>CAUJNA010003778.1:0-30000 GCA_963377175.1 Effrenium voratum | reverse complement strand
GGGTTCCACTTCAGCTTGCCGGGGACTAATCATCAGCAAATCACTGTGACGCTGCCGAGTTGCCAGCTGCAGCTCGGAAACCGGCTCTGGCAAGGGCCAAAGCTCGCCTTCTGCTGCGCTGCTGACGTGCAGGCCATAGACGCGGCAGGGCCAGTTGCCTTCCAAGTCACGATAACAAGTTCGCCAGCAAACTACCCCCTGCCAATGAGGTGGTAGCAAGGTTGCATGTTTTGAACCACGCGGCTCAAAAGGCGCGGGTACAGCGCAGACCCTAATGCACAATTTTTAGACCTCCATTTGAGTCGCAACCGAAACCTCTTGCTCAAAAAGGGTCTGCCCATGAATCTCAGGGACCGGTGAGGTCGACATGGCGCAAGCCCTTCGGTTGCCACACATCTCTCCGCACACACAGCTGGTCCCCATCCATCTTCCGGCTCATTCGGGTGGGTCTTCCTTTCGTGAATCAAAAGGACACCTAGAGGATCACCACCATGTTTCATTTTGGTGGCTCTTCTTTCCGTTTCTCAAAAAAAAACCAGGGCAAAACAACTTAAGCCACCCGGCTGAGGCCCTGACACAGCTCCCTTCCGCCCAGCAGAAGCTGCGCCGGAGCGAAGCAAACTGCCGCGGCCGGCCACGGCAGCGTCAGGGTGTGGCATCGAAAGGCCACGCTGGGCCTCGCGAGCTCTCGGTGGAAACCTCCGACGCAAGTGGAGCCTGACGGGTCCTGGTTTGGACCATTTTCCTGTAGGGACCGGGTCCCTAGCAGGTTCCATGGACAGGAGGCGATATTCTCGAGATAAACAGGTCGACACCTCCAGCATCACATTTGCAGTGGATGCATGGATGGCAGGAGGGAGCTATGCAAATGCTTGAGACCTGTACCTTTGAAAACCCCTTTTGAGTCAGTTCACATTTCAAGTACAAACCCATATGAGCGGCGCCCCCAAACCTCCGGTGGAAAATTCCGGTGGGGCGTTTTTGTAGGTGGCTCTACGGTTTTCATAAGGGCTACAGCTCATAAACCTGTTTAACCAGGTGAATAGAACCGGAAGTCACTGGGTTTTGGGCGCTGGGCGCTGCTCATACTGGGTTCCCCATCTGCTCTTGCCCAAGTTCCCACGAGCCCTCCAACTTCATGGTTGTCAAAGAAAAGCTACGACATCCGAAACCAGGATGAGCGATTTTCCCCAAAATGGGCGTGTGTTTTGTATTTTTGTCTTCTCCGCAGCCTTCGTGAAGGTCCAACTTCGAAGCTGGGCGGCAAGGGTGTTGCCAAAGTTGGATTTGGGAAGACTGACGTGCAACACAGTGACACAGACGCGCCACACACGCAACGCGACGGAATTCCTTGCATGTTCCAAGGCAAAACTCGCGCACATCAGAATGCACTGAACTTCTGACCTTGAAATTGCCAGGGCATGCCAAAAATTGCTACAATGTGTGCTCGTGTTGCGTGTGTGTTGCATGTGCGTTGCATGTGTGTCACATGCCAAGGCGAGGATTACGTTCCTTTGCAGTCAGAGAGAAGGAGAGGGTGTATTTCACTCCCAGAGGACTTGGGCGTTCGCCCGGGGCTTCGGCAGCGCCGGAAGATGGGGCGCCATGTGAATTGGGCACGGGCGGGTCCAAGGCGCGCTTAGACGCAGAAATTGTCCAAAGTCAAGAAAGACCCGCGCGCGTTGAGTTCTCCCCAGGCGTCGTTTGCCAAACCTCCTTCCCGGGTCTGCGAAGTTTCACGCCCCTCTCGCCCAAGTATCGTCCCCACGCACGCCCCAGCCCCCGAACTTCTATGTTGCCAAACGCCGTGAAAAAAGAATGGGGCGCGTTTCCGCGGGCTTCGTGAACAATGTCAACTCCAACTTTCAACTTGGGTGGCAGGGGGGTTGCCGCCCTGTTGTCAAAGTGCTTTGCTTTTTTTTTCTCCGCAGAAGCCAGTATGGGTTCGTCTCAGAATAGGGAACCTTCCAAAAATAAGAAATTATCTTCGGTGTCCGGCCGCAAAACAGGCACAAGCTCTCTCTCGCTCGCCGTCTCTCTCTCTCTCTCTCTCTCGCTCGCTCGCTCGCCATCTCTCTCTGCGTCTCTCTCGCTCTCTCTCTCCCCGAACTGCTACAGAATCCAAATAACTTGTTTCCGCACCTTTTTCTGAACGAACTGTCCTTTGAGCGCCCAACACCCCTTGCCTTTCGCGGTTAGAAAAAAGCGGACCATACCCCAGCAAGAGGCGGAAGAACCCCTCCCCCCAAAAGACAAAAAATTGCGAACTCCGACAATTTTGACCAGAAAGACCAGAAGAAGACCCCCCCCCTTTTGGACCCCACCCCCATCCCCCCCCCAACCCCCCCCCCCCCCTTTTTTGGGGGAAAAAAATCCGCGGCCTGTCCGAGGCGAAGATCCGCACCTGCTGCCCCTCCAGCACCGCCAGTGCCAAGCTCTGAGGGTGCCAGGCCTCGACTCGTTCGAGCGCTCGCGCCAGCGAGGATTTTCTCGCATCGGAGAGTTGGGGGATTTGTTTCAGGAAACCCCTGAAAACTTGCGGGTGGGGAATTTGGGAATGAACCCAAAAAACTCCCTTTAAAGGAAACCACAAGGGATAGTTCATAGCGGTCATTCCCTCATTGCCTGCCTATCGCGCCAGCAAGAAAATATCCTCCTACAAATTGACATGGAGCCTGATGTTTTGGGGTCCGGAAGAAGACCGTGTTCCTTTTAAAGGGACCGGGTCCCTGTCGGGTTCCATGGTTCATTGGTGGGAGGGTAAGTGTCTTCGCTTGGACGCAAATTCATCTGAGCATGTCTCTGTTTGAGTTGGTGCCCCCTGTTCTACGTTTGGGGGGGGGGGGGGAATTTGAAGGGACACCAAAATACAAAAGAAGCCTTTCCGTGTGGGGGGGTGAAACACGGCACGGAAGCCGACAACCCCATCTGAGGCATGGTCAATATCTATTGTGCACTGTAACATGGGATTTTGGTGCACACGAGCCCATGTCCTCCCTTGCTACAAGTTACTAAGTATATGATGGTAAACATGTTCATCGTTCTCAGAAAGTGTCCATGAACAAGCCGCTGCTTCCCACTGTTTCTCCCAAATAGTAGACCCGCTTTTGGTATTTAAAGGCAAAACCCAACAGCCCCCCCTTTTGGGAAATGGACCAAGTCCTATTTCGAGAAGCACTCATATAATTATGGACGCTTGGTATTCAAAGGGGAATATGATGGGACACCTTGCTTGGTGTTTTAAGGCGAGCCCAATGAAAACCCACCATTTCAACAATTTCAGGGGACTATCTCGAAAAACATACATATCATGGACGCCTTTTGATTGGCTTTGATATAAAGGGGAACCCAACGGAAAACAAGCATGTCCATGATTTCGGGGGACTATTTCGAGAAACACCCATATGATGGACGCCTTTTGCTTGGTATTGACTTGGCAGTCTAGTGGAAACCAGCCCACCTTAACAATTTCAAGGGACTATTCGAAAAAGCACCCAGAGGAGGACGCCCTTTGCTTGGTAAGGGCAAATAACCCATGCATCAGAGGATTGTTTCGCAAAAACACCCATATGATGGGCGCCTACTGCTTGGTATTCAAAGGGGAATTTTGTGGAAACCTACCATTGTAATCATTTCAGAGGACTATTTCGAGAAAAAATAGATGGACGCCTTTCGCTCGGCATTCAAAGGGGAACCCAATGGAAACCCACCATTTTAACAATTTCAGGGGACTATCTCGAAAAACATACATATCATGGACGCCTTTTGATTGGCTTTGATATAAAGGGGAACCCAACGGAAAACAAGCATGTCCATGATTTCGGGGGACTATTTCGAGAAACACCCATATGATGGACGCCTTTTGCTTGGTATTGACTTGGCAGTCTAGTGGAAACCAGCCCACCTTAACAATTTCAAGGGACTATTCGAAAAAGCACCCAGAGGAGGACGCCCTTTGCTTGGTAAGGGCAAATAACCCATGCATCAGAGGATTGTTTCGCAAAAACACCAATATGATGGGCGCCTACTGCTTGGTATTCAAAGGGGAATTTTGTGGAAACCTACCATTGTTTCCTTTTCAGCAGGACTATTTTCGAGAAAAAATAGATGGAGCCCTTCGCTCGGCCATTCAAAGGGGAAACCAAAGGAAACCCACCATTTTAACAATTTCAGGGGACTATCTCGAAAAACATACATATCATGGACGCCTTTTGATTGGCTTTGATATAAAGGGGAACCCAACGGAAAACAAGCATGTCCATGATTTCGGGGGACTATTTCGAGAAACCCCATATGATGGACGCCTTTTGCTTGGTATTGACTTGGCAGTTAGTGGAAACCAGCCACCTAACATTTCAAGGGATATTCGAAAAGCACCAGAGGAGGACGCCTTTGCTTGGTATGGGCAATAACCCATGCATCAGAGGATTGTTTCGCAAAAACACCAATATGATGGGCGCCTACTGCTGGTATTCAAAGGGATTTTGTGGAAACCTACCATGTTTCCTTTTCAGAGGACTATTTCGAGAAAAAATAGATGACGCTTTCGCTCGGCATTCAAGGGGAACCCATGGAAACCCACATTTTAACAATTTCAGGGGACTATCTCGAAAAAGAATATCATGGACGCCTTTTGATTGGCTTTGATATAAAGGGGAACCCAACGGAAAACAAGCATGTCCATGATTTCGGGGACTATTTCGAGAAACACCCATATGATGGACGCCTTTTGCTTGGTATTGACTTGGCAGTCTAGTGGAAACCAGCCCACCTTAACAATTTCAAGGGACTATTCGAAAAAGCACCCAGAGGAGGACGCCCTTTGCTTGGTAAGGGCAAATAACCCATGCATCAGAGGATTGTTTCGCAAAAACACCAATATGATGGGCGCCTACTGCTTGGTATTCAAAGGGGAATTTTGTGGAAACCTACCATTGTTTTCCTTTTCAGAGGACTATTTCGAGAAAAAATAGATGGACGCCTTTCGCTCGGCATTCAAAGGGGAACCCAATGGAAACCCACCATTTTAACAATTTCAGGGGACTATCTCGAAAAACATACATATCATGGACGCCTTTTGATTGGCTTTGATATAAAGGGGAACCCAACGGAAAACAAGCATGTCCATGATTTCGGGGGACTATTTCGAGAAACACCCATATGATGGACGCCTTTTGCTTGGTATTGACTTGGCAGTCTAGTGGAAACCAGCCCACCTTAACAATTTCAAGGGACTATTCGAAAAAGCACCCAGAGGAGGACGCCCTTTGCTTGGTAAGGGCAAATAACCCATGCATCAGAGGATTGTTTCGCAAAAACACCAATATGATGGGCGCCTACTGCTTGGTATTCAAAGGGGAATTTTGTGGAAACCTACCATTGTTTTCCTTTTCAGAGGACTATTTCGAGAAAAAATAGATGGACGCCTTTCGCTCGGCATTCAAAGGGGAACCCAATGGAAACCCACCATTTTAACAATTTCAGGGGACTATCTCGAAAAACATACATATCATGGACGCCTTTTGATTGGCTTTGATATAAAGGGGAACCCAACGGAAAACAAGCATGTCCATGATTTCGGGGGACTATTTCGAGAAACACCCATATGATGGACGCCTTTTGCTTGGTATTGACTTGGCAGTCTAGTGGAAACCAGCCCACCTTAACAATTTCAAGGGACTATTCGAAAAAGCACCCAGAGGAGGACGCCCTTTGCTTGGTAAGGGCAAATAACCCATGCATCAGAGGATTGTTTCGCAAAAACACCAATATGATGGGCGCCTACTGCTTGGTATTCAAAGGGGAATTTTGTGGAAACCTACCATTGTTTTCCTTTTCAGAGGACTATTTCGAGAAAAAATAGATGGACGCCTTTCGCTCGGCATTCAAAGGGGAACCCAATGGAAACCCACCATTTTAACAACTTTAAGTGACTATTTTGAGAAACGAAAACATACGATGCACGCCTTTTGCCCGACACTCAAAGGGGAACCCAATGGAAAATCAACACTTTTAACCATGTCAGGGGACGATTTTGAGAAACATATGATGCACGCCTGTTTGGTATTCAAAGGAAAACCCCATGGAAGCCAACCCAAACTTCGAGAAAACCAAAGCATATGGACGCCTGTTGCGTGTTGTTTAAAGGGAAGCCAACAAACACTCACCATGTTCGGGCTGTCCTTAGATCCCCGGCTAAAAGCTTCACTTGTGAAACCCCCACTAAACCAACTCAAAACAACTCAAAACCGACGGACCCAACGGAAACCCCTCCCCACTAAACCGACTGAAAACCACTCAAAACCAACGGAAACCCCCACTAAACCAACTAAAAGCCACCTACAACGGCAAGCCCCATGACACTAGACCAACTAACAACCACTGATTTTCACTAAACCAACTACAAAATGACTTAAACCAACTAACAACCACTGATTTTCACTAAACCAACTACAAAATGACTTAAACCAACTAACAACCACTGATTTTCACTAAACCAACTACAAAAGGACTCCAAAAAACGCACCTTCAGGAACCGCAGGGCTGGGAACCCGAACCCTCCACGGGTCTCGCTCGGGTCCCTCCGAGGCGCGAGATCCCGGACCTGGAGCTCGAGCCGCTGCAGCAGCCGGAGGCTCTGGTCGAAGAAGCCCAGGCCCGCGCCTCGCCGAAGCCCGGGGCCGAGTTACGGGTCCGAGTCACGGGTCCGCCGGCAGCGGCTGGGGGTCCAAGCGGACGGGAAGGTCTGAAGCCGGAGGTCCCGGTTCTTGCATGGAGAAAGGAAAAATCGAGCAAGCGTCATGCTTGGTTTGGAAGAAAAGACGTGCAATGGATCTGAAGTTCAGCTAGACAAGGTGGTTTGAATGGCCCAAATGTATCCTTCGCACCCTAAAAACGGTAGAAATGGCGAGAACAAGACCTTCAGTAGAGTTCATAGCCACATGAGCCACAGTCAACACATGCTGTCTGAATGGGCAGGGGAACCTGATCTTATCCCAAAATGGACCATCCGGACCATCTACATGTTTCACCGAACACATAACCCAGGAATTGTCTGACCCATGTCTCTGAGAGATGCCAAATGGAGGTTGATCAAAAGGTCCGGGATGACCATTACGGGAAACCGCTCAAAAGATGATACTTCCTACTAAATGTAAGAAGCTCCCACGGTCATTTGGGGGGCAGAATATTGATCAGCGCCCAAATAGATGTCTTTTGATGGAAGGTTCCCTTTTGGGAACTTCCCAAAGGAGACCCAAATTCACACGGCCCATGTTGCAGCCACGCGTGCAAACATGGGCCCACTTCGAATCGATGAAAAAAGACCATAGCCGACTGCCCTCAAGTCCGCTGAACTCCGCCAGTTGCTGTCTCAAACCATCTGGCGGTGGGTCAAAAATAGGGTAACCCCGAAATGGCTTGCTCGCTGGGAAAGTGGCAACATGGACGCCAAAACCTACTGCCCGAGTCCTGGTTTAACTTTGACCCACACCCAACAGTCCAGGCCTGTGCCGACGGCAATGACCGGAAAGCTGGGGTGAGCAGCGCACACAGCCCCGCGGCCGTCTTGCCTGTGCTCCAGCGAAACGCCAAAGCTGCATGCCATCCATGAGGGAGTTGCTCGAAAAAGAAAAAACAACGAAAAGAACATACCAAGATGGCTTTGTCTTTTGTTGAACCCCGCCAAGATGGCGCCTTTCTTTTGGCTCTCTGTAAGGCACACCCCAAAAGCGGGTGGGGGATACCAACAAAAAGAGCCGCATGACCCATATCTTTGATCACAGCCTCATTGCCGGTGCTCGGCGCGCACATTGTCACATTGCGTCCAGCTAATCTGAGAGCGTATCTTTGTTTGTGTGTGTGTGTGCGTGCCCGTGTGCGAGTGCGTGTGTGAGTGTGTGTGTGTGTGTGCGTGATTGGCTAGCTCCGGAGAACCTGGGAAACAAACACTTCTGGCAGGCAGATGTGTTTGTTCTTGTCACCGGTTCTGCAAAACCTTACAGCAAGCTTCGAAGCTATGACTGGAAGCTTGATATTCTGCTGCGCAAAGCTGCTGATCCCATCTGAGAATCTGGGTCGATAAAAGTTTGGAACAGTGACGAGACACAAATACTAATGATTGCAGATGTTCAGCTCAAATGTGGGGTCCTTTCGCGGCGGATGTTGTTTTTGAGTGGAACGCCACACAAGTGGGGGGAGGGCTGGCCGGCGGCGGGGGCAACAGGGACTGGCCCAAGGAATCAAGGGAAGGTTCAATGTGACACGAACATAGGTGGCCTTTGGGAAAAATAGATGGCCCTGGTGAATGAAATAAACCCCATCTAAACCAGTGCCATCTATTATTAACCAAAGTCACCCAAAAAGGACACCCATGGACACGAGATCTTTCTGCAGAAATCCAGGATCTTTCTGCATCTTGGGCGGGATGTCCAATCCAAATAAGATGACGGCGTAGAGTAGCATTCCACCAAGCATCTCTCTTGCTGTTGTGTGTTTTGCCATTCGGCCTTGGACGTGCATCTGCGGGGCGCTCAAAAGGGCTTGATCTGTATGAACCGGGCCCTCGCAGAAATGACTTCAAGTGGCATGGTGCCAACAGAATTGAAAGTCCAAAACACACTGCCGCTTGTCGCACCCATCTCGCCCTCCAATACCAGGCGTTGCAGTTGTCCCAACGCCAGCCGCGATGGGCTTGTGCCGCTTCGGAGGTCTCCGTGCCCTCCCGCACCACGTCACCACGTCCTCTTTCGGGCGGTCCGCTTGCGGAACTTCGGCCGTGTCAAAGTCTCGGCTCAGCTCTTCGGCTCTCTCGGCTGCCGCAGACTCATGGCACCTCGCTGCGCAGCTGCCGCACCCCGGCCAAAGCGGTTGGGGAAGTGACGCGCAAACCGAAGCCCGACCATCACCTTGCGCCCACCGGGGCATCTTCAAATTGATCCATGTGTGCACATGTCAAGCCTTGGCCCTGTAAAAATGCTCTCAAAGACAATGAACGTAGGAACTCAATGCTTAACCCCAAGCCCAAGTGCCTGTGATTGCAACTTTTCCAGGACATCGGCCAGAAGATCTGGCAGATTCATGTCACACGAGTCTATGGAGATCGGACAGTTGCGGCCTTCGCACACAACTTCTACGTGTCGGCGGGTGTGCAGCTCTGAGCACCTTGGAAGATGTCTCGAAAGATGCAGCCTGCCTATCTGCATAAAGAGAGAGCGCAAAGTTCCTTTGGAACAACTGCACTTCGCCCTCTTCAGCATAGAAACTACTATCGACGTGCATGCAAAAAGTTGGCTGAACCTTTCCACAGAGACATGCCCCCGCGAAGACAATCGAATGCATGACAGGCAACAGCAGTCCAGTTTGGGGGGGGCGCACTTGGCATGTCCCGTCCAAAGAATCTGTGTCGCGCGGGCAGAGCAAAGCCCTCCCGGTCACGACTTCGGCTAGCCAAGGGAACGCGCGGACCAGCGCCGCATGACCAGCCCTCTTGCCTTTCCCAGCACGCTCAAAAGGAGAAGGAAGGTGCCGTAGCCTGTTCAAAGAAACCCGATGCAAATTATTGTTGGGCTATCCTCAGATCCCCTGCTAAAAGCGACTAACTTTTAGAAAGCTTTCAAAAAGAAGCTAAGGAACCAGGGTTGAAGTCGGATCAGGAACCGGATGGCTTAAAACCCACCAAGCTGGCCCTCAGGCCCTGGCCTTGATGAGGGAACTGCAGCCCATACTCAGCTTCATCCTCTCAGCTCTCCGACTGTACCGGAACCCAATGGGGCGGTTTTTGGGAAAAAATATCCGCCGTGTCTTGCAGGCCATCCTCTGGAAAAGAAGCCAATTGGGGTGAACCATCATTGGGGGCTGTGGTGCCTGTGCAGGCGGGGGGGGGGGTGGGGGTGGATCCCCCAGTGTTTTAAGCGCCAAGTGCACATCGAAGAGAAAATCTGAGTATCCGCATGTGGAGCTGAGACAGCTGCATCTTGTACTGACCAGGCCCAAGCTCCTCGGAATGAGTTAGCTGCTGAGGTGACAGTGTAGAGCTTGAGTCGCCGGCATTTGGCTGCTTCTGGTAAGTCGGTGACAAGCCTTTCAGACAATCCTCCTGCCACGAACTCAGGAACGTTCTGAACTCGTTGCATGGCAGGGTGCGTGTCAAACAGTGGAACCTCCCCATTTTGGGTGGTTCCTTTTGGCTTCCCTTTAAATCAACCCAACATAGGTTCCCCCGAAAAACAGACTACAATTGCTAAAAGGCCACAACTTGGACAATGTCAAGCATCTTGCCATCGCCTTGTCTACGCGCTTCTCTTTGCTGAAGGAAAATCTCGGAGCAGATCTTGCCTTGGGCAAAAGGACAAGAAAAAGGTCTCGCTGCCATGCCTGTTGCATTCCGCGTGTTTCATCAACAGCTTCATGCTTGTGGGAATGATCTTGAGGTCTATTTGGATATTTCCTCAGCAGGCGACTCCTATACATGCATTCCCCCCCTTTTCAAGGAAGCTCCCATTTGAGCCATCCAACAGAATTATTTGTTCAAGAGGTCGCCCTTCTCGCCCCAAATGTTCACAGACCAGCTTCTGACCCAACCGAACGCTTAAAATGTGAGTGGCGGTTCAGCCCGTAAGCGTCTTCGGTTTTTGGGCAGAGACATACTTAGATGGTCTGGGAGGAGTCGCTACGTGGATAGTAACCCTGTTTGTCCCCCACCAAAGGCGTGGTGGAAAGTTTTCTACCAGGGTTACTACCCTCCCACCAACTAACATGGAAGTGCACAAAACCCCTTTCCAAGAGGAAAGTAATCTTCTTACAGGGGTCTGTGCACTTCCATGTTAGTCGGTGGCAGGGTAACCATTCGGCGATTCGTCCAAGGCCTCTCTTCCAAGGGGCGCGTGTCAGGCGGGAGGCCAAGACCTCACAGTCTGCCCGCTTCGCTCGCCGGTGAACGTTGCCCCGAAAGGGACCGGTCCCTTGGGCAAGGGCTTCTATTTTTATATATAAACAGATACAGGACCCCCCTCCAATACCAAGGTTTTCCTGCTGAAACCAGTACGTGTTGCAGGCTTTTTGGCATAGAAAGCCTTTTTTGAGGAAAACCTGGAGTTGATGCTAAAGATGAGAACATGTGTTCGATATCTGTGATGATACATGTACATCTTGCAAGGACGCCTGAAATCAGGATGGGGACTGCAAATAATATTAGATGAGTATAGACAGATCAACAAGATTCAGTGGAGTTTAGGCGGACTCTTGTGGGGAGGGGGGGGCCTGCGTGGCAACTCTTAGGGGGAGGGGGGGGGGGGTCCAGTGTTGGGTTTATAAACCCTGTGTTGGCTGGCTGTATGGCAAATGGATTTTTTTTGTTTGGGATATTCAAATCTTCGATCCAGGTGAACACATCTTTATTTGGAGCACCTGAAATGTAGAATCTGAATATCTGAACCTCCGAAATATCAATTGCGAGTTTATTTGCAAATGTTACTTCAAATTGAACTGACATTTTGATTAGAATTTATAAGGACATAGCTCACCTGAAATTCTATATTATGTTGGAATTCAAATAGGAATTCCTTTCCAAATCGGAGGTAAAGGCAATAATTCAATTGAACATAATCTCAAATAGGAATTCATTCCCAAATGTATTTAGATTAAATGTGGCTCAAACAATATGGTATTTGTTTTCATGACGACACCGATTCCACCAGAACTTAGATCTTACACTAGGGCTTGAAAATGAGCTCCCTTGCAAACATGGTTTTAATTAAATGTCAATTGGAATGTTAAATAGAATCTACTAATGACAAGGTTTTGCATTGCTAGTCGTTATTCTTTTGTTTGCACTATGGACCTTGTTGGTCCGGATTTTCTGGCCTGTGAAAGTTTCAGAGCTTTCATCTTCTTCAGGTTCTGTTTTTTGGGCTTGTGCAGGTTTCAGAGCGGGGGAAAGTTTGGCATTTCAGAAAGGTTGGTTCACACAACCATGAAGGCTGGATTTCACCAAACGCGCTCAAATGAGGTTGGGTCAACATACTTGGTATGGCAACCATTTGAGAATCAACTGGACATGGTTTTTCGTGGTGTTGCTTGGTGTGCCACGTATGGCCAAATGATTGGAACGGTCATCAGCCCCCCCCCTTACCGATGGCCTCAGGTTCCTGACTGGCATTTTTACTGGGCTCAAGCTGCCAAAAACAGAATGTGTTGCTTTGCTATGTGTACTCAAAACCAGTGTAAACACCAAAGTTTTCAAACAAAGCCATGCTTGAAGCTCCACACATAACCCGTTTTGGACTTATTGCCTTTCAATCCTCAAAAGACGAAGCACCTGCTACCTAGAGAAGGTAACAAATCATCAACAACACTGTATGTTGCAGTGATTTCAGTCATTTGGAAAAAAGAGAAGTGCAGAGTAGATATGACGCTTTCCAACTAGTGGCCATCCACCCCCACCTACCTTACTACACACCAACTACGCAAAACCTCCTATTTTAGAGACAGAACGGTGAGCACACTACCCCCCCTCGCCCCCTGATACCCAGTTTTTTGGGGTAAGACGTTTGTTGTTGCACGGGTTTTACGGGTTAGAGATGTTGGTTGCACATTGTCATGTTGAAAAGTGAGAATCGAAGGGAAACAGCTTTGTGTCTCAACAGAATCTTCTTGGGCTTGGCGCATCTTGTGTCCTGTTGTTGGCTTCTCCAGTCAGAGCAAGTTTCAGTTTCTCTCTTGCCGAGGTCTCCGACGCGGAACAGCATTCCCTTTACTGAAGCGCTGGTGATGCTCAGGTTCTTCGGCAGCCCGCAGGAAAGCCCTTCCTTTTACTCAACCACTGGTGACGCTGGAGCGCCGATCTCTGTAGGCAACGCTTGGCAGGATTCATCACGCACGCTTTGTGGCTTTTCCGAAGCACACCGACTCATGTCGGCCTGGGAAAGTGCAGTTTCGCGACACGCCACGTAATGAATTTGGAAGTCGTCGGGGGCGACTGAGCTTCAGACCACCCTTTACATGAGCGGATGTTCCTCGGGTTGCGGACAAGCTTTCCTGCTGATGCATTGGTGATGCTAGGCGCGATTTCAAAAGGGATGTTAAGGCCCTGGTGACTATCAAAACCCTCCTCGACAGGAGCCTGCCATCTCCTTCTCTAGCCGAGGCAAGCTTCATTCTTTTTCCGAAGGCACCAGCGTAAAAACATCCCCTGGTGATGCTGACCACTGGTGTCAAGACATCGAGTTTAAAATAATGTCCTAACTAAAACACTGGTGATGCTGGGGCTGTCGGCCACTTTAGCCAACGAAGACCATCCGAAGTGCACGACTCATGTCGGTCTCGAAACAAAATCAGCTATGAAATGATTTCTGCTGCCGCCGAGCGACATATACTTCTCAGAAGCAGGAAGTGTCCTTTACTGAAACAGTAGGCAATGCTGAGAGCGTCGACTACTCTAGCCGACAGACCATCGTCTTGTAAAGGAGAAATTATTTCCTCTACTGAAACACTGGTGATACTGGGGGTGTCGACCACTTTAGTCATGTCGGCCGCGAAAAGAAGTGGATTTTCGTAATTCGCTATGTTATGACTGTTGATGCAGCCGAGCGCTCTCGAAGGTCGTGTTTAAAAGCCGCGGCATCTACTTTTAGTGAGCGGCAAAGCATGTCCTATCAAAAATGCAACGAGGACTGGACGTTAATCTTGCAATTACAACAACGGGTGCTGGAGCAATTCAAACGTCCCGCCTCGATCTGCTTATTCACAGGCAACCCCACATCCTGCAAAGCATTCAATGAAACGAAGATTTCAAAAACCAGGCACCACACCCAGCGGCCACTTTCGGATAAAGCCACCAGTCCAAATACTTTCCGCAAAACGCGTTGCACACAGAACCACAAAAACCAACCACCAGCCAACCACCAGCCAACCACCAGCCAACCACCAGCCAACCACCAGCCAACCACCAGCACCACAGCCTCCCCAAAAACCGGTCTGGGCGCTCGAAAGGCGGGCGCAGTCCATACGGTAGTGGCCGGGAGCGAGATCCACCTGGGACCTGCCGGAGCAAACCCCCAAACGCGCGCGCCCGCGTGCGTGGACACAAGACGCGACCAGACCTGCTGCGGGGAAAACGGGCTGACCTGAGGCAAGCCGCTCCTTGCGCCTCACCCTCCCGAGCTCTCTCTCTCTCTCTCTGACTTTCTGACTTTCTATCAGAAAGAAAAACAAGGCTTCAGCTCACCTCAGGGGCCAAGGCTTCAGCTCCACTAGCCCTTCCAAAACTCGAGAATCCCTCCTGAACTGATCGCATGGAGCGGCCGGATCGCAGCGACTTGAGGAAGGCTAAGCTGGGCGCTTTGTCATGATGCAAACCTGAGCCCGGCAGGTTTTCAGATGCGCTCAAAGTGACTCATTTGTGGGTTTTTTTACTTGAAACCCAACCACTCGAGCCAACGAACAGGATCTCAAAAGCTAAGGGACCGGATATCAACCCGCTCTCGTGGCGATTGGATTCTAGGCACCCCATGGGGCCCCCGGCAGGTTGCCGCCGCTTGGTGCTGCAGGCCTCAATGACCTGGGGATTGCTCCGTTGGCGGCCCTTCGGGAAAAGGGGACATCAAAGGGGGAGAAGAAAAAAAACGCGAGCCCATGGAATTCTTTTTTTGGGGGGCGGGGCCGAGCTATTTTCATCCACACCCACGTCGCCACTGCGCCTTGTCCAGCTCAAAAAGCGTCGGATGCCGCACCTGAGGCTGGCACTGTCCGATGCTTACGCAGAAAAAATGAGCAAACAAAATGCCGAGGTGCTGCCAGCATGGCCTTAATTAAGAGGCCCAGTGAAAATGTTCCGTCGTTGCACGAAATTTCAATCAGAGGTCCTTGAGACCGCTCTCTCTGTCTCTCTAAGTTCTGCTAGCTCATGAGAGGCTTTGCTGACGCTTGTTTTCCATGGCTTGATCCTAATGTAGCTGCCAGGCAATCGTGCACAAGAACTTCGGCAACTGCTCTGCTCACTGGCCCACCTTTTTGAAGTCAATTTCAAAGTCAGCGTGGGAAATCGAAGCCTCGGGCCAGGATTGTGAGTTTCACTGGGTGAGCCGAGAAAATGTCCGGCCGGAGGATCACAACGACTGCGCCTGTCGGAAAGCCAGATCGAGAAGCAAAACAGAAAGTCAAAACATCACAACGCATCGGCTTTCTGCCAGGCCGCTGCAGGACACGGCCTAAACTGCTCAAGTTCATCGCACTCTACCTGATTCCCCCGGCAGCTCTTGACACGTACAGCCAAGGCCGCCCTTACAAGGACGAATGTCTGCTCATCACTGCGCATCTGGCATATCATAACTTGCTTGGTCATAGACGCCCCTACCGAAGTTAAACTGTTGCTGCCTTGTGGGGAATTAGTGGCCCCCCAAATGGTGGTGTTCCTTGTGGTTTCTCTATAAACCAAGCCCGAAAAGTGTACCCTCAAAAAATCGGCACGCCAGCTTCGCGTCCTGCGCACACGCGGCGTGGTAAAGATGGCAGGTGACGGTCCAGGCTGACCAAAGAAACAAACACACAGTACGTCCCTCCACCTGGGTGACGGACGCACGTCGGTGACACGCGGCAACGGCTGTCAGCCCATAAACAAAAATCCACCGAGGCACAATGCCTTCAGCGTGCCAGGAGAATTCTTATCTGACTTTGCAAGGCTGACTCAGTCAGTCACTGTCATCTATGCATACCTGTCACACTCCAGACGTGTCTGTTGGGTGTCCCATGTGCCAAACACTTCACAAGCTTCGCAAACAAAAAGAAGAAGCACAAGAGAGAGGCCCGCGAGCCAGGGCAACGAGTAACCCCTTGGCCTCTTGCCAACGGTGGTTTCCCTGGTTTTGAAGAGGCAAAAGGAAAACCACAGATATATATATATACATATACATATACATATATATATATATATTTATTTATTTGTTTTCGGGGGGGGATCTCCTAGAAAGACACACCCAGATGTATATGTCTCGTGTGGCAAGAGCCTTGTCCACGCTGTCGACTGACGATGAAGCTGCAGCAGCCTGGCAAAGCTCTTCAAGTGCGCAGGGCTATCATGGTGCAGTGGCCACGACGCGGTTTTGGCGGTGCCCGAGCTACTCACTGAGCCGCAGGGGATGCATGGCACCGGGTCTGTAAGCCTTGCAGTCCTAGCTGGATCCTGGCTGGATCTCAGTCAGATCTTGTGGCATTGCCTTTCAGCTCTGAACTGAGAGTGAGTACTGTACGCAAATCCCTTGCCACTCACTGACGCCCAGAGCTCGTGGCTGACCGGCCGTCCTTATCTTACCAATCTCCGTCTGTTCCAGGCTGACATCAACCAGTCATGCTTGGGATCCCTAGAAAGAAAATTATTGGCCAGGTTCCGCCAAGCTAACAGTACATGGCTACTTGCAAACCATGCAGGCTACTTGCAACAACATCAGTAAGAGGGGAGGGTTCCTTCTGATCAAGCTAAGAGGGACTGGTCTTTTCCAAATCAAGCGAATGTGACTATTGCCGATCAATAATTATTACTACCAAAAAAAGAAAGCTGATCGGACATGCCGACAGTTCCCTGCGCACAAAGCAGCAGTTGACTCATGCAGTGGTCGTGAGAATGCCGCCCAATGGAAAAGACTCGAGACTTGTCACTGGAAAACTTTGACACAATCATGCAGCCCAGGGGCAGCTGCGCCCTCGCAAGTAAGCCACCTGCACCAAGTTGCTTAAAAGGCAAGCTGTCTACCCAAACTGTAGTCATGGGCAATTGAACCGAGCCCAAGTCCCGGCAAATGCATAGTGCACGAGCCTTCTGGCAAAAGCAAGCTCTTCGTGGTATTTAGTTCCCGCTTCCAAAAACCAACGGCAGCAAGATGATCGCATCTATGGGGAGTGGCAGGATGCTAGGAAGCACTTCGCCAAGGTCACTAGGAAATCACAGGAATCAAGAAAAGAGGTATGTGTTCTTTTCAGAGGGCAACCAAGAAGCAAGCCACGTTTGAGGCTTCCCTATTGATCCAAGTACCAAAAACAGACCACAAAAGGTATCGGCGGGACACAGACTTCCTCTGGCTACCAGCAAACATAGCAGAATTTGACTTGGGTCTGTGACTTTGAGGTTGCCCTTCTTGAAGCTGGCTTGAAGGGAATCAGAAGCAAAACACCACCCGGTTTGAGGGCACCCCTCTAAGGCGCGGCCGCAAACACAATTCATGCAAAGAGAGCATAAGGCTGGAAGCAAACCCAATGTGTCGAAGAGCAACGTTGCAAGTCCAACACTGAAGCTTCTGTCGTTTTATCTCAAGCAAATCGCGCAAAAAAAAGCTTCACGCCGAATCTGCAAAAAAAAAACTTGGCGGGGACGCCATGTTTGTTCTTTTCTTTTTGGGGGGGGGGGGGTGTTTTCCCTTGGAGCACCCAAAGGTGTGCAGCTCCGTCCTTCGCGCCATCTAGTCGGCTCATCCTCGGCTCCTTCCTCGGCGGGGATTGGAAGAAATGGCAAGATGAGCTGTAGCAGCGGCAACCCCCCGGAACATGTCCCGGCCTCGTTGGCATTTCGTTGGCATTTTCGCGGTTCTTTAAACACAAACTGTCCTTGATTCCTTGCCAAACTGGGTTGCTACATCGTGCCCTTCTGATTTGGAGTTGGACAAACCACCCTTGGGGAGTCTGCCAAGGAACCCAGACTGACAGCTGAAAATGCACACGTGTACCGATCGCAGCTGAACCGACCCGGTGGCCGCATGTTGTGTTGCCACCTTTTTCACCGCTGGCAGATGCAACTCTATCGACCAACAAGTCCCTTGCATCTCCACCTTGCAGAACAAGCCAAACACCCCAGCCCTGGCCACGGCCGCCTTCTGCCTCGCGGCTCTTTTGAAGGACTAGACGTGCCAAAGGCCATCAGTGTCCAGGTCGCATCCCGGAGCTGCAGTTGTGGACCAGGACTCGTCATCATTTTGCGGTTCAAGTGCCACGTGGTCCAAATCTCGTGAGCATTGTGAGGCAAAACTCTGCACATTCAAAGCAGACAGGAAACTATGTTTTGCCGCACATGCTTCAGGCGCTGCGCGTGCTTCAGGCGGACGGGCTTGCGAAATTCTGTGCCCTGCTGACATTGGTGGAGCTACAGGTGCCTGGAAATGTCCAGCATTGTGCAGGCCGATGAGTCGCGTTTGAACACGCCCATCAGCATGATTGAATCGTACCTCGTATCTCTTGCAGTTCTGCTCGCAAGAAAAAGTCTGCCAAAGTTGTTCGCGCAGCTCATCCATGCTAAGCTTTGCCGACGGACACCGGCCAGAAAATACGTTGTAGTGCTTATTTGAGGAAACATGGCGTGAGAAACCAGGGCTTTCGACAGCCACTCTGCAAACCATGCAAACAGTCAGCTGGCACCGAGTTGCTCCGTGCTGCCATACGTGATATGCGACCACTTTGGCAGGACGCCGCATTCCATTGTCCCAGTTTTTGACCGACCACATGTGGGGCCAGCTGTGCCAACTGGAGCCTTCCTGCTGTGTAGATGCAAATCCGAGGACATCGGTCCACTCCAGCCAGGATGGCACGGAAATGAGGTCCAGAGGATTTCCGACTGAATGGGCTTCAGGCGCAAATCCACGTGCTTCAGGCTCAGTTGCGCGCGTTTCAGGCGGCTGCATGTTCAAAAATACCTGCCCTGTTGACATTGGTGGAGCTACAGGTGCCTGGGAATGTCCAGCATTGTGCAGGCCGATGAGTCGCGTTTGAACACGCCCATCAGCATGATTGAATCGTACCTCGTATCTCTTGCAGTTCTGCTCGCAAGAAAAAGTCTGCCAAAGTTGTTCGCGCAGCGCATCTATGCTAGATTGTGCCGACGGAGGACACAGGCCAGAAAAAACATTGTAGTGCAGGTTTGAGGAAACGTGACGTGAGAATCCAGGGCTTTCCAAAGCCACTCCGCAAACCATGCAACTGTTCAGCTGGCAGCAAGTTGTTCCGTAATGCCATACATGATACGCAACAAGTTTGGAAGGACGCTGCATTCCATTTTCCCAGTCCTTGACCGACCACATGTGGGGCCAGCTTTGCCAACTTGATCCTTCCTGCTGTCTAGATGCAAATCCGAGGACATCGGTCCACTCCAGCCAGGATGGCACGGAAATGAGGTCCAGAGGATTTCCGACTGAATGGGCTTCAGGCGCAAATCCACGTGCTTCAGGCTCAGTTGCGCGCGTTTCAGGCGGCTGCATGTTCAAAAATACCTGCCCTGTTGACATTGGTGGAGCTACAGGTGCCTGGGAATGTCCAGCATTGTGCAGGCCGATGAGTCGCGTTTGAACACGCCCATCAGCATGATTGAATCGTACCTCGTATCTCTTGCAGTTCTGCTCGCAAGAAAAAGTCTGCCAAAGTTGTTCGCGCAGCTCATCCATGCTAAGCTTTGCCGACGGACACCGGCCAGAAAATACGTTGTAGTGCTGATTTGAGGAAACGTGGCGTGAGAAACCAGGGCTTTCCACAGCCACTCTGCAAACCATGCAAACAGTCAGCTGGCACCGAGTTGTTCCGTACTGCCATACGTGATATGCGACCACTTTGGCAGGACGCCGCATTCCATTGTCCCAGTTTTTGACCGACCACATGTGGGGCCAGCTGTGCCAACTGGAGCCTTCCTGCTGTGTAGAGGCAAATCCAAGTACATCAGTCCAGTGATGCCACAATGGCACTGATATGATGTGCAAGGGGTCGGCCATGGCTCGAAAGCGCTGTTGCTAAGTTAGATCATGCTCCTCCTGGCTCACCATAGCTGGTTTCCCAATGATATGCTTCATGCTGTCGTCTTGGCTCGTGCCAATGGCCTAAATTCCAAAGTGGCAAGCAAAGGAACCACGGCGGATGTGTCTTGAGCTTCAGGCTTGCTTTGCACTTTTCTACATTCAGCAAAGCGCCATCAACGAAGACAGCTGAACCATCAACGAAGAACAGGGATCCTTAGATTATACACCTAAACATTGCCTGGTAAATGGTGGTGTCCCTCTATTTTGCTGGGAAAAGCCATGTTTCAAATGGTTGCAAAATGTCTCTTTTAAGGAGCCCTGAAGAAGGTCGCTTGCTGCAATCGAGGGGCATCGGCACGACCTTTCACGTTTCTCTCTTTCACGAGGGCCGTCTAGCGCCACCTGCAGCGCCTGCATAGATGCTGAAGGAGGAAAAATTCGCCACGCGGCGTGGGCCATCACGTGTATTGTACATATATATATATATGCTTATATACTTCTACACGTATACATGTGTATGTACAAACATGTGCACACACACATACATACATAATATAACATAACATAACATAACACTACATTACATTGCATTACATTACATTACATTACATTACAGTACATTACAGTACGTTACATACATGCATTACACACATACATACATACATTACATACATACATGCATACATACATACATTACATTGAATTACATCACATTACATTGCATTACATTCCAATATGCTACATTAATTACACGACACGCATTCATCGTTACGTACATACATACAGTACATTGCACTGCACTGCACTGCATTGCACTACATTACATGACGTTACACTACACTGACCAACACTACATTACATTACACTACATTGCATACATACATACACACATACATACATACATGCACGCATACATACATACACACATTACATACATTACATAAATTACATACATACATACATACATACATACATACATACATACATACATACATACATACATACATACATACATACATACATACATACATACATACATACATACATACATACATACATACATACATACATACATACATACATACATACATACATACATACATACATACATACATACATACATACATACATACATACATACATACATACATTACATTACATTACATACACATTACATTACATTACATTACATTACATTACATTACATTACATTACATTACATTACATACATACATACATACATACATACATACATACATACATACATACATACATACATACATTACATACATACATACATACATACATACATACATACATACATACATACATACATACATACATACATACATACATACATACATACATACATACATACATACATACATACATACATACATACATACATACATACATTACATACATACATACATACATACATACATACATACATACATACATACATACATACATACATACATACATACATACATACATACATACATACATACATACATACATACATATACATACATACATACATACATACATACATACATACATACATACATACATACATACATACATACATACATACATACATACATACATACATACATACATACATACATACATACATACATACATACATACATACATACATACATACATACATACATACATACATTACATACATACATACATACATACATACACATACATACATACATACATACATACATACATACATACATACATACATACATACATACATACATACATACATACATACATACATACATACATACATACATACATACATACATACATACATACATACATACATACATACATACATACATACATACATACATACATACATACATACATACATACATACATACATACATACATACATACATACATACATACATACATGACATACATGACATTACAATTCATTGCATTACATTACATTACATTACATTGCATTGCATGGCATTGCACTACATTACATTACATTACATTACGTTACATTGCATTACATTGCACTACATTGCAGTACAGTACATTACATTTACATTACATTACATTGCACTACGTTGCACTACACTACACTACATTACATTGCAAATATGATACATTACGTAAAACTACACTACATCATATTACATTGCACCGCATTACATTACACTCAATTGCATTACATTGCATTGCAGCGCATTACACTACACAACATTACATTACACTACATGAAATTGCATTACACTACGTTATATGGCATTACATTACATTGCATTACACTCCATCACATTACATTGCATTACAGTACACTACACTACACTGCAATACATTACACTACACTCGATTACATTGCATTGCATTACATTCCACCACATTACACTACATGACATGACATTGCATTGCATTACACATTACACTACATTACATTACATTACATTACATTACATTGCATTACATTACACTACATTACATGGCATTACACTACAGTACATTACATTTACATTACATTACATTGCAGTACGTTGCATTACGCTACACTACAATACATTGCAGATATGATACATTACATAAAATTACATTGCATTCTATTACGTTGCACCATGTTACATTACACTCAATTGCATTACATTACATTACAGCGCATTACACTACACTACATTACATTACACTACATGAAATTGCATTCCACTACGTTACATGGCATTACATTACATTACATTACACTACATCACATTACATTGCATTGCATAACAGTACATTACGCTACACTGCAATACATTACACTACACTTCATTACATTACATTGCATTGCATTACACCACATTACATTACATTGCATTGCATTGCATTGCATTACACATTACATTACATTACATTGCAGTACTTCACACTACATTGCCTTACACTACATTGAACTGCATGGCATTACATTGCACTACATGCACAGATACATAGATACATACACATGCATGCACAGCGAGTCAGCTCAGCCTGCAGAAGCTCCACCACACTGGGCCATGGCGAAAAGTCTCCAACGCGCGGGCGCTCAACTTGAAAGGATTTCTCAGATACGTGGCTTGACCCTGCCTCCCACAAGCCGCGTTCAACCACCCAAATGGCTGGCCCAAGTGATGAAACTCACAGGCAAGCAAGGGCGATTCTGTGAAGGGACGACATTCGGCACCTAAGAAACCATCTATTTACAGGGGAATCATCGGACACCAGGGTTTTCTTAGGTGGTGCGAAATGGAGTTCGTTCATCCACAGTAGCACGTGCAAAAGGGCACCTGGAAGATCATTTTCCTTATGGGATTCTCCTGTCAGGTCCCCACAATAGCGAACCCCAAACTAGCAAAGCAGTCTTTCTTTTGTCTTCCCTTTGAAATATGAAAAGAGTACTGAGCCTCAAAAACATACCTTTTTGGGATAAAGCGCCTTCAATGCAAGTTGCCCTGCCCTTGCACTACATGTTGACTCCATTCGGTGCAAACCACTCAATGCCTAAACGCGCGCTGACGAGGGCTGGTCAAGCGTCAAATCGATTCCGCCATGCAAATTGCATCCAGAAATCAGCCATGGCTCGCTCTGTCCGGAGCCCATTGAACCATTTGGCTGTGGGTCAAAAATAGGTCCCAGTAAATGGAAAAAAACAAAAACCCATACCCATTTGCTCGAGTCATGCGTCCTTTTGAGGATACCCTTTTCAGGGTTTGGTTGACATCGCTGGTTTCCCCACCCCTGGATTCTGTTCGGAGCCGTCAGTGAGCCGGAAAAGCAGCAGCAAGCTGACTCGAGGCGCGACAAAATAAACAAAAAAATCTCACTCGCTCTCCAGATGCAAGAAACAGCTCTGGGCTGCCCGATTTCTGATCCCCCGCGAAAAAGTGACTAACTTTTAGTGGTTTAATTGGGGAAACTACCCACCAAAACCACTAAAAGGATCTAAAGAAGCCAAGGCTGTCTCTTTCAGTGGTTTAAAGTGGAAACTGCCACCAAAAACACTTGAGAGGATCGAAAAAGATTCTTGAACCGGATGGCCTTGAAAAAGCCAAGAAACCGCTCGTGCCTTGAGCTGCTTGATCTTCTTCCTCTTCCGGCGCTTGATCTCCCCTAAGCCAAACCGGTTAGCCCCCAGTGAACATCCGATTCAATCCAACCACTAAAATGGGTGCGGATCTATGTTGGGCTCTTTTTTTCCGTATTTTTGTTGGGGAGGTTCTAAAATGGGCGGTGAATTCACCGAAAACTCCCCCCCAAGATGGGATCCCAAAACCGGTTTTGACAACCGCAGCCATATGGACTCCATGGCTCAAGGTGTCGCACACGGCTCCGGCCTTTGCGACAAAGGTGGCAATACGGGCAGTTGTCACCTAGAGCAGTCTGACATCTGAATTCGCGTCCCTAAGAAACAGCGATGGGCATACAGAAAAGTCAAGCAACTCAAGATCACGCACCGATTTGTTGCTTGCAAAGTGGACATCAACGAATCAGCTGAACTGAGAGCTGGACTATTCCGGCACCCGTCGGGCTTGTACAGGAAATAAGCGCATGGCCTACTTGACAAGGCCCCCGGCTTTTGACAAGTAACTTTTCTGTGGCTGAAATATATCTGCTACCTTCCATTTCCATTCTGAACCCAGGCATGGGGATCTGTCTACAAAACCGCCCAAGACCCTGGAGAAACAGCTGGTTTCTGAAAATTGAAAAGAATGGGGAATCAACCCCTAGAATATATCGTAGATTTTCTCGCGGTTTCCCAAGCAATGGTCATCCTAAACGGACCTTTTGATCCACCCCCCCCTTTTCCTAGATTCACTCACTGAACACATGTCTAGAACGCAGTATCCATCTACGAACAGTCCATTTGCTTGCTCCTAATTCTCAACGGAACTCAAAGCCCGGCATTTGGTGCGGCATATTTCTGCATCGCTCAAGAAGCAAAAAAGCAGCGCACGCCACCTCTTCTGTGGCCCCGGACTTGCACTCTCCACGATTATGCGCTGCTTCCATACCCGGGAACCTGGCAGCAGGCTCACTGCCAACTCCCGGCCCGCTGAACACCATGCCTTCACTGGCACATGTTAAGGTCAGAAAGGCCCCTCAGCCAGTCAGAACTGACGACATGGGTGACTCGTTCGACTTTTGTGGAGGATACCCCTTGTTTGCGACGTTCGTCTTTTTGTCAAAGGAAACCAAGAGGACAACCACCCATTTGAGGGTCCCCGGGAGGGAAAAGAAAGAAACAAACGCGCGCCCACATACTCTGCATGAAAGGAGACTAGGCTACATGGGGATTGTCCCCTCAACTCCCAACCCGAAACCCCTCGTGTTGTTGTTGTGTTTTTAAATGTTTTTATCGGAAGCTCCTTAGGGGCTTGCGTTTTGGGGCTCCGTGAGTCATCAAGGTCCCAGATCCACCCAGAAATCTCCACGCCGCTCTCGAGCGCACTTCGTGCGCCAAGCCGTCTGGACCAGCACGGTGGGTGCGGACTGCCAAGGATCTCGGAGCGCGGCAAGGCTCGGAGCTTCTCAAAACAGGGGTACCATTTTATGGCTTCCTTGGGGATTCCCTTGAAACTCCAACCAAAAAAAGATCCACCGTGGCGAAAACCTCCCAATCCACAGTATGGGTGGTGCATGTGTCCTTTCCGAGGTTGATTTAAAGGGAAACCAAAGTGCAACCATCCGGTTTTCCCACCCAAGCTATGACAGCGCCACTTCTCAGGTGGGCACTGGTTTGATCACCATCTTCGGAGGTGAGGGAGGACATCAACCCCGGGAAGTTGTAGAAGGTATTCTTGATCTGACAAGACAACTCGGACACTGAATTCTTGCTTCACATGCAACTTTGGAATCATCGATCAAGCGTACTGGAACATGCTCATCCATCTTTCCGCGGAATGCGCAAGCTTACCCAGCCTCAAGCTGGGTGGAAAGGGGTGGTTCCTGAGGAGCGCCATGCACAGCACTGGTTGTTCCATCGCCCTGATCCACAGCTAACAAGCTCAAACAGTAGCACCGGAAGCACCTGCAACTGTCCAAGCACTTGCTGCAATCTGCGCTGCATCAAATTCGTTGAAATGCACCGTGCTCGGCATTTCGAGGAAATGTGTCAAACAAAGAAGAGAACACCAACGAGCTAAGTGCGGCGCCACTTTGCCTAGAAACACATCGTCTTGAAGGTTCTCGTCATAGTCAGATTCGTCACCCAGGTCAGCCCAGTCGCGTGATTGCCTCAAAGGCTTCCCGCTCGAAATCGGTGAGTGAGACTCAAAACCCCGGATTCATGCAGAGTTCCCTAAAGGATACATCCAAAAGCCAGTTTTAGAAGAAAACCTCCAATTCTGCTGTTCAAGGAAATTTGTTTGGCTGGAAATGTATCCTAGAAAACCTGCGGGGTCTGCAAACCCAGAATCAAAGCACCACATCCACATCCAAGAGGGAGTCTGGATGGTGGGGCGGTATCAACGTCCCAACCCATGGCTATGCTCCATGGTTGAGTATGTTCGCAATCATTTCGTGTTTTTCCCCATGCAAAAATAGAAATGTGTCTACGGACCATGACTATCCCTTGCGAATGTACCTGGTCTCGACAAACTGTGGATGGACGAAATCCTGCACCACCTAAGGAACCCTGGTGTCCGATGATTCCCCTGTAAACACCAACAAACAGCGGTTTCCCATGCTTTCCAAGTGGTGCAGGATTTCGTCCATCCACAGTAGGATTCGCAAGACAAGAGCCCCCACGGGATGGGCACTTCAAGTGCTGCTTCGTGAGCCGCGCTCACCTCAGCTGAGAAATCAACTCTTGGAATGGGGCCACGCACCTGCAATGCGCGTGGCTCCTCGTTGTGCTGTTGGCAACCTGGTTTATACAAACAGAAAATTACAACCTAATCATGCCTTCTACAACTGAAGGCGCACACGCCCCATGCTTGATTTCCTGACAACCCCACAAGTATTCACAGCCTGGTCTACAATCTGGTCAAAATCTTCAGAAAGTCTCTCCTAGTTTCGGCACAGGCGCTCTGAGCGGGTCGTGTGTGTGTGTGTGTGTGTGTGTGTGTGTGTGTGTGTGTGTGTGTGTGTGTGTGTGTGTGTGTGTGTGTGTGTGTGTGTGTGTGTGTGTGTGTGTGTGTGTGTGTGTGTGTGTGTGTGTGTGTGTGTGTGTGTGTGTGTGTGTGTGTGTGTGTGTGTGTGTGTGTGTGTGTGTGTGTGTGTGTGTGTGTGTGTGTGTGTGTGTGTGTGTGTGTGTGTGTGTGTGTGTGTGTGTGTGTGTGTGTGTGTGTGTGTGTGTGTGTGTGTGTGTGTGTGTGTGTGTGTGTGTGTGTGTGTGTGTGTGTGTGTGTGTGTGTGTGTGTGTGTGTGTGTGTGTGTGTGTGTGTGTGTGTGTGTGTGTGTGTGTGTGTGTGTGTGTGTGTGTGTGTGTGTGTGTGTGTGTGTGTGTGTGTGTGTGTGTGTGTGTGTGTGTGTGTGTGTGTGTGTGTGTGTGTGTGTGTGTGTGTGTGTGTGTGTGTGTGTGTGTGTGTGTGTGTGTGTGTGTGTGTGTGTGTGTGTGTGTGTGTGTGTGTGTGTGTGTGTGTGTGGTGTGTGTGTGTGTGTGTGTGTGTGTGTGTGTGTGTGTGTGTGTGTGTGTGTGTGTGTGTGTGTGTGTGTGTGTGTGTGTGTGTGTGTGTGTGTGTGTGTGTGTGTGTGTGTGTGTGTGTGTGTGTGTGTTGTGTGTGTGTGTGTGTGTGTGTGTGTGTGTGTGTGTGTGTGTGTGTGTGTGTGTGTGTTGTGTGTTGTGTGTTGTGTGTTGTGTGTGTGTGAGTGTGTGTGTGTGTGTGTGTGTGTGTGTGTGTGTGTTGTGTGTGTGTGTGTGTGTGTGTGTGTGTGTGTGTGTGTGTGTGTGTGTGTGTGTGTGTGTGTGTGTGTGTGTGAGTGTGTGGGTGAGTGTGTGTGTGTGTGTGTGTGTGTGTGTGTGTGTGTGTGTGTGTGTGTGTGTGTGTGTGTGTGTGTGTGTGTGTGTGTGTGTGTGTGTGTGTGTGTGTGTGTGTGTGTGTGTGTGTGTGTGTGTGTGTGTGTGTGTGTGTGTGTGTGTGTG
This sequence comes from Effrenium voratum, assembly GCA_963377175.1. Classification (NCBI taxonomy): domain Eukaryota; class Dinophyceae; order Suessiales; family Symbiodiniaceae; genus Effrenium; species Effrenium voratum. The sequence continues at coordinate 2,133 of CAUJNA010003778.1, read as the reverse complement.
TGTGTGTGTGTGTGTGTGTGTGTGTGTGTGTGTGTTTGTGTGTGTGTGTGTGTGTGGGGTGTGTGTGTGTGTGTGTGTGTGTGTGTGTGTGTGTGTGTGTGTGTGTGTGTGTGTGTGTGTGTGTGTGTGTTGTGGGTTGTGTGTGTGTGTGTGTGTGTGTGTGTGTGTGTGTGTGTGTGTGTGTGTGTGTGTGTGTGTGTGTGTGTGTGTGTGTGTGTGTGTGTGTGTGTGTGTGTGTGTGTGTGTGTGTGTGTGTGTGTGTGTGTGTGTGTGTGTGTGTGTCTGTGTGTGTGTGTGTGTGTGTGTGTGTGTGTGTGTGTGTGTGTGTGTGTGTGTGTGTGTGTGTGTGTGTGTGTGTGTGTGTGTGTGTGTGTGTGTCTGTGTGTTTCTCTTGCGCATTTTCGGGCATCGGTGTGCGTCCGGGGGGGGGGGGGGTGGGGAGGCCGCGCACACGGCGGTCGGAAGCCATGTGTTTTCGCAACCTGGATCAAATGGTTTAAAGATGAGCACACTCACTCAAGCACACACCACAGGTGTGTGCCTCCCAAGCTGCCAAGCCAGAAGCGCCCGCTTACGCGCACCCGCTCAGAGCTGCACTGCGCCCTGTCTGCCAAAAGCAAGCACGCCCGCTCAGCACTGCAACAAGAAACTACAAGACACCCGCCCGCTCAAGCGCACCCCCCCCCCCACGCCCGCCACATGAAAAGACCACCAGCGCAACTGCACCTGCTCAGAACCGTACCCAACCTTGTTGGTGCTGCTCAGAATAAGGCACTTCCGGGTCAAAAAACGTGCGAATCCCTCCTGCCTAGACTTTGATACGCGAATTGTTTAAACAAAAGGGCCTCAACTTCCTATGCGCACTTGTGAAGGATTCGAGTCCATTGCTTCTCATGCCCTCATATCACCTGTTCAGGAAACTCACCCTATTCTGCGAAACACCCATGTCCGTATGTACTTGTCAACCACAAAAACCAGGCGACTCTCCTGTGTCCTCTTGGGGAACAAGCCATTTTCATCGCGGCTTCTGTGTCGCAATACGGCTGTATAATAGGACCGAACCTCAACAAATGGGCAAACGATAAAAGGTTTCCTTTTGGCTCCCCCGAGAAAAAACACCTTGAAAAGGGGCAGCCTGAACAAGACACGCAGCGATGTTTTTTGGAAGAGCGCCAGGTTTGAAACCTCCGCCCCAATCCGAAGACAGACCCGGCTATATTTTGGGGGGCAGTCGTTTCTTGGGCCCACAAAAAATCCCCCAAAAAGTGGCTGTCCTTTTGGTCTCCCTTTACCCTCCAAGCGGCGTACCCGCAAAAGGAGCAAGACGTACCCGCGCGTTCCCTTGGCGTCGAAATCTCAGGCTCCGGCTCGATCATCAGCCCTGGAGGCTGTCGACGAGTCACCGGAGGCTGAAGTGAGTCCTGCCAGCGTCTGGAGGGGGGGGTGGCCGCGTTCCCTGTTTCCCAAAAACCAACCTCGAAACGGGCATCCTCTTGACAAATGCTGGGGCACTGTGAGCATTGAGTGTTTGCAAAGACCTGGTGTTGCCGAGTGGCGAGAACCAAAAAGGAATGCGAAGAAAGTATAAGTAAATACACAAGTAACTAAATGGATAAATAAGGTAGTGAATGAATTAAACAGAACAAATACACAAACACAGAATTTATGAATACAAGAATAAATGAAACTAAACAGACAAGTACATGTGAAAAAAAGACTACTTGAATAAGAATTGTAGCATTATCATGTTTCTTTAATGACTGGATACATGAATGACTGAATGAACGACTGAATGAATGCATGAATGACTGAATGACTGCATGAATGACTGAATGACTGAATGACTGAATGACTGAATGACTGAATGACTGAATGACTGAATGACTGAATGACTGAATGACTGAATGACTGAATGACTGAATGACTGAATGACTGAATGAATGAATGAATGAATGAATGAATGAATGAATGAATGAATGAATGAATGAATTAATGAATGAATGAATGAATAAATGAATGAATGAATGAATGAATGAATGAATGAATGAATGAATGAATGAATAAGTGAATGAATAAATGAATGACTGAATGAATGACTGAATGAATGACTGAATGAGTAAATGAATGAATGAC
>CAUJNA010003777.1:401108-402669 GCA_963377175.1 Effrenium voratum | reverse complement strand
GTTCTTGTTCTTGTTCTTGTGCTTGTTCTTAGTTCTTGTTCGTGTTCTTGTTCTTGTTCTTGTTGTTGTTGTTGTTCTTGTTCTTGTTGTTCTTGTTGTTCATGTTGTTGTGGTTGTGGTTGGTTGGTTGGTTGTTGGTGTCTTTGTTGTTGCTGTTGTTGTTGTGGTTGTCGTGGCTGTTGTTGTTGTTGGTGTTGGTGTTGGTGTTGGTGTTGTTGTTGTTGCTTTTGCTGCTGTTGTTGTTGTGCATGTTGTTGTTGTTGGTTGTTGGTGGTTGGTGGTTGGTTGTTGATTGTTGGTTGTTGGTTGTTGGTGGTGGTGGTGGTGGTGTTGGTGGTGTCGTTGGTGTTGTTGGTGTTGTTGTTGTTGTCGGTGTTGTCGGTGTTGTTGTTGTTGTTTTGATTGTTGTGGTTGTTGTTGCGGTTGTGGTTGTGGTTGTTGTTGTGGTTGTTGTTGTGTTTGGTTGGTTGGTTGGTTGGTTGTTGTTGGTTGTTGTTGGTTGTTGTTGGTTGTTGTTGGTTGTTGTGGGTGGTTGTTGGTGGTTGTTGTTTGTTCGCTCGTTCGTTTGTTTGTTTGTTTGGTTGTTTATTGTTGTTGTTGTTGGTTGTTGGTTGTTAGCTGTTGGTTGTTCGTTGTTGGTTGTTGGTTGTTGGTTGTTGTTGTTGTGTTTGTTGTTGCTGTTGCTGTTGCTGCTGCTGATGTTGTTTTTGGTGGTGTTGTTGTTGGTGGTGTTGGTGTTGGTGTTGGTGTTGTTGTTGTTGTTGTTGCTGGCGTTGTTGTGGATGTTGGGGTTGTTGGTTGTTGTTGTTGTTGCTGCTGCTGCTGTTGTTGTTGTTGTTGTTGTTGTTGTTTTTGTTGTTGGTGTTCTTGTTGTTCTTGTGGTTGTTGTTGTTGAGTTTGTTTTTTTGTTATTGTTGTTGGTGTTGTTGTTGTTGTTGTTGTTGTTGTTGTTGTTTTTGTTGTTTTTGTTCTTTGTGTTCTTGTTGTTCTTGTTGTTGTTGTTGTTGTTGTTCTTGTTGTTCTTGTTGTTCTTGTTGTTCTTGTTGTTCTTGTTGTTCTTGTTGTTGTTGTGGATGTTGTTGTGGTTGTTGTGGTTGTTGTTGTTGTTGGTAGTGTTGGTGGTTGGTGGTTGGTGGTTGGTGGCTGGTTGTTGGTTGTTGGGTGTTGGTTGTTGGTTGTTGGTTGTTGTTGTTGTTGCTGTTGTTGTTGGTTGTCGGTTGTTGGTTGTTGGTTGTTGGTGTTGTTGATGGTGTTGTTGTTGTTGTTCTTGTTGTTCTTGTTGTTCTTGTTCTTGTTGGTGTTGGCTTTTGGTTTTTGTTGTTGGTTGTTGGTTGGTTGGTCGTTGGTTGTTGGTCGTTGGTCGTTGGTTGTTGGTTGTTGCTTGTTGATGGTGTTGTTGTTGTTGTTATTGTTGTTGTTGATGTGGTTGTTGTTGTTGTGGTTGTTGTTGTGGTTGTTGTGGTTGTTGTGGTTGTTGTGGTTGTGGTTGTTGTTGTTGTTGGTGTTGTTGGTGTTGCTGGTGTTGCTGGTGTTGCTGGTGTTGTTGGTGTTGTTGGTGTTG
>CAUJNA010003777.1:338608-391108 GCA_963377175.1 Effrenium voratum | reverse complement strand
TTCTGTTTTGTTTTTATCCATCATCTTTAGTTAATTGAAGTAGTGATTTAGCTTTTGCACCTGAAAAGTAATCAGGAACCTCGCCGTTTGTAAGACATGCTTGAAGCTCAGAGGATCTGCTATAAACTCTTTGTGCAGACTGTTACATACGCATAGAACTGCATAGCACCGTACTATATTTGTTCAAATAGTACTCTGTTTTGTCAAATGCTAAAACCATATACTTCCATATACACATATTAATATGTACATATGCAACCCCCCCCCAAAAAAAAAAAAAAAACGGCGCCTGCTGAGTCATTAAGACTTTGTCACCCATATAGATAGTATTTCCTCTTCTACGTTCTGAACAAATTGTCGGTGGTATTCCTCCCTCTTGATACTTTGTCCTATCAGATCATAAATATTATGGTCATACACTCAGGCTATTTTAACACTAGTCAGTTGGGCAATTAGAATCATAGGCAAAGTTTGGAACAGCGTAAAAGCAAAGTGTCATATACACAGGGGCTAGGCCATAATATGTCATACATACATCTCTTTGAAGCTTTCAGAAATGCCAGCCAAGAAAAAAGCACATCTGATGTCAAATAAAAATCATGATCTTCTCTCAATGTGTCCAGATTAATTTTGTTCTGGCATAGTCTTCATCGCTAATGTTGTCCTTGCTCAATTGACAGTAAACCTTCTGTGTTAGGGTGCCGGTACAAGTGTATCAAACAAGGCAAACCATACCTCTTCCGATTCGCACACACATCTTCGATTTCTCATCTCAACTGATGGGCCCATCCTCTTGGTCTGTCAACTTACAAAGCTTTGGCAATACCAAAACATCGGCTACGCATTCTCCATCTTGCATCTTTCATGTCAGCTCATTTGCAAATCCCCCGCGTCTGTCAGCTCACAAACCTTGACCAATACCAAAACATTTGCTCACACCTCATATGCCCTGACCAATGCCACGCGGTCTGCTAAAACCACTAGTGTCCAGTGTCCCACAACAAAATATGTTCTGCGCAAAACCTGCTAAACAGCATGCGCAACACTGGTATTTACAGTGTTTTGCTGGTCTGGAGTTTCTTAAGCCATTTTAAAAAAAACATATCCAATGTAATATGCTGAACTATCAACTAGAAGGTGCACACCCAAAACAGGAATGACTGAAAGCAGACGCTTTAAAGTGCTCTTGGATCTAAGATTCAAGCTTCCCAGGACTCTAGACCTTGAATCCAGTGTGGGGCCCCCAAAACGCTTTGAAGCGCTGAAAAGCGCTTTGATCATGGATTCAAGATTCAAGAGCTAGAGTATTGGGAATCTTGATTCAAGATCTAGAGTCCTGGCAGAATCTTGAATCTTAGATCTAAAAGTGCTTTGAAGCGCTTTAAAGCGTTTTAGGTGGACACAGTCACAGTCAAATGTCAGCAGGTGCGGGCATTGTTAAATGCTCAAAATTGAAGTGCCTGAAAACGGGGTGGACATCGCGCAAAAGTACTGCAAATACCATCAAATTATCTTGGGGTGTGTAGTTTGTTTAATTCGCAAAGGGGGGAATATTTATACGTATGTACATACATTACATTACATTACATTACATTACATTACATTATATTTTTTTATTTTATATTAAATCACATCACATCACATCACATCACATCACATCACATTACATTCATACATACATACATACACACATACGCACATACACACATACACACATACACGCACGCACGCACGCATACATACATACATACATACATACATAGATAGATAGATACATACATACACACACACATACATACATACATACATACATACATACATACATACATACATACATACACATACACACACACACACACATACATACACAAATACATACGCACACATACATACATACACACATACACACATACACACACATACACACATACATACATACATACATAAATACGTACGTACGTACGTACGTATGTACGTACGTAAATGCCTGCATGCATACATACGCGTAAATATACATACACATACAGACATATATACATCACATATAAATAAATTCCATGCTTACGCATATGCAGACTCATGCACGTATATACACGCAGCGTTCGCTCAAGGTAACCTGGGGTGATCGTGAGCTCTACTGCGACCCAGAGAAGGTCCACGAGTGGCTGAAGCAGATGTGAGCGAAGAAACAACGTCCAGCAAAAAGGGGTTAGGGGCCCTGGAGGGTGATCCAATTAACAATTGCAAGAAATGCTGGACAGCTTCTTGTGGTTGTCGATGTTGTTGTTGTCGTTGTCGTTGTGGTTGTTGTTGTTGTTGTTGGTAGATACTCTTACAAACGCCCCGTGGTTTTGGTTGTAGATATTCTTACAAACGCCTGTAGTCCCGCCCCCCCGCTGCAACGTGGCTGCAGTTTCGAGCAAAGTTGGTGGGTGGATTGGTGGCAGAAAGAAGGGCAGTTAGAACAGCCACGGGTCGTTCGTAGTTAGAACAGCTGTGAATTTGATCCGTTGTTGTTTCCCCCCCCGCCCCAACACTCAGTAATTTTGACCACAGCTCCGTTTTCGGCTCTTAATAATCATCCACATTACTATATAGAACAAAAAACAAATGGCTTTAAAGGATTTTAAAATTATATATTCCGATTAATTTTGAATATAATGAATAATTATTATTTAAATTCATATTTTGGAAAATATACAAGATATATATTTAATACGAGCATTTGGTTTGGGAAAATACGGGTGGACGCGGGTTATTTTTTCGATTTTTTGTTTGTATGGTGGATGAAAAATATATTTTAAATTTTGGAATTATAATTCGAATTTTATTTGAATTATAGAGAAATTATTATTTGGTGTATATGGAAAGGTATTGGGAAAGTGTAATTTTGGAGATGTATTTCCATTTTTGATATATGGTGATGTTTGTTGTTATTTTTTGAGTTGTGTTGTTTGGATCGAGATTTTTGTTGTTTTTTGTGTATTTGGTTTGGGCTTTATTTTTGGAGCGGGGTGATATAATGTTCGTGTTTAAAATGGCGTTGGGTTATGGGTGGGTGAGATTTTATTTTTTGATTTTTTTTGTTGTTGGTTGGTGTTTTTAAATGAATAGAATTATTTAACATTAAATAAATACATATATAATATTATATACATATAATAAATATATATATATAAAATATAATATATTTTATATTTATTAAATTATATATAGGAAATTCTAATATATATAAATATGTATTACGTTAGAAAATATGTTTGGATTCTACTTAGGTTGGTGGGTTAGTATGGTGATAGATATGATCGAATTTGATAGATATAAAAATATATATTTTTGAATTTGAAACGCATATGAATATTTGTTATTTACATTTTTATATTTGGTATTTTATTATAAATTTAAAAAAGATAATAAATTTGTGAAAGCTGTAACACAAAAAGGAATAGGATTACTAACCTACGATTGACCGTTTACAAAATATAATTTTAGATATACATTTATTGATATATATATTTCGAATTTGCTCCTTCAATATTATTTTATTTTACAAATTATGAATTGAGAAATCGATCCTCTATATGAATTCGTATAATTGATTTTAAAAATTGAGGATTTTGTTTATGAATCAATATAATCTGAATAATATATGATTTTCCCGATGTTTTGTGTTTGTGGATTGATTCTCTATATGAATCGGTATGATCGATGTCAAAAATCGAGGATTATGTATTTGATACATCATAGTCGATCTGAAAAAGCCACAGATTTGTTCCTATTTTTTGCGGTTGTAAATTAATCTTCTGCATATATCGACGTAGTGAATATTGAATATTGAGGATGTTTTGGGAATTGGCATGTTCGACATTAAAAATCATCGATTTTTCTTATTTTTTTGCGGTCATAGATCAACCCTATACATAGATCGGCGTGATCGATCCTAAAAATTGAGGATGTGTCTTTGTTAATCTCTTTGTGTGAGATGGTACGAGTTGACCTTAAATATTTTGTTATTCCTTTAATTGAAATTATGGATATCATATTCCACAAGGTTGGACGTTATTTTATCAGATATTTCATATATGAATAGAAATATCAAATAATATATTCGATATAAAATTTGAAAAATCAATATTGCTAAATGTGTAATATTAGGTATTATTTATATTATCTTCAAGATACTTATTCCGCGCAAATTGAAAGATATGTTCTGCCCGGTTCTTAACACCTAAGAAATTTTTATTTGGGGCACGATACATGATATATATATAAGCCTTAGTCCTGCGCACGAATAATATGTGTCAAATAATTATGTAATATTAAATTTTTGTTTTTTATATATATATATATATTATCATCCAAATTATATTGGTTTATTCCTTAATCTAGCACGAAATATACAAGAATATTCTGCCCCATATTATATTCCATCCTCGAAATTTCATAAGATTTTTGCGTTTTAATCATATATTATAATATGATTTTCTTTCCCGTTATGCACGATTTACCTTGGTTTAATTTTCTTAGGTTTTCTTTATATATTTTCTATTTATTATTATTATTATTTTCATTTTTTTTAATTTATATTATTTATTTTGCATATTCCTTCCATATTTTTTAATAGTTCCCCCTAATCCTTTATATTATGTTTATTGTTTTCCTAATAGGGTTTATAAGTGTTCTTTACTGCCTCCTACATCCTAAATAAAATCTCTATTTACCGGATTTTGCTAAATACACCATATTTATATAATAAATCCAATATATATATATATATGCTACTTAATTCTATCAATTGAATCTATATATATTCGAAAAAATATACTTGCTTATATGTTATATTATATATATATTATAATTCATATATATTAAGTAGTGTTTTGTTTTGTTTTTATTATATATAAATATATTTCATTCTGTTATTCGATCTAAAAATCATCAAACACCTCTATATCATTCTTATTAACATTACATATACAATCTGCTTGAACAATCTTATGAAATTTGCCTTATATATTTCGTTTAAACAATCTCTTATATAACTCGTGAATCTAATTCATAAATATATATATAAATATATCCCATTTATATATATAACTCGCTCAATCAATCTTTCATATAACTCGTTAGCGCAACTTGCTGTAATCCTCTAGTGTATCATTTTTATGTAGTTTGCTGTAAATATATATCCCATTTATATATATATATATCGCTCAATCAATCTTTCATATAACTCGTTAGCGCAACTTGCTGTAATCCTCTAGTGTATCGTTCTTATGTAATTTGCTGTAACGATCTCCGATATTATTCATTAGTATAATTTATTTAAAATAATTATATTTATATAATTAGTATTTTTGTATTGCCCGGAAAACCCCTTCGTAATATTTTCGAAAATAGTGGATAAATTACGGGCAAAAAACATGAATTTAATATATAAAAAAAAAAATACAAAAAAAATAAAAATAAAAAAATAACAAACAAATAACAATAATATTTTACTCTTACTATCAAATAAATTCTATTTTATAATCTATTTTTATACTCTCGAATTTTATGCCCAAAAAACAAAATCTCACTTACTCGGCACGGAACCCGTCCCTCAAGCCAAGATAAATTTAACTAAGATTCATTTCTTTCTAGTCCTTCCTTAGCATTTATTCATTTCTAATTAGTCGGTTTAAAAACCAAATAAATTAATGATTCGGACAAACTACAAATTATTATTAGTCCCGCATTAAATATAAAGAAACTCCAATAGAAAAAAAATATTCCTTAAAATCATAATTCCCCCCGAATTATTAAATTTGCAAAATATAACGATTTCCAACAATATATATACATATATATATATAAATCGCCAAAATGAACACAAAACAACAAAAATACTAAAATTTATAAACGAAAATAACCGAAATCCAAAAATATAATTCAAATTCAATATAGAAAAATCATTAAACTAATAATATAAATATTTAAATATATTCAATATAAATTAATTATCTAAATAATTATTTAAAATAAATCATTATTAAATATCAAATATAATAATTAAAATAATTAATTTAAGCACTATTTCATAAACATATACATATCTTCCATCCTATAATCTATTTATTAATATATTAATTCATTCATCAATTATTCCATCAACAACAAATTATATATATCCTTAAATAATCATTACATATTATATTATCAAATAAATTTATCATTTTCTTATGAAATGGGTTTCAATATTATTTCATTGGATAAGGAAAAAAAAATATACTTATATATATATTAATATAAATATTAATATTTTAAAATAATATGTTGTGAGTAACACCGACCTAAAACTAGTTAATCAAGTGTTAAAACCTCGCCAACCCATAATCATTTCACAAAATCGAAGGAATACATATAATATTTTTAATTTTACCTTAGACCATAAAATTCATTTCTATAACTCCAACAAAATCACAACTTTACAACTCCAACTCGAAAATCACGACTTTATAATACAAATCTAACACACGAAATATGTTTCTATAATTCCAAATTAAAAACATAATTTTCTATATATATATATATATTTAATATATAAAATATTATAATTCCAACTCGAAAATGAAAATATTTAAAATATACATCTATAGATCTAACATATAAAATACACTTCCACAACTCCAATATAATCTTAAATCAAATTCCTAAATATAGAATTATATATTTAATAATATATTTTTAAATTTACATATTAAATTTATATTAGATTTTTTTGATTTTTTGAATTAGAAATATAAATATATTTAATATATTCAATTTATAATTTAAAATAAATATATAAATTATTTATATTATAAACCATATAAATATATATATTATATTTTCAAATATTCTATATTTTTATCAATCAATTTAATATTTCTATTTTATATATGTGTTTCTATATAATTCAAAATATATTTGAATTATTTTTTTCAATAATATTATTATATTTATATAATTATGTTTATTTGTCAATAATAATTATTCATGAAATATGTTTGTTTTGTAAGTCGGGCTCAATTCTTGGGGTGTAGTATAATATGGATTTTGTCGGGAGGGCTTCTCAGCACGTGGGTCTGCAACGGCTACAGAACGAGGTGTAGCGCGCAGCAAAAGGATTCTTTCTTGCGGCGTATGCCGGGGAATGCAAGGATGCTGGTGTTGCAGGAATGCTGGGGATGCTCGCGACTGTCGGGGGGCGATTTGCACGATATTTACTGTGTTTTTTGAAGGTTACAACATGTTGCAACATGTTGCAACATGGCATCAGGAGCCCGTCGCAAGGCCAGGGATGTCGGGGATGTGTTGGGGTCCACATGTCTGGGCTGGCGTGCGTCCGGGTGATGCAAGGAGCTTCTGGTGCAAAAAAACACGGTATACGCTACAGGTAGGGTTTGGTTGCCTTCGCTCTTCGAGCTCGAAGACACACGCGCAGCTGGATTGTAAGGTGTGTAACGAAGGTATGTACTGGGAAGTGTGTAACGAGCCATGGGGTATGCAACGGGGTGTGCAGCCAATGTCCGCCGCGACACTGTCACAGACCCCTCAAAAGATTCATCTGAAGGGTTGAAAATGATCATAAATGAACATCCCTTTCATTTTATGTTCCTTTTTTCTGAACACACGCGGGAGATCTCAGTAGGGATTGAACCGCATCATCCTTGGCCATCACAATGTCAAAGCATCAACACTGTGGAAGGACAAACATTGGGGTAAAGCAGAGCAGCCCCCCAAAAAAATAAATAAAAAAGAGAAGTCTCCAGTAGAGCAAGCCACGGGTGTAACTAGGCTGCGCGAACTTGCGATTTGTCGACTGCAAGAAACGATTGGCGAAACCGGTCCCGAGCTACTTCCCTTGCCCGCTTCTACTTGCCCAGATGCATCTGCCTCGCCCATGACACTCGGATTGGGAAAAAGGAAGACTTTACATGCAAGTCCGCTAGTTGATGGCGGGAACCAGCTCCAAGGATAGGTCAATGACATCTTAGATTCTCTAAACATTTTTTGTGGGAACACCAGACCCTTGCCCAAACCCTCCGACATCCACATGAGTTGATGTTTGAACAAGGAGGGTTTCTGCAGACAGGACCCAAGAACAGTCACACGATGAGGATGGGACTATCAGTGGAAATTAAAAAAAAAAACAAGTAAATACTTCCCCAAGAGGCTGACAGCCATAAATAAAGACTCAGGTCTTAGGCTCCTAGGATCTGAGGGCTGCAATCTCTTTCTCTCTCTCGGGGCGGATTTCTGAGACTGGCACCCAGCAGCCTCGCAGAAACGAGTAGGCCCATGGGAGTGTGCCTTTCGCCTGCTGAACGGCACCTGAAAGTGTTTGAATACAAAAGAGTGAAGCTCGGAACGCGAGCTAACTGCCTGTGACATACTTTCTGAATTATGAATAGTTGATCAACTGGCAATTGTTGGAAAGGTTGTTCCACCCGCTTTTGGTTGGGGCATCTAGACCAACATGCGGTGTGCAAGCAGCGCCTCTTGACATGAATCAAACCAGCCCATGGTTCTTTGTCTCTCCCCCGGCGTCTTCAGACTCATGAGTCTGTCCCGCCTGCTGTTGGTAGAGTCCTTGAAACGCTGGATCCATCATGCCAAAGGCTCCTGCAGACTTCGAGCCTCCAATTCCCCGCTCTCAATTGTCCCAAAACACGACTTCATGCTTTCAATTTGGGGTCCCTCCAAAGGAACGCTGCTCTCCCCAGCGCATACGGGGGTCTCATATTCCACTGAGACTTGTTTTGGCTCTATGGACTCGAGTCATCATACCCTGTCTTCTGGCTCTGACAGGCGCTGAACGGCTCCCCCTACCTGGGAAGGCGGAAATTCCGCGTATTTGGAAAGTGCTGAGCTACTCGAGTAGTCCTCGGGCTCGGCACGCTTGTGTTCTGTCGCCTTGACCATGGCACACCATGTCCATGTGTGTCTGCTCCGATCTGAAAAACGAGACGAACTTGCATGGAAGAGCTGGAAGATGACCACTTTTTGAGGCCAGACTAGTTAAAACCTTGTAAAGCAACAACAATCGGGGACTCAGCGGAATTCCCCGGGTTTTCAGTGCTCCCCAAAGACCTTTCAGGAGTCCGGCTTGCGATTCTCACGTCTTCTTCCGTAAAGAACCACGTCCATTTTTCCCCTCAGCTCCTGGGAAGGCGACTGGCTGCATCTGCGTCGCTAACAGGTGGGCAGAATATGAGCGGTTGGAATAGTCTCATGGGTGCATGAAAAGCCACACGGATGGGTCGACAAATAGAATAAATCGAATAACAGAAGGGCAATCTTTGTTCATTCTCAGCCAAAACAACAGCAGCGCCATTTTTGGAGGCGTGCCTTATATTAGCAACTTCCACGCTTCAAACTCTACAACCCCTAAGAGGTAGATTTACGATTTACAATGAAACATATTCGACGGAACATGGCCATGGGCAAGAACACATTATGGGCAAGAGGTCAGCTTTGCATGACTTGCAACTTCCGTGGCAATTCTCTTGGTGCTGAGTGGACGCACCAAATCTGAGGGAGTCCGGATCACAGGGCAAGAACACGCTTCACTGTCCCCGTTCCACCTTAAACATTGTCCCAGAAAGAGACTCACCTTTTTGCCCAGGTGAGGGTGAACAAGTTTGCCAAAAGGGCATACTGTTAGCTCGCAACACGCATATTTTTGAGGAACGCCTTGCATAGCTGGTTTCAAACCCACTGGGCTTGGGTCAGACACTCAAGACAAGAGGCTTCTACCTGATGGGAATGGGCCCAAGTATTGTTTGGACATTGGAAAAACAACTGCCCGCAGAGAGGACATGTAGCGCAGAGCGAGCAGCAACCAGAACTACTCCTCCTTGGCAACAACCACCTCAGAAATATCAGGTGACCTCCTTTTGAAACTGCATCCGAGAAGCAGAACCCCACAACCCGTGTCGACCTTTGGTCAAGGTGGAGCACTCACCTACAAGAATGGCCCAAAGTGGCTTTTGGCGCTCACATCTTCTCAGAGAAATGCAAATGTCGACTCCTTTTCTCAACGGAAAATCCGGCTTCTTTAGGTCCCGCCGCGTGCGAGTGTGCCCATGTGACAAGGGAGTGTTCAAAGGCTCTGAAGACTACAAAAGCGCAAGTCAGTCCATGCAAGTGCCCAAGGTCATCCACGACATGCCTGGCATCCGCAACTTGAAGACGGAGAGTGCTGCACGCACTTGGGTCGTCAAGGCAATTCGAAGCAAAAAAGTCGACTCGATCCATCATTTCCACAAGCACATGTCAGTAGTGGTGTAGATGTCGCTTGAGAAAGCGCCATCGTGATTGGTCAAGGCGGCATACTTGCCCTGCGCATCGTCGTAGGTGTTGTCCATGGTGTAAAGCGCGACCAACCCGTCCGACGTGGGGCATTTGTCTTTGCAATTCTTGATCTCATCGCCGGAGAGCGCACGGCTCCAAAGAGCAATCCGTGCAAACCTGAGCGCTCCCAACCGGAAAGTTGGGGGGTCTTGTCAGTAGATAGAACGATGGAACGGCAAATCAGGAATTTCGGGGTGCTGTTGGAATAGACATTGTGAAATTGCGCCGTGAGAAAACATTTTTTTTTTGAGCATGTGAGTGAAGGCGGCATCGTGCGTGCTTTCGGGTGGCCTGGAGTCGTGCTCGTAGGCTTTGCCGTTGTACGTTCGCCTGCCGGGCCCGAAAGCAAAGTCACTGCCGAGGTCCCCGTCGGTGTTGGTTGTCTTGATGACCGTTTTGTCATAGGCGACGGCCCCATCTAGGTAGAGTTTCAGAGTCTTCTGCGATCTGCTGAAAACTACGACGATGTGGTGCCACTTGCCGTCCAGCACCTTCATATCGACATTGGGCGCCAAGCCGACGTAGTTAGCCCCGGTGCCTCCCACGATGGAGCATCCGCCAAGCTCACCAGTGCTCCGCACCGTGATGCCAATACCAGCTTCCATCGAGCCGCAAGCATTTGAGCCCATGATGAAGGAGTGGTCCATGTTGGGCGAGCCCTTACTTTGCCACATCACCTCCCACGTCATCTCGTCCCCATCTTTGACTTTCTGCCAGGCGGTTGAAACGCCCTCAAAGCTCAACTTGGCCCCCGCCTTCTGCGGAGCCCACGAGTTCTTCGCCGGCGATGACGGCAAGCCGCCTGTCGAGGAAGACGAGCCAGCCCACAAGCACATGTCAGTAGTGGTGTAGATGTCGCTTGAGAAAGCGCCATCGTGATTGGTCAAGGCGGCATACTTGCCCTGCGCATCGTCGTAGGTGTTGTCCATGGTGTAAAGCGCGACCAACCCGTCCGACGTGGGGCATTCGTCTTTGCAATTCTTGATCTCATCGCCGGAGAGCGCACGGCTCCAAAGAGCAATCCGTGCAAACCTGAGCGCTCCCAAACGGAAAGTTGGGGGGTCTTGTCAGTAGATAGAACGATGGAACGGCAAATCAGGAATTTCGGGGTGCTGTTGGAATAGACATTGTGAAATTGCGCCGTGAGAAAACCTTATTTTTTTTTCTGAGCATGTGAGTGAAGGCGGCATCGTGCGTGCTTTCGGGTGGCCTGGAGTCGTGCTCGTAGGCTTTGCCGTTGTACGTTCGCCTGCCGGGCCCGAAAGCAAAGTCACTGCCGAGGTCCCCGTCGGTGTTGGTGGTCTTGATGACCGTTTTGTCATAGGCGACGGCCCCATCTAGGTAGAGTTTCAGAGTCTTCTGCGATCTGCTGAAAACTACGACGATGTGGTGCCACTTGCCGTCCAGCACCTTCATATCGACATTGGGCGCCAAGCCGACGTAGTTAGCCCCGGTGCCTCCCACGATGGAGCATCCGCCAAGCTCACCAGTGCTCCGCACCGTGATGCCAATACCAGCTTCCATCGAGCCGCAAGCATTTGAGCCCATGATGAAGGAGTGGTCCATGTTGGGCGAGCCCTTACTTTGCCACATCACCTCCCACGTCATCTCGTCCCCATCTTTGACTTTCTGCCAGGCGGTTGAAACGCCCTCAAAGCTCAACTTGGCCCCCGCCTTCTGCGGAGCCCACGAGTTCTTCGCCGGCGATGACGGCAAGCCGCCTGTCGAGGAAGACGAGCCAGCCCACAAGCACATGTCAGTAGTGGTGTAGATGTCGCTTGAGAAAGCGCCATCGTGATTGGTCAAGGCGGCATACTTGCCCTGCGCATCGTCGTAGGTGTTGTCCATGGTGTAAAGCGCGACCAACCCGTCCGACGTGGGGCATTTGTCTTTGCAATTCTTGATCTCATCGCCGGAGAGCGCACGGCTCCAAAGAGCAATCCGTGCAAACCTGAGCGCTCCCAAACGGAAAGTTGGGGGGTCTTGTCAGTAGAAAGAACGATGGAACGGCAAATCAGGAATTTTGGGGTGCTATTGGAATAGACATTGTGAAACTGCGCCGTGAGAAAACCTTTTTTTTTCTGAGCATGTGAGTGAAGGCGGCATCGTGCGTGCTTTCGGGTGGCCTGGAGTCGTGCTCGTAGGCCTTGCCGTTGTACGTTCGCCTGCCGGGCCCGAAAGCAAAGTCACTGCCGAGGTCCCCGTCGGTGTTGGTGGTCTTGATGACCGTTTTGTCATAGGCGACGGCCCCATCTAGGTAGAGTTTCAGAGTCTTCTGCGATCTGCTGAAAACTACGACGATGTGGTGCCACTTGCCGTCCAACACCTTCATATCGACATTGGGCGCCAAGCCGACGTAGTTATCCCAGGTGCCTCCCACAATGGAGCATCCGCCAAGCTCACCAGTGCTCCGCACCGTGATGCCAATACCAGCTTCCATCGAGCCGCAAGCATTTGAGCCCATGATGAAGGAGTGGTCCATGTTGGGCGAGCCCTTACTTTGCCACATCACCTCCCACGTCATCTCGTCCCCATCTTTGACTTTCTGCCAGGCGGTTGAAACGCCCTCGAAGCTCAACTTGGCCCCCGCCTTCTGCGGAGCCCACGAGTTCTTCGCCGGCGATGACGGCAAGCCCCCCGTGGTCTCCGTGCAGATTGGCCCCATTGAAAGGCACTGGCCGTTGGTCGTTTTTCCGCACTGCACATTGACACCAGCATCCTCTGATGCTTTCCAAGCAATTGACAAATTACTTCCTCTTTGCCCACATGCCAAAAGTTCTATTCAGGGAACTGTGTATAACTGTATAATCAAACAACAGTATGAGTTTGTTCTTTAGACACCTGCAAAAAGTCGGCCCTGAAAAATTCGCAGCATTCTGCGCTCGCAGGAAAAGGCAAAGGGAACTTTCTGGTACCCTTTTTCTTTTTTGCCCTTGGGCAACCGGATGGAGAACCCTTGCTTGACACATGGCTCACTTGTAAGCAGAGCAAATCGACTTGACAATGAGCCTTAGGTTCTCCTCTGGCAAACATATCTAGGGAAGGCAACCCAAACAGCATTGATGCCATTTTGATCCCACATGCAGCGTTCCAGCTAGAACTCTCCATGGGACCTCGAAAGTACATCCTTCTTTATGTAGATTGAAGCCCTGGCTTAAAACAAACGTTTTGCTTCCTGAAGGACGTAGAGCAACCAACGGGTTGCAACGGGCCAACTCAACAACTGCGCCATGTGTCCGTGGCGTAGTAGTGCTGGTCGCAGTTGTTGGTGACGTCATCGCAGGTCCAGGCAGCCACCTTGCTGCCTTTGCATGCCACGTCAGCCTGACCGAGGCAAAGGGAACCCTCCAAATCCCGAAGCAAGACCGGTACGATAGAAAACACATAAAAAGGGTACCCTCAACAACAATACACACCCAACCCCCCTCAAGAAAATGGGCTCCTCTTTTTCAAGACCTCTTTTTAGGTCTTTGGGGTCGACAACTACTTAGGATCTTGGGGTCTTTGATCGCCCTTGAGGATGACCCGGGTTAAGAACACCGTTAAAGACCTTTACAGGCTCGGGCTGCAGAGGTTCGGTGGGGACGGTGGGGGGGACCATCTTAATTGGACAAACGAAAGGCTATCGACCAACCCAAGGCCATTTTGACGGATGCAGGTTTGTCCAGCTTCGAACCGAGCGGTCCCTAATCTCGACTCCTTTGTGATGGAGGCGGGCCGTTCAACCCAGCATGATTAGCAGCATTGTAGATAGGCCTCTTAGTGACCAGGAATGTGGTGTTACAACAAAAAGGATCCCAACAATCTGCAGGAATGACATTTCTTGGACTTCTGGGAATAGGGTTGTGCAAAATACTTGTAGAAGTAGTCATTGAGAAGGATTGACAATTCAATAGATTTCACAAAGAGCTCAGTTCGGATGCACCAAAGCCGCCAAACTGTAAAGTCGTTGCCATTCAATTTGAAGGGGACTCATTCGAAAACTAAAATCGAGGCGGAGCCTCTTCTTCTTCAGCTTCTTCAAGGTATCTGGTGGGCTCATGGGAGGGTCATGGGGCCTGTTTCGAGGCCCTGCTCTAGCTTTGACAATGGACTGACATTGCGGTTTGGTTTCTCGGCTCTGGGATCAGCCCGAACGTTCCCCGAGCCAAACTCCCCATGACCAGTGACGGAATGACCCCAATCGACCGGCCCAGTTCAATGGAATGAGAGCCGACCAAGAAAAAGGAGCTGAACGCCAGCTCCAGTTTCCAAACGTCGCCTTGAGCTTGGCTCCAAAGGCCGCCACCAACGAAAACACGTAGAGCTTCATTGCTTTTATTGGAATCCCGGCGCGAAGCCAGAGTCGGTCAGGGCTTGAACCCCGCGGCAGCGAAAAACAGGCGTTGGGACCGTGACTAGACTCAGCGAGTGCAGGTCAAGTGGAGGTGGCCAACTTTTTGGGTGAAGTGAAGCAAAAAGAAGTGGCTGTTACCCACAGCGTTCCCCTTGGATCTCTTCAGATTTCCATGCAGCCCCCAATTAAAGCAGCTAAGTCCAATTCGGAATATCAGACTCCACGAGCCGGGGGAAACACCACGTTTAGCCCCAGGATCAACCCCCGTGAACCCCGATCAATGGATCCTGGCCTCAAACCCACGCGAAGATCGACCCAGCCAAAAGACGTCCCAAACGTTGAGCCCGGCCAACACCTGGTCTGAGGTATTGGCAAAGAGTGAGATGGACGGCCAAACAACACTCGTCTTAACAAAAAAACACGTCCTTGGTTGGAGCCCGTTGTTGGGTTCCTTGTGATGTCAATTTGCAGAGCACCTGGGTTCTACCCACCATAGAAGTGGACAGGGGTTCTTGCCTTTCCGGGGGTAAGGGAATCCCTCGGGGAATCACGCCCTGATACACCCACCGGATAGATACCCACTGGTCTAACCATTAAAACATGGATTTGCTTGTGATCAAAGGTCCAAAGCAAGACCATGCACTGTTGTTAGAGCAACCCTCGTTTGTATCCCGCTGCCCGCTTTTTGGCTGCCCTCTGTGAATATGCAGGTCACATGTAAGTGTGTCTTCAAATTGGGGACTGCCAAAGATGGTGATGCCCTTCTTGGCTTCCCTCCAAACCCACCCAAAAAAGGATACCACCGCAAAAACAAGCCAAAAAAAGCAATACATCCCATGTCACCCGCTGGTGTGTGTGGTTCAGAATTCACAGGGTTTCATCCACCGCAGTCCACGCTGACCTCTAGGCCTCCGGACCATTTGCAGATTTTGCACCGGCGCGCCCCGGCCTCCCTTGCCCTCGCCTTGGGCATCCAACCCCCGGAACCCCCAAGCCCCCAAACCCCCAACACGCCCCCCCAAAAAAGAATCACTCTGTCTTTTGAGGCCCTTTTTGGATGTCCAAGGGAAACCTACGGGACTCAACCGTTTTGGGGTCGGGTCGACAAAATTTGCACAGGCCCCAGCCGCCTGGATCCTTTCGAATCGGAACAAACTGTCCTCAAGCAATATATCCTTCAATCAGCTTTCCGGTGGTTTTGCTGGTTTTGCTTGTCAACAAAAGCATCGGCCCAGTATCTTGGAGGCTTGAATATGGGTTCATCGCAGGGTGGCTTCTCTTTGGGTTCGAAGGGTCGCGAGCCACGGGTATGATGTCCCCAAACAAGAGCTTATTCTGTTGAAACTTACATGGACCCCGAAAAAGAGGTGCAAGGGCAAACTTAAAGACATCAACTTTACATGCCGAGCTTGTGAACGTTCTAACTTGCCAAACTTTCAAAACATCTTAACATCTACAGGTCTAGCTGGGAAGCACCTTGAAAGACTCATGCCGGTCCAAACAAATGGGCCGTGTTTGCATCAACGGACTTGGCCTTCCGATGCCAAAGACGTGTTTGAGTGAAACGCTTTCAATTGGCGATTTTTCAGATAAATCAGACCCCAAACACTCGGTTTTGAGGATGTTTCCTTTCGGAACCCAACAATCAAGGGATTTCTCTCTTGGGAATTGGACCCCCATGGTGTTCGTGTTTTGCAGGAGCCAACTCTGTTGCCTTTCAGTTCTCCCCGCAAACGTGGCAAAATCCACCCAACGCAGAACCAAATGGGCCCACTTCAATGGCCCACCAGCCGCAACGCGTTCAGCTTCCTTTTGGTTTCCCAATGCTTCGCTTGAAAGCCACGCGTGCTGGGGGTTCAAAGACCTCGACTGACCCAACGCTGCAAACCAGTCCCAAGACTTCCGACCAGCCTTGAAACTTTTGACATCTCTTGTTTGGTTAGCCTCAAATACGGGAAGTCCAAACGCGGCAAACGTTCCGGGCGGGAATCTGAAAACCTGGTTGGGCTGAAAACCTGGTGGGGCTGAAAACCTGTCCACGTTGCCAATCTGCCTCTAAAACAATCTGAAAACCAAAGGTCGACTTTGGCTGAAGAGCCAAAGAGAGTCTTCCAAAACAGGCCAACCACTGGAGGTCGCCACAGGCAATTCTTTTTCCGGCCGAAAGGTCGACTCACTGAACTCAGCCCGGTGGCCATGGCCAAAAAGGGGCACTGGTTTTCTCTTGCTTGGGTCGGGAAACCCCGAAAAGGAAGGGCACCACAGGGCAACTGGGTTGAGGCCTGCTTTCCCCCCGGATCGGTGAGCTTTGACCGAAAAGGTTCTTCACCACCCCCAGCCATGGGCAAAACAGGGCGCTCTTGTCTTGGTAGTTGTTGATGTCAGAAGGGAAACCCCGTACACAAAATTAGAAGCAAAACAAGTAACCCACTGGAGGTCTAGGACAAACTGAGCTTGCCGCCGTTGCCCTTGGCTGGCCTGTCCAAGGCCTGACAAGGAAGGCAATGGGCCAGGGCTGATGGGTGCAAACCTCTGGCTGTGGGGGTATCGACACGTTGAACAAGGCCTATCTGTCCAAACCAAATTGCACGGGGCATCGGTTGGCTTCTAATCTCCCTTTAATAGTACAGAGTACATGGCAGAGTCTCAAAACTAGGGCCCCCGACAATGGGTGGTTTCCTTTCGCTTCCCCTTTTAATCCACCCAGCAAGAGCACCCTCAAAAAAACAACCACACGCAGACATATACATGACCCCTGAACAAACAAGTTTGCAGTTGGTATGGCCACTCCTGCAATGCTCTCACAGTTGGGGCCAAACTCAACCCCCCAACTGTGGCACCTTCCAGTAGAAAAGCCGAGGAACCCGAAGCCATGCCCGCATAGCACCCAGGGCTCTCTTGCTGATAACCAGGGCTCCGTTTGGGGGGCCGTATTTGTCGCTTCTCCTGGCCTTCGCAAGGCAAAACAGGCCCCCCTCAGGTTTTTGAGAAGTGGAAGTTCGTTTTTGATGGCAGTTCCAAAACCGGTTTGTTGGCATGAAAAACCAACAAAAAAAACGGAGAAAAACACAAAACGGGTGTTTCTGGGGCACGTATGGAGGATGGATCCGGCCTGGTCCACCAGCACGGAGACGCCCGGCTTCACAAAGTGCTCCTTGTTCTGCAGGATCTGCTGAGACCTCCAGTCGCAGAAGGGGTCTAGGGACTCTCAACCACTCCAAGGCGCCCCTTAAGAAGCAATCAACACGCCAGGCAAGCGCAAAGGGACATCCGCTCCGTTCCCAACGATGTCAACATTCCTCCTTGCCCAATTGCTTCCGTCCACTGTTGGTTCAGGACATGAGGGGACCCAAAGTGGCCGCAACAATTAGGGGGAGCACCGCCCCAATGTTCCCGTGCGCGTTTGCGCAAGCATTCATACTCTTGTCCGTTGCTCACAACAAACTTGAGGAGAGGGAGGCATGAATGCCAAGCCGCGAAGTTAGCGGACCTTCATCGTAGAAGCACGATGGCCACCCATTAGGAATCTAGAACCATCTAGAAGTGCCCGGCAGATAGGGAACCCCTTGGTCTTTTAGGACGTGATGGGCAAAACCAAAACCAATGTCTAAATGTGCGATCAAAGGCAAGCCACTGCTTACTGCTTGTAGATTTGTTGAAGCCACCTGCCGGAGATCTCGGGAACCGCCGAAAATCGCGCACGAATCCCTTAAAATCGGCGCGGACAGGCTGGCAGGAAACCAAAAATTAAAAAGTCGTAGGAAGTTCGCGGTGTGAGGCACAGGGTTGTTTTTGGCTGATTGGACTTGAGAAAGATAGAAATGGCATTCAAGCAGAATTCTGAGGGAAGTGGTTGGGATTGGGGTTGAAACTTGAATTCTGGCAGGTTCATCCAACGACAACACACACACACACAAAAACGTTCAAGTCATGAACATTTGCCAGCATTGGGAAACCACCTAAGAGCACGTAGACCCCCAAAAAAGCAAAACCTAAAAAAGGACACTCGACAAACCCCACAGGCGGCGTTGCACAGGCACACAGGGGAACACCTCCAAAAGTGGCGCCCCTCGGCCCCTTCCCAATTGGAGAGCACGTGCTTTGGCCGGGCGGCGCGGCCCAACGAAGGAGCGAATCAAATGGCCATGGGTCAAAATCCCGTACCCCCAGTGAACATCCCAGTCTAAAATAGACTAAAATGGAGGTGCACCTAGCCCAAAATGGTACCATTGGTTTTAACCCACAGCCAAATGGGGAGATGGTAAAAGAGGTAAAAGATGGGGGAAGACGAGTAAGGCGAGACTCAGAGACCGGAGAGAGTGGGAAGGCGGTAAGGCCAGAGCCCCACAAAAAGCCCTGCTACGCAGAAACTCAACAGCTACCTTTCGTGAAAAGGGAAGTTTCCCCCCTTTTTGCGACATGACACCACATCACATGCAGCATGTTGGGGCTGTTTGCTTCCACCCATGAAGAATCGAAGAACACTTCACACGGTCCTGGAAAAAAAACGACACAGGCACCCTCTTTTCGTTCGACTTTTGGCGAGCCCACTAAACAAGTGGCTTAAAGTAGACTAGGGAAACCAGTTCCAAGTCTGCCGAGTCGACTCGCTTTGGGCTGCGACGGAATGGATGCTTTATGTTGGTTCCTTTTGAGCTTCCAGGAACGGGGATGAACATCAAACTCGCATTTTGGCGTGGGTTGCTAAATTGAAATGAACCCTTTGCGTGGACATCATTTGTGGGCACGGGCCAAAGAACGTCTGTTGAAACCAATGACCCGTAAGGACAAGAAGTATAAGTCAGAGCCTGGGAGGATGCGTGCCTCATGACCATCCATTTAAGGAGTCAAAGGCATCCCTCCAGATGTCAAGGGCATTTTCAGATATGGATTGTGGAGGCATAGGTTATGCCTCAACTACCACCACCATAAGCTGTTGAGGCAGTAGGGGGCGCTTGGAAGTGCTAAATAACCTCCCCATCTTCAGAACTCATACCACAAAATCTTGATGAAGGGAACGGGGGGGAGGAAATCACCTAATAAGGGCGGCGAGCCCTATTTCAGGGCAACACCTATGCGGCAACGCGAAAGGGCGCACTTGGCCTGCTCCGTGTTGCAACAGGGGAAACCCGAAAAGTGCAACCATTGTCCAAAAATACCAGCTTGTTGATTTGCCTTTGCGGGGGATCTGGACAATGACATGGGAAGCTTTAAATTTGACGATCTCTTAAAGATCTCAATGACGGCCTTCCAACCGCAAAGGAAGAGCTTGCTGTCCTTCGGCTTTTTGATTTTCGGCATCTCTTTGTTTCTTTTGGTTCCCGTTACCGTCTTTGTTTCCTTCCTTTTGGGTTCTGAAAAGGGTCTTCGGTTTGACGTCTTTTGTCCCACTCGGCCGAAGGCCCCGGCACCAGGGGATCCTTCAAGGACACAAAGGCGATGCCCTGAGCCATTGACCCGGTCGGTTCAAACCCCAAGGGCACGGAGTGGGTGTCTTTTGCTTCAAGGAGTCTGTGTTTTAAAGAAATACCCGAACACCAACCCAAGACCATGCCCAAAGAGGTCTGTAAATTGTAGGAACACCCAGAAAGGCCTCTGGGATTCGCAAACTTCAACTATGCAATCTTCAAGGAACCTTGGGAGACCTCGTTCTGATTTGGTGTGTGTGTGTGGTTTGCTTTATAGTTATTCGGTTTTTCGGGCGCTGTTGGGCACGATTGGCCCCCATTGGGAGTGGGGGCCCATAAAAGAATATGTGTTGTCCATGGCGCATACTTGGACATATTCTTCCCATACCTCGGCTGAAATTCCGAAGAAGAACCATGAACAACCCTTCCCGACAAAGAAAGCCAGTGCAAGGAAGCGCCGAACAAGCATTCACTGCAAAGTATCGATGCACAAAGTGAACTGACCGGCTCAGTGCGGGGAGGACTATGGTGCTCGAAACTAGATTATGGCCATACTTATGACCTGTCATTTTCTCACTAACTTGTTACGTGCCACTTACATGGTCCAAACCCAAAAAGTACTTTCCCAACATAGGGCCCCAAACAGGCCCTGAAGTCCAGTCCAGCAAGACATCGTGCAAGAGCTTCACCTGCCCTGGCATGTTGGCACAGCAACCCACTCAAAATGAAGAACCCAAAACAGACCAAAAGCATTCACACATGGCCGCGGAATCATACATTGTGATACTGACTTGCGCCCTTCCCCCCCGAAACCGGATTTCCCACATCCACCCTTCAAACAAGATGGAATCCTCGGGACAACTGGAACAACCCAGCAATGATGCTTGGCCCAAGACGACCCCATTGACGACACCAAAGCAACTGAAGTCACATGCCCACATTACTCCGGATCCCCAATTTGACTAGTTTCCTTTGGTTTCACCATTTGGCGAAACTTGGGCTATTCAGCACCCAGCTGTCCAAGTCTTCCGTAAGGCCCTGGGCATGACTGGGCAGCGAAGCAACAGGGCATCAACTAACTTGTGTCGAAGGTGCAACAAATATGGGAGGAGTTGCACCAGCCAATTTGTGTCTTTCACATCTAGGGCTCCTTGGAAAACAAGAAACGGACGTGACACCACGGAGCCAAGAGCACCTTGAACCAAAAGAACAAATAACACAACACACACACACACACCCAAGCCTTTAGCCTTGCTTTTATCCAACCAACAAATACAAACCATCAACTAAATAGTTGCCTCCGAACTGAACAAATCTCGTCCCATGCGCCTTGCCGTGGACATAGACGTCCGCCAGCTCTCCGAATTGGCCGAAATATGCCTCGAGGTCAGCCTGCGAGAAGAAGCCATGGGAGATGAGTCTCGGTGCCCGTTTTGAGAGGCCAAGTTCGGAAGTGATTGCTCCACGCCCCCCTGAGCAGAAAGTCATTCGACCTTTTGTGGGTTTATAATGGAAACAACTTTTTGATTCCAGATTCAGTCACACCTGGAAAGTGGTCATTTGCAAGTTTTCTCTGAGTGGAGCGAACTTGGTGGCTTGGTGAGCAGGTCGGCGCTGAGCTTAATTGTCTTCAACCACCTCTGTGCTATGCAAAGGAGATTCCACATCATCTTAAACTTAAGCAATGTTCCCAGGAAATACCAATCGCTACGAATGCCCTTCATAGGGTGGCCCATTTGATAGCCATCTGGTCGTGCGTGTTTCGTACATGGCTGTGCTAGCAGACATGTGCTAAATACAGCTTGCTGTGATACCAGATTTCATCCCTATGACAATTTCGTTACTTTCCATTGCATTCTCTTGGCCATTCAGAGAAAGTGGCCCCACAAAAACAATTTCCCAAAGCCCGTGGTGACGTGGTGCTTTGATGGTTGCTTGGTTCATCTTCTCTTGTTTTGGCGAATACAGATGCGCCTAAGGCTGAGGAAGCGGAAACACAAACATTTTATGTGGTCAACGTGTCTCTCTGCAAACCTCCAGATTTTGAGTTGAAACAGCCCATATTCGCTCGCTGTCCCAACCAAGTCCATGTTTGCTAAGACGGTCCCTGCAAACCTATCAGGTCCGCCTCGGGTCCCCGCTTCGATGGGGTGAGTGGCAGCCATGACGTTCACTTGCCCCAAGGTTCATCCACGAAACAGGCTCCTTTTTGACACCCCTCAAGCTGGCAGCCGTTCCCAGAATTTCAGGGCCCAAACACGAAATTGGGTGCCCCTGAAAAATGCTAAAGCCCACTTGCCTGGGTGTTTGTTTAAGGTACATAGCCCTGTTTGGGATGGTGGGAGATGGAAAAGCACCTGGGCAACTTTTGGATCATAGGACTCTATCCACCCTTCCCGTTTGCTCCAAAGCCCTTAACTTGCGGCCGCAAGTTAGTGCCTACTTTTGGATACCAAGTGCTTCGTAACAACCAAGGGAGCCAAAAGGGGATGACAAGGCGCACGCTGACAAACAAAAGAAGCATAGGGCCTGGGGCTTTCCCACCAAACTCCGAAGCCACGAGATTTCTGCCAGTTGTACATGTCAAAATCCGGGAAATCAAGAATCCCACTTAGGACCTACCAGTGGACCTGGCTTTCCCTCGTTTTGGTCGGCAGCTCGCCTTCCCACAGGAAGCACGCCCGGCCCGTGGGCCCGGCTCTGGCCTTTGTCACCTCTTGCGGCACCTTTGTGAGGAAAAGCCTCCCGGGCACCGGCCTGAGACGCGTGAGCAGCCGAGCCCAGCCGCAAAATGGTCCCCTTCGGCAACGAGCAGCGAGTTGTACACGAAAAATGGGGAAATGGTCAGGGATCAAACTGGATTAATTCATTGCGGAGGAAGAATGTGTGATTTTCATCATGCTTTTGACCAGCACCAACGCGGACCAATGTTGACACCATATCATCATCTTGTCGATTAAACCAGGGGCACCCGCACAGTCGACTTGAATTTGTGCTGTCGTTGGTTTATGAAGCTTGTTCAGAAATGAAGGAACCCCATAATGACAAAAGGGCAAACAGGTGACTTACCTCCGATAATATCTAGCAATGCTTTCTGGCACGAACAAATTCAAACTATTTTGGTCACTGAAATGAGAAGACTCCACAAGGAGTTGACAAGGTGGCTAACTCAACAGGCAAACGTTGGTCAACCTGTATGTATGTGATGTAATATATTGAGATGTAATGTATGTATTATGTAAGGTACGGCAAGGTAAGGCGAGGGAGGTGGCGTAGGCAAGGTAGCGTATGTATGTACATAGGTGTGTCTTGGTGTCTGTGTGTGTTTGTGTTGATGTTTGTGTTTGTCTGTTGTATGATTGATTGGGTGTTTCTTGTTTGTTTGTTTTCTTGTTTGCTTGTTGTTTGCTGGTTGTAGCTTGACTCTTTGGTTGTTGGGGTCTTCCCCAAGAAGCTACACCGGTTGCCTAGTGACACTGATACATGTAAACAAACAAAAACGAAACCTTTCTTGGGGTTGACCATTTTTGGCGAGGGACCCACCCAAATAAACAGGGTGCCAATGAACGACTGGATTCAAGCCTGACACACCAAGATGACCGATCCGAAACTTAATACACACACCCAAAGAACCCCTGACTGAAGAAGGACGTATTTACCATGGAAAACCTGGTTGTGCTAGGGTTCCAGGTAGTTCGGTTTTGACATCTGCTCCAGAAAGCGTGCCCTGCTTTGGACGTGCACAGGTCTGGGGTGCGCAGGATTCCTTACCCCTGGTCCGGTAATTGGGGTGTCCCCTTGTAGCTCCGTTTATCAAGATTGGAGTGTCCCCGAAGGAAATCTCCATTCAACCCAGTCGGGTTTGTGAATTCTTGAGGCTACCCTTCTTGGTAGCTTTGGAGGGAAACCAATAGGAAAGCCTACCTTCTTGACAGCCCCCCCCCCCTCTCCCCGCTCATTGACACCCCCAAATCTCAATGCCAGACATTAGGCCCCAGGCTGGCCACTGGAGCCGCCGACGGCTGGGACACCTTGATCAGATGGCAGAGTGAATTGGCCAAAGGTCCGAACTGGTGACATGAGACGTGACTCAAGTTCGGAAGCTCAGGAACTTGGGAAATGGCTCTGAACTTGGCTGGCACACCCTCAATGCTTGGAGAACAATCTGAAAGTCTGGTTTGTAGAAGGAGCTGCAGCGACAGCCAACAAAAAAAGAAGACGTATTTTTCACACAGTTGAAAGGGATCCCCAGCTAAGAACTTTCAGGTGGCCCAAAAGCGTTTGCAAACACCTTGAGGTCGCAAGTTGGTTTGAACTGGCCAATGGCTGCTTCTCGGACTAACGCCACCTCTCACTCAATCACTGAAAAGGGCGAAACAGCACGCTCCACGCTTTGCTAGGGCCCCGGGCTCTGTGGGGCAACCAACCCCATCTGCCCCATCTGCCCCATCTGCCCGAGGCCCATCTGGCCCATAAGGCCCTGCAGGTTCATACCCTGCAGGTTTTGCATCTGCAGGGCCTGCATCTGATTCAGGGCCGCATTCTGCAGGGCTTGCGGGTTCGGCGCGCCTGCGACTTGCGACAGGAACGGATCGCTGTGGGGTGCGCAACATGTTGCGAAACTACATCGACCTGATTCGCCGCCCTTAAAAAGGAAACAGTTGAAGGGCTCACCTTGGAGGCCATATTCCTGGAAACCGTTGGAAAGTATTTTTTAGTCTGGAGTACTCTACAGGAACATTCAACCTTGCCCAACAATTGTGCTGTCTAAGACTACCAAAAGTGTGAGTACATGGACCATCGATTGAAGGGAGTTGGCCACGATCAACCCCCCCCCAACAGATTCAAGATAGGGAGGAGCACTCGAATCCTGCACGAATTTCTTGGCCCCATTCAAGCAAAGCAACTGGCGGCAAAGACACGTGCAGCAACTGCCAATGATATTGTGATTCGGTATTCCTGGTCATAATTCCTTTATTTTTGCTCCATTGGCAGTTCCTTTCTGTTGGTGCGTTGGTCTTTGACTGACCTGAATTGACTGGCTAGAAAAAGCCTGAACTCCTGGGCCCTAGACGAATTCGCTACCCCAACAACCGTTTGGACACAGGCAAGTCGAATCGTCAAAGGCTCCACCTGACCCAGTCAACGACGCCAATATCGCAAGCGCCACATTATCGCGCTTCCCTGCCTGCAGATGCCTGGCCGAGCATTTAAGACACTCGAGCCTCGATTCAGTGGTTGAAAAGTTGGTAACCCGTCCACCAACAAACATGGCAGTGCACAAGCCCGTTTTGGAAGACTGCTTTTCCTTTTGGGGGGCTGTAAACTTTGTCGGTGGGAGGGTGTCCACCTCAAAATTTACAAGACAGAAACGGGAGTATCGCTTGGATCCTACATTGTCTCGGATACAAGTTGTCTTCACCAGCTTCGAACACATGAGTTCAAAGCACACTCATGTGTGCAATGCTCGATCTGTTTATGGGTGATAGTAGGAACATGTGTAATTAGTGGCTGTCACGGTCGACATGCTTCACGATTTGCAAACAACAATAGAGCCATGGGGCTTGCCAATGAACTTGAAATGAGCTGAGAGTGGCCGGCATGAACAAGCCCACGAGGTCCACCTTTTCAGCTTAGAAGCTACTTGCGTTGGACTTCAATAGCCTGCAAATCCACCTTCAACAACATTGTATGCGCTGGCTAGCCATTTCGGGCATGAACTTTACTCGAGGTGGACTTGATTTACGTGGTTGCATTTATGCAACCACCAGTTCAACTCTGAGGGCTTCCTACTTGACTCCATTCGCATGTTGAAGAGAGAAAGCTTTAGCTTTGCAAAGAGAAGTCACTCCTCGGACCCTTGGTCCAACGACTGCCTTGGGTTGAGGCTTCCCTACATTCCCCCTTCAACTAGCACCTGGGTATGGAAACTCACTTTCGCCCGACCGAAGATGTTTCAATATTGGTCAAACCTGGACCGTTGCAATAGCATTAGTTTTAACCAGTCAAAGGGGAAGAAGGGAAAACACAAATGACAAAAGGCCAAACTAAAGCTCGGTCTGTCATTGAAACTGCCCAAAGAGGAAGTATGTCCGGAATGTTGAATGGCTTAGGGAATTTTCGGACGGCCCATCTCAATGGCAATCGATTCCTCTCTTACAAGCGGACGCAATATACTGGTGGCTAGTGAGGTTCCCAGGAAACAATCGCTGATTTCGGAGCTTTTTCAAGTTGAAACTGATGGAGAGGGACTTGTGTGTTCCTGAACCTAAGCACATGTATATGTATATACACATGGATACTATATAAATACATGCACAAACATAACACATACATACAAATATACCTACATATGTGTATATATATATATTTATCTATATACAATATATATATATATATGTATACATACACTTCCACTTTATTTACTCCTCTCCCGGTTCGCGGGACAACCACGCAAATGGCAGTCCAGTGTCACGTCGGGACCCTGCTTCGCGGGTTTCCCTGCCTGGCCGCCCTTGCCGACCGCGCCCCGCCTGTGAATTATCCGCTCAAGAAGTCATCCAAATCGGCTGGCATCCTTTTGGTTTCACTTCATCTGCTGAAACCAAGGAGGTGCGTCATGTCAATTCTGTTGGTTCCAGTTTGGGGATGTCCCTTTCTGGTGTTGGTATGAATACAAAAAGGCTGTAAAGGGCCACCGGAGAGGAAACCACCGATCCCACGTTGAAACAAGTAGCCGAGAAACAACCCTTCAGGCTCGACACATCCCCACGTGGCTACATCAAACACCGGAGCAAATTAGCAACCCAGACAGTGTGGTTCAAGCCACGATCATGTACTTCCATTTGTTTGCTTCACTAGACTCTTAGCAAATGTGAAACTCAACCCTATCCCGGTGAAGCCATCACCATCAAGCGTGTGTCTTTGCACAACGCTCCAGTTCTGCCTGAACATATCTAGTAAACGGGAATATGTAAGGCTAGTCGAACACCTGTCCAACCCGGGTGGTGTCATATTGACATCTGTTTTCATTTAACGCCGACACCAAAACCCAGTTGCCCGATTGAAAAGGGGATCTTTCGGGGATTCACCACAGACCGGCAAAAAACAAAAGGCGGACGAGGGTGCCACTGAACAACCGAGGAAAATGGTGCCCAGCTTGAACACTGCCAAATGAATTTCTATTTTGTTCATAAATTGTGATTGATTCGCTCACAATCGCTCACCACCCACCAGGTTGGCTGAGCATCCAAACATATTCCTGAAGATAAACCTGGGTGTTAAATTAAGGGCTTCGAAAATCAAAAACATACTCCTCCCCTTCTGGTGTTCTTTTGAGGAAAAGCAAGGTAGCAGCCCCGCTTTTACCACTCAACCTTGTCAAAGCAAGTTCGCGAATCAGACCGAGGCAGCGATGTTTTTCTGTGAGTGGTTCGCTCTTCATCCGCTAAGGGTCTTCCTTTCCTGGGCTCTGGCTTGTGCACGCTTAGGGAGGATCCACGAACAAACATCACCAGCCAACGAGAGGAAACGCCCATTACCCAGTTGCCCTGGTGAAACCCAATCCTTTCCAAGGCTCACTATTTGTAGTGGGGAACGCACCAAATAGTAAGGAAACACAGCCTTGGTAAACCTGACGTCAAATGATGCGAAAATCCAAACCAAGGCTGATACCAGTGGGATGTCCATGAATCACCAACCTCCACCCAAACATGATCGAGGTCGCGGGACAATTTGGGTGTCTGGTTTTTGCTCTGTAGTTGATTTAGCAGAACTCCTCTCCTAAAAGGGTGGAACAACAAGCACCGCTGGAGCTCCTGGATGGGGACACCTATGAGAAGGAACATGTGTGGAGTGTTTTCCGGGAACTTATGAAGACTCTCCTGAACTAAACCAAGCTGACCCAAAAAGGGAAGGCGGTGATTTTGGCCGGCAAGAAGTTGCCCTAATTAACTTGCGACACCAAACCTTGGGTAAAGTTCCCGAATTGTGTTTATACTCACTAGAACTAGAACAGCCGAAGCAAACCTGGGCAACCCTACAGGAACTTTTGTGTCGCCAGGAACCTGAAACAAACTTATTGGGATAATCAACCCCCTGTACATTGTTAATTGGTGGGAGGGTACACTTCGGGCTCACTTGGGGAAAAAATACCGGGCCACCTCTGACCTCTGCTTCGCGATTCGACTTGCTTCGGGCATTTTGGGTTCCCGGCGGCGCGGCAAGGTCCACCACCACGAGCACCCCGTCGATCTGGTGAGCAAAACAGATCCCGGAAGGCCGCAGCCAGTGGATTTACGTGGTGAAAGAAACGTACACCGCGTATTGGTAGACTTCAAACGGGAATTTGTTGGTTCGCCTTGCTACACTGTGATAACCAGGGTTTTGAATTGACTTTTAGAAACTAGAGCTATTATGGTAGGGAACTGAAACCTTGGCTTGTGTACGCTGGTTGCTAACTGCTTGCATGTCAAACGAACCTATGTGTCAAGAACATCCCCGAGTGCCGAGTGGGTTTCTTTGAATTTGATCTTTCCACACCACCAGAAACCAAAGCAACCAGCTGGATTTAGAACCAAAAGAGACTAGACTTCTTAGATTTTGATGATAGTGTTTTCTTGTGGCAAATCAAGAAGGTGCAAAAAAAGACAACATGTCCGCCGCTTAGCTTCCTTTATAGGTATAATTGAAACGCAAGTTCTATTTAGCACCCAATCAATGTTGTAACCTTTTTGCTAGTGAGGGAAGCTTGCGTCATGTTCCCAAGGTTCAGTAAGGTTCCGGCCGAACCAAAAGCACTCAAACAACCAAAGTGACCAAAGCAAACAAGAAATCAAAACTCAGAGGCTGAGGCCTTTCCAAACACCAGGCCACCTATCAGACAACTGCTGGACATTTTGGGGGCGTGTCAACTCTTGAAGGC
The DNA here is from genome assembly GCA_963377175.1 of Effrenium voratum. NCBI lineage: Eukaryota > Dinophyceae > Suessiales > Symbiodiniaceae > Effrenium > Effrenium voratum. Next base: position 362,064 of record CAUJNA010003777.1, on the reverse strand, counting down.
ACCTTTTCGGGCTTGTTCAAATCAACCCTTTGTGAAATCATTTAGGTATGGGTCAAAATGAAGCCACCAGGGGACCGCAGGGTTCAGTCTTTGGTTCCATTTACCATGGTTCCATTTCGGGTACGCATCTCTGACCCATGGCCATTTTGGACAACTCTTTGTGATTAGGTACCCGACGCCGTCGTTCCCGCAAATGGTAAAATGACCGCCGGAAGCGGCATTAGTCTCGTTTATGCTTGCCTTTGAAAAAAAAGGATTCTTCTACCATCCACCCAAGCATTCTCTCCCCAAAATGATGGTTCCCTTCTGGTCTGGCGGAAAAGGCCTGATCAAATGGCCAAACATTTGGCACTGGCCTGGAAGGGACACACTGCCAATGGCCACATGCTTCGAGACCTCCGGCCCCCACAATATTCAGCAAACAGCAGAATGCAACACAACACAACAGACCAACTACTAACTACTCCAACTACTCCACAGCGCTCAGGATGCAATCCCTCCCCCTCCCCACAACACACACACACACTCGAGCACTATCAAACAGCTGTCAGGCGCAGTTCTGCATCCTGTGATTGCACGGTCGATTGCTGTTTCTCAACCTGCAAGAGGCCTGGACCAAAGTTCCAAACGCACCACAGAAAGGATCAGACCTAGCTGCAACCACTGACCTTTCCCCCTCTTTAGAGAGGAGAATTGGCCGAAACCCACAGGCATTCCCCTCCTTTTCACGCATGGTCGACACATGGGCAGCTGAGAGCAGCAGGTTCAACCCACTACTCTCAGCAGCCCCCACCACAAGACAAGCACGTGGGCTTGTGACAAGGGGTGCGGACGTTCAACAACTGCCACACCTACCCTCAACCTCACTTCAAGCTGACAAGCACTCCTCACATCAACATGACAAGCACTGGCAAGCACAAGGGAAGGCAACACCTGAGGGTTGGCCACAAGCATGCAAGCATGCAGGTGCAGCGGAGCGCGTGGTGCCTTCATGTCTCGAGCGATCGACAGCCCGCCCGCCTTGGGGCAGGGCGGAACAGATGGCCGTCAAGTGACAAAGCAGAAGAACCAAAACGCCAGGCCATGCAAGAGTTTGCAACGGTATTGCGCAAGAGGATGCACCCACAAAGCCACTCTCCCCATCAAGGCGGCAGGTCTGCGTGCCTGCAAAATGGACGGCAGGTCTGCAACTGACACGCGTGAAAGAAAAAGACACTTTCGAGGCTTCACCTTAAGCCAAATTAACCATAACTTATGGTGGGACCGGCCCCTGAAAACATAACTTCCAAGTCGGTGTCGATCCTCGAAACGAGGCCTCCAAATTGAATTTTGCAAGCTCATGTTTGCGGCCTATTGCCATTATGGCCATTTCCATTTTCACCTATAAACACAAAAACAGTCGCCAGAAACCATTGAACATTACTCGAAACAGGCGACATCGATTGCCTGAACGTCGCTTGACCTGTTCCCTTCAAATCATTAACACATCGCAAACACGGCACAATTCTAGGGGTGACATTAATAATGCAAATACTTAAGGTGACCCCCCCATGCTTTCCAGGGAACTTCTTTTCAAACGAAACAATCCCCCTACGGAAACACGGTGGTTGACAGTGGTTGAACTTGACGTGGAAGCAACAACTAGACAAATCCAAACAAGCGTTCAACATGCAGCCGAGACATTCCGCGATTCGGGACCCATGCCTCGTGGGACGGATGCTGCAGAGCAACGTGCACCCTGGGCGTGAAAACTGGTTGGGATAATACCTCTTGCGCGGCTCATTACCCTCACGCAGGTGCTTTTTGTTCCACAAAACCAATGCCTTGCTCAGCTTCTCGGTGTATCAGCTTGTTGCTGACCTCCCTCGTGGTGAAGAGGGCGTGAGGTTCTGACAAATTATTTTCTTTACGGCAACGTGCTTGAAGGTGAGGGGTTCATTTCCCTCAAGGGAAGTGAACAAGCGGAGGGTTTGATGGTTGTCTCGCAAAATCCGTCTGTCCACTACAACTTGGCTACAAGGGTTCGTGGAGTGCAATGAAAAACAAGTTGATCAAAGCAATAAAACAAAACTCACTTTCGGAGGCAAGTCGGAAGCCAACAGATCAACCGATTCAGAATCCCCAGTTCTAAACATAACTTGCACATCAGCGTGTATAATATGGATGTGTATATATATATATATATATTTCACTACGTACGCATGTAAAGCAACTAACATGAATACATCGCAATGCAACTTCATAAATGACGTGTCTGCGCAAATACATCTCACTTGGCCAAACCACATGGCTACCAAAGAGCCACGGCAAGTCCTTTCCGGAAATTGGTCATTCTCCGGCCTAAAGGGTCGGCGTGGAAGTCAGGCGCTAAGGGCTTCCTTGCAAAAGGCTCGGCGCACTGTCCAACAGGCAAGTCATGCAAAGGGGGTCTGTGCAATTCCAGGTTTGGAGGGAGGATAGTGCAGGTTTTTGCCCCTGCTTCGGTGAGCTCAGTATGATGTAGCTATGGCTTTTGATGGGGAACAGCCTCCCAAAATATGGGCAGACGTAAGTTGCAAGCAAATTAATATATAGACATAGATATGATCTCTGCCGAAGGTCACAACAGCCTGAGGCTTCGGCGACGCAGGGTCCACGAAAGACACGAAGGCAATGCCTGGCAGCGCTTGCATCGCTCTACTTGCAAGCACCTCACTTGCTCACGGGACTAAACGTCAATTCACAGCACGATCTTGGATAGCATGTCATTGGAGATGTTCAGGTACTCAACCCAGGTTACTGCGGCCGCAAATTACTTGTTTACTGGATTGCTGTTTGGTTTCATGTTCCAATGCACCCCCCCCCGGAGAAAAAAAGCAGGCACCTTGGCAGCTCCGCAAAGCTTTAGTGTGGGCACAACATGTTTGGACCACCAGGGGTTAATATACGTACACGACAAGCCATGTTTAGGGATGGGATTCCATCCAAGTCCAAAGGATCCTTGCCAGAGATGAAACTAATATATTCAGAGTTGCAAGCATTCGGTGACCCAAAGGATGCCAAACAGGACATGCCAAGCAATTAGCAGGCAGTGTTTGCATCTGCCGGCAACCAACGCATATTCTGCGTCTTTCTGAGATAGGGCTCAAAAGACGCCCCCATGTTCTCCAAACCACCGGGTCAAAGCATCAAGGAGCACTCCCACAAAGGCCCGCGAATCCTAAGCGGCCCCAAACCATGCCAATTCACTCACCTTACCCACTCCCCTTAAACCCCTACAACTGGCCACTGGCCTCAAAATATTCTCAACGTCACCCCCCCTCCAATGGCACGGGTGAGAAACAACCCCAAATTCTGGTCTTGATCCAGAAACCCTAAGCCAGAAAGGACCCCAGAGGGAGGGAACTCCCCGATTCGCAAAGTCGACCGCCTCATGCTTTCAGGCCTCTCTCCCCCCCCTCTTCGCGTGCCTTTGTGGGTACCGCTGCCCGGCACGGACTCAGTTTTTCGGGGCGCTTCGCGGCTCGCCCGCGTCCTTTTTTCAATGATGGAAGGCCGGCAAAAAGCAACAACACGATTCCTCTCTTCTGTGGATGGGCCAAAACCAAGTCCAAACTTTACATTTACCACTAAAATGGTCGTTTAGTACTTGACTAACATGATGAAAACGCCTGGCAACCCCAAATCTTAGCAACGGGTAGGCAAGCTTCAAGGGGCTCACCCACAGAGGATCCTAGGAAGAATTCACCGACTCAATCAGGAACCACACATCAACAGAAGGACAAACCTTCAAACCACACAGGTTCCTTTGTTCGTTCTGAACATTCGTTGAGCATACAATCGAAACCGGCGACAATGGCGCCTGACAACCTGGGGGGGCCTTTTACTTGCACCGGCTTGGTCTGAATCCAAGCACAGCCATTTCTGGAGGACAGCCTTCTTTCCAAACAAATTGCACACTTAGAAACAAGTCGGAGCAATCTTGCAAACCCAATGAGGGTGCCCGTGTTGAGATTAGGTGAAGGAAAGCACCAGGACACCACCCATTCCCGAAGTTCCATGGGATACCTGACAACTCCAGAGATATCTACAGCCTGAAAGAGATCCTCGCAAGGCTCAAAAATACCTGCCTCTGAGGGACGTGCACCAACTATAAATTTGCTTCCCACTACCACCATAGTACCTCTTCCAGGCTTCGGCATGCTCATACTTCGGGCGAATTTAAATAACCATGCCCCCAAGTTTGACCTTGGTGGTTGGCTTCTCCTCTGGGTTTGCCAATCTTTCTTCATGGAACCCCCAAAACAAATGGTCTCCCTTTGGTGTCCCACAAGAAAGCAGCCCCCAAAAGGGTATTGAACCTCAAAATGAGACAAACCCAGCTGGGTGTTTCTGAAAGTTATGGACCCCTTATGGGGTTGCAAAAAAAGAAGTTAATTCGAAACCAACCTGGACCTGGGCCTTTTGGTACCAAATCCCACGATTATTTCTACCCGGACCTAACCCCAGGCTGATTGACCACAAATCTCTGGTTCCAAGGCCAGGGCCGGCATGTAGCAATCCGTGATCTCGCCGAACTGCGAAAAGTGCTTCTCGATGTGATCCTTCGTGCCCGCTTTCAGGATATTTGGGCCTAGTTGACTTATCAGTCAACCCTCGCCCAATGTAGAGGGTCTCCCTTTGTTCAGTGTCAGGCTATTGGGGAGCCCAGTTGAGAAGACAACCATCGAAAACCCCTCGGTTGTGAAAACACTTGTTCTTTGGAGGTGTCCCAGCTTCATTAGAGGGGATGTTCTTCGCTGTTGGAAGGACCTATCTAACAACCCACCATATTGATCTATCCGGGTCAACATTCGGATCCGGGTGGACCGGTCAAGCGTTTTGTCATCTGAAACAACATGTTCAGTTGGTACTCCAGCTTGTCCCTTTCTTAAGGGCATCCTTTCAGATTGGCTTAGAGGGACACCGAAAGGAAAACCACTAGTTTGGGATCCTCCTCAAGTTTGACACACCTCAATGTGAGCAAATCGGGCTTTGGTTTGGCGATCGGTGCCTGCTTTAGGGCAATGCGCACATGGGATACAAGGGGCTGAATGTACTCACTTGCCAACATGATTCCTGTATGACCGTGACTTCCAACTTCATTGAAACTTCGCGCAAACCACCATGGATAGAAGAACCCTCCCTCCCACCCCTGGTCTTCCCGTGGTTTTCTGTAAAGGAACCCGTAAGTCTGAGAATCCGGGCCCGGTTCATGGTGGAGGGCACCTTTGTGACGAAGAGCCGGTCCCCGGATGACCCCTGGGCGGAGGCCATGGGAACCAGCGGATCCCCTCGCCAAAGGACCTTCATGGAGCTCGCTCCGCCCGAATCGGTGAGAGACATTGGACATTGCAAGAGCTCTGCCGACCGCCACGAAGACAAACACAGCATTTCATCATTCTGCAACAAAAACACGAGTAAAAAGCTAAAGCGGTGAGCTCAGATAGCCTGAGCCTAGCTCCCACCCAAGTTAGCTCTCCTTGTAACGGGACGTGAGTTCCAGGGTCAAGATGTCTTGTCGACAAGAAGGGCTGAGAAGCTACTACAAAAGCTGTCGACATCTTCGGGAAGGATCGCTCAAAAGACAAAAGGTCAGCCAGCTAGAATCGGCTAGACGGGTTGTCAACATCTTCTCCATGAGGGATCATGGGTGTGTCTGTTTTGAGGGCCCTTTCGGGTGTGCTTAAAGGGAAATTAGAGGCCCCTATTTTGAGACAAAACCATATGTATGTATAAGACAACCCCTGCTATGAAGCTTGCGTGTATTGGGCTATGAACCATCATGGCATAGAGCTTGCATCAAAGCATCATTTGATGGCCTCGAACTACATGCCCCATATCCTTCCTAGCATTGCGCATCCCACCTGAAAGTTCAAGTTTGAAGGGACCATGCTCTTGGAGCCATATTAGCGGAAGGGAGGGTGTATAGGTGAGCCAGAAAGGGGGGGATTGTTCTAAATCAAATACCACCTAAGGCACGGTCAAAATGACTGCCCCAAGAGGACATGGGAGAAGTAGGGCTGGTCCCCTAATTTCTCTGGTTGAAACCTGAAGCTTGGAGAACAAACTGTAGGCTGGATATGTTGAACCTCACCCCCAGCTCACACAACAGCCCTGCCAACATGGCTAAGATTTGTATTCCCCCTTCGGCCTCTTATAAAACAAAAAAAAAATAAAGAAAAAAAGGGAAAACACAACAAAAAAAACAGACAGCAGAACCCATCGCCGCATCTTATGGGACTCGATCCGTTTTGGGCCCCGAGTTCACTCGGTCCGTCTCCTCCCGCAGACCCAAGGGTCTCACACCTGAGACCCCGTGCGGGAGGGGGCCCATGCGCCTCCGACCGGGTCGCCAGTGGTTTGGCATGGAATCTGAAACCCGACTTCCTGGGATAAGCCAACTTCAGGATTGTGATACTTGGGTCCTTGGGACCTAGTTACACTAACCTAGAGCATAACCTTGTCAAAGCAGGTAGATTGGCGAGCTGGGCCTCCACTTACTAGCCCGGCCGAATGTCCAAGTGCCGTTCCCCTCTGCGAATTCACATGGAAGCCCAGAAGGGCGCCCCCCCAACAGTCTACAAGTGGAGGTGTTTAGGATTCCATGTGCAGGAGCTGCCTGATCCTTGATATTCCATTGGTCTCGGAAAATTGCTACAGTTCAGCTTCCATCTCATTGGTGGTTTGGATTGGCGGTTTAGAGGTTAGGGGGATTCCCACCCTCAAGAACCAGAACTTCAAATCCAAATCCAAATCCACAAAATTAGAGGTAGCCTGTTGCAGGGGTGTCTTTTTTCGCCAATCCTTGCTTGGCAATATGCGGTTGGTGGGGAATACCACCCATCGCAAGCACGGCGCCTCGCGGGAGGCTCCGGGACCTCCGTCTGGCTTCTGGCCCCGAGGAGCGGCGATGTCTACCACCACCTGAGCGAAGCGCGCGCGCTGTGACCGTTTTCGGGTCGACAGCGCGGAGCAAAAAACCGCGCAACCATCGGCTCTTTTGATTCACACCGATGGCTTCTTTGTTTGAACACGAAAAACAACCAAGACCAGCTCCCAAGAACGGCTGGTCTAATTAGGCGTTCTCCAAGATCAGCTGGGGGCTAGCACTGCTTGCCGAGCGCCCGTGAACCCTGCATCTTGAGTTTGGGCACCAAGGGGTGCCAACTGATTTTCGGGCTAAGGAGTGTGCAAAGGGAGGTGTTGCCCCGAATCTCCGCTGGAGCGTCCGGGTAGAGCAATTGGACACTTGGAAAATTAAGAACTCAGAACCAAACAAAGGATACTTCGATTGGAGTCGTTCCTCAAAAGGAAACCAAACCAAAGGAAAACAAAGTTCGGTTCAAAATTATCGGAGCATCATGGGAAAGCCCTGGCTGTATTCGAACATGGGCTTCCCATCTGCATAACTCATGACTCCCTTGATGTCGCTTTCAAAGACAGCCTTCTTCAACTAGGTGTACGCATTCGGGCACTTTACTACATAAAATAATAAACAATACCTGACACGCAACATGTTTGGACTTGATACTTCGACGGGAAAGCTCTTTCAAGCCGCTTTACGCGATCTTACCAGTCCCTGGCGGTGTCTTGAGGTGGACAGAAAGAAATCAAGCGTTGCATGTCAGCCAGAATCACAACCAAGTTGGAAACCATTTGAATAATACACAAGGATCATCTTGGGGTATGTCACTGGGGATTTTCCACCAAGGGGAAGTTTAAGGCCAAGCGTCTGCTTGCAAGGAACTTGGCCCTTGGCCCATGAGAAAGAACATGAAACGCCTTGGTTACATGTTGATTCCTCAGCACTGAGAGACACGTGGTTAGCCGCTGGCCGTTTGGTCGAACCTGACAGACCCAATTGGCCATGGGTCAAAATCCAAATCGTACTCCCAGTGAACATCCCAATCCCCACTAAAATAGGTTCTAAAATGGGTGGTGAATTCACCTACCCCCAAAATGGGATCCCGTTTAACAGTTTTGACCACAGCCCATTGAGTTCCAAAGAAGCCGAACCCCGGACTGACTCATTTTGAGTCGCACGCCTCCCCGCCGTTGATCAAGTGCGGGCTGTTGCTCATAGCCACCTGGAGCAACTTCAACAACTCAGCTCTGTGGGGCCATGGCCTCCTCAGTTTCAGCGCTAATCTCAGGTGGATCTTTTGGGCAGGTAATTTCGATTCCAAGCAAACTGTCTAGGAGAAGGCGCGGTCATTCCAAATTTACGAGGCACAGCTCTCGCTCTCTCTCTCTCTCTATCGTGCCATCTGTCTGCCTGTCTGTCTGTCTGGCCTGCCTGCCTGAGGACTCCGATGCTTGACCGCTGGCAGAAAGTGTCAACAGAATCAATCATGGAAGCTTGCAGTTGTGGAAGGCGACACTCCTCTTGACAAGGCCGGTGCACACTTCCATGCTCGCAAAAGGGTTATCCCTCAACATATCCCAATCATATTCCAACCTTCTTGTTGCACCCAAAACCTAAGAACAACTTGGGACTCTTTTGGAAGGCCAATACCGATAAATGTCCACACCCGTAAACGATTCAGCTTCCGCAAACATCACAACCAAACACCTACCACTCGGGCTTGTACAATAGGGGAGACCCCAGAAATATCCAACATATCCAAACATATTCAAAAAGGTGGGTTGTTGTTTGGTTGTTGTTTGGTTTATGTTGGTTTACCTTGATTTACTTTGGTTTCCCTGGAAACTGAAAAAGGGGACCCGGGACCCATGGCCCCCCTGGCGCCTGTATGGATGTTGGCTCAGAGAAGGACACAAAGGCAATGCCCTGCGCGGGAAAGACAAAACGCTGCGCAACGTGGGTTCTGTATGGAGAGGCACAGCGGGTCACTCCCTTATAGCAAAAGCGAGCCAAACAAATGTTATCCGTGTTTAGGATCGGACTTGTTTATTATTATTATTTTTTTAATTTTGGGGTTACACTTTTTTGGTGTCGTGTTCATTGCACATTGGAGGGGTGCCGTTTCTTGTGGGTCTATCTACGGACCCACCAAAGAGAAACAAGGCACTGGCGAGGTGTTGTGTTGGAAAGCTCTTTCTTGTTGAAGGGAAGACCTGCAGGGCTTCTCCAAACTTTCAATGGCCGAACCACAAGGGTGTGGTTTACCCTTTCAGGGATCAACAGTTTACCCTTGTGACATCTTCGTACACCCCTGTCCAAAGAAAGGGAAGGGACTCTTCCCTCACAGAAGTCGGGTCGCACCATTTGGCTTGACCACATCTGCCACTTCGACCGCTGGATTCGTGGCAGAAATCGTTTGGCATTTGCCCCCAGCGCAAAAAGTTTACAACCTTTTGCTGGCTGGGACACCACATGCACTTTCCCCACACACAGGTTAAACATCCGACCAAAGAGTAGCTGCGGAAACACTGACATTTGAAGCCCTGCTGGGCCTTCTACCCCTCGCTTGGTGAGGGCTTCCCATCGGAAGGCAAAAGATGTGAGTGTGAAGATCCTGACCCTCGTGTGACTAAATAGAAGTGAGCCATGGATAAAAAGTATTTGTTCCCAAGAATATGAGCCTCAATCCCTGGTTTGTGTGGGGAATTTGAGGCCCCTTTCCAAACCAGCAGTGAACACGGATTAAGCATAACCCCGCTGACAACAGGGCGTGTTCCTTTTTGAGGGAACCCTTTACTTTGGAAGGAAGCGCCTTCTAGGTCGACATTCGACTAGCAATACTTTTGGCAGCTGACTGAGCTTTCAGCAGCTCCTGAAAGGCGTTGGACATTCACAACGAATGTGGACAGAGGATACAACCCGCTGACCACTTCGTTTGCCGACTTCCGGGATTCATGCCAAACAGGCTAGTAGATCAGAAGGAAACAAATGAGAAAGATGAACATGAATGAGAACTAATAGATGACTAAGAAAAACATGGTCAACTTGCAATGAATAGAAATCTATTCATTGGAATAACGAGATGGCAAAGGTAAATGCAGAGATGGATATTATCCTTTCATTCTCCCAGCTTTGTTGTTCCTATTGCGACAGCATTTTGTCTTTTTCGGGGTGGTCCGTTGCGGCTCTGGGCTCTGAGGGGTCTGAGGACGCATGGGGCAGTTCCGAGGAAGGCTCCGGGGAAGCACAGGGTTCCAAGGAGGGTTGGGACAGTTCCGAGGAGAGGGTTCGGTTCTGGAACCTGAACGGCGATGCACGGAACGTTCAGAGGCCGAAAAATGTGACTTATGCTGTTGGGGATATCACCTGAGCTCATTTCCTTCTCCGGACACGTCGCCCACAATTGCGTTGGGGTCAACTCCGGCGATGCAAGGCGCCTTGTGACCAGGTCTGCCCGGAACCCCCGGCAAGTAGACATCGGTGGTGGTGCCGAACTGCGCGAAATGCGCAGCGACATCCTGAGCCAGTGGCTTCTCGGACCTTCGTTCTGTGGGACCAATCTGAATCGTTCAGAAGGGTTGATGCGAGATGACGGGTTTGGGCTTGACTTTGCAAAGGAGAAACTCATACCCACATATGTCCCCCCTCAAACATCACCAGCCAGCAAACAGCTCATCTCACAATGGTAGTTGCTATACTGTGCCAGCTGGATATCAAATCCAACATGTTGGAAGGGTTGCCCTTTAGTGGATACCTTACAAATTGCAAGTGCACATCCAACCGCGGAATGTTTTGTATATTGCGGACAGTTGCAGGCAGGTTTACTCTTGTTGCGCACATGAAAAAAGCAGGCATTCACGGTACCCTCCCTTTGTATACATTCCTTTCCAACCATTTACATGTATATCCTCTAGGAAATGTACAGCCTCCGACCCTATACATGAGCTGGAGGGCTCGATATACACCTCCGGATAAAATTATGGTGCGTATCAGAAGGATGAACATCTTTGAACTGAAGAACGTCAACATGCCCAGTCGGTCGTTGCCATCATAGCAACTGGCTTGTGTGAGTCATCAGGAATCCTGAATCGATGGGGTTCAAAGGGACCAAAAGGAAGCACCCATTCAAGCATTTGCATTCGTTGAACATTCAGGCTCATCGACTTGAGTTTGTCAAATGGATGAAGCCCCAACAAGGGCTAGTTTCTCTTACCCCCCCTCAGTCCAAGTACCTTCCAGAGACGTGCTTAGGTTTGTCTCAAGATAAGTCGGCCTGAAAATTCTGGGAATTCCTTCCAGGTCCTTTAAACCACCCCAAAGGGGATACCCTTCACAGATGAACTCCCACTTGGAGAGGTCTACAACTCTCTGGGACAGCTCGGTCTTCACATCACCCGGGAACATATCTCTGAACGGCTTGAGTCATGCGCCTTTAAATCTCTCTGAGAAGAGAAGAGTACCAACTCCACCAAAAAAGGACTCCCCTATCTGGCATTTGCCCCTGTGCAACGAGTTCACCTTCTGCTGTTTAGTGGGGGACGTCATTTTGTTCCAACAATGTCGAAGATCCGACCAAATAGCAGCTCTTCCCAGAATCGCATTTTCACTTTCCTCATGCAGGTTGGGGCCACTGGCCATGCCGCACTTTGAGTCCCTCAACGGGGCTCCCGGCCTGCTGCGTTATATGAGGCGCGATTCTCGTGACGAAAAGCCTGGCAATGTGGCCCACCCCTTGGGTGAATGACAATAAGCGGAATGATAACCAGGGAGTATGAAAAGAGGTGATTTGCTGGTACTAATCACTGGGTCCGTTCAAGTGATAAACTCCCAATATCTCAATGATGGTTTCAAGGGACACCACACCTCCAAAAGAAACATTGAGAACCCCTCAAATTCATAGCCCCTTCAAGGGGCCCAGTAGCCGCAATATTTTTTAGTGACGCAACAGAGCACCCGTGCCATCCCAAACTCTCTGAGTCCCTTAGCCCTCGGCCTCTAATGTGACCCCGCCAATTCTTCACAATCCTTTGCCTAAAAAATCACCCTCTGAGTAGGAATGAGCGCAAACACATGAGTCTTTGCAGGTGTGTTCTTCTGATTGCTTTGCCTGGCGAAAGCTTGCTTGCGGTACCATGTGTTGTTCAGACATTTGGGATAGTCTCATGTGGAACACCCAACATGGGTTGCTTCCTTGGTTTTGCTTTGAACGAATCCCAAAAGGGGTACCATCAGGGGTTCCATCAAGAACAACACAGCCATTTACATTGGCCACAGGCTGGCTGCATGCACAAGCTCCGATCAGACTGAGGGAGCACATGTGCCTTGACGATATCAAAACATGGAACATTTTCCCGCATGTGGGCTGCAGTTGTACGAACACCAATGTACACATGGTCACTTTTGGTTCATGTGGATGCTTGTGAGGTCGTGTGTGTTTTATCCCAGCATGCACACACTTACTCGTCCAGTGCCAATAAACGTAGTACTGTTGGGACCGCCCAAGCCACACGTCAAAGCACGTGTGTCTTTGTGGTCTATTCCAGTCTTCTCCAAGATGTTTGGAGCATCAGAGGCAAGACACGAGAAAAAATAAAAAAGAGAAGAACAAAAAAGCAACAAACAACCCGTTGCCTGGCACCAGCAGCGCTAAGCCCAGTCGACACAATAGAGCCCTTAACCCTGCCAGCCTGTTTTCGCCGTCCGCCTGGACGCAGCCAAGAAAGCTTAAAAACATCCCGACAGAGGGATTGAGCGCCTTGTGATGCCTATCAGAGCCTACTGGGAGGCAATGTCTAGGAACCTTTTGGCAGGGTCCAAGATTGGGGAGCCCTTGACAACGGAAGTCGTTCAGGGATGCCTTAGGCCAGGGTCGCATTGTTGGAACAACTTTTTAACCCAACCTTGCTCAACCATTTGCGTGCCGTTGAGCCCGTGTCAAAATCTTTGGCAAAAAGCGGACAATACAACCCATCTGAGCAGTGCCCAAAACCCTTATTAATCCTTTGAGTGGACGGTTCTGCCATGTTGGGAAAACCAGCTGTCACTGGGTCGAGGGCGCTCATGTGGCTTACGGGCGACAAGCGGTGAACATGAGAAACATGAGAAAAGGGGGACGCGCCTCCTTACCATCAGTAGAAGACAATGGCAAGCAAGGGAGGGCTTGGGCAGATTCAACCGCTTGGCTGGGTGAGCTATCCACACATTGTCTTGGGGTTAAACAAAAGACAAGTTCTTCTCTGCTCTTCCCAGCCGCTTGCTTCTTCTCACTCCGTTAGCCTGACTTTGATAATGTCAAAACCACCCCCTAAGTGGATTCAAGGAAAACAACCAATTCCAGTTTCCCTCACCAACATCTGGTTCGACCCCCAAGCAATCAAAAGCTTTAACTTTTATTTCATCACAAAACCAAGACGACACATAGAGGTGCCACTAAAAAAAGATTATCTGCTTTGGCTTCAGCCTCCTGGTTTAAATGGTTGAAACTTGGGTTTTGGAGAAATCAGATAGGCCGGTACCCAACATCTTGCTCAACTCAGCGTGTGAGCGGCGAGTCGTTCGACTGCAATAAGGATTTAAACATGTACACAGTCGGCCGGTGACCCTTGTGGCAACAGGCAACCTGTTTGGGGGTTGACTATTCATAGTGGGCAGCCACCATCCAACAAAGAGGGACACAGGGTGCACTGAACAGTTGGATGCAGGCGGTTTCCAACTCAACCAAGCTTCCCACTCAGGTTCTGAACCATGTTATGCTGGATTTGTTGGTATGTGTCCAAACTCAGGCCATTGTCACTTTGAATGCTGTAGATGGAGAATCTACCAACTGGTGCAAAGCGGATTTTGCCCACCCATAGTATCTCGTCTCAAAATGGAGTTCTGGCCAATCCCAATTCATAACCCCTATTTGAAAATAACCACAAAGGGGAACCCTTTCATAACCCTAAGTAAGGATCTTGTGGATTGCCTTTAACAGCTCAGTAAACGTTGATTCAGTGACCCTTCCAGTGCTTGTACTATCATTTCAGTAGGCAAGGTATGTTTACCACTAGGTTTTCAATGACTTCCCCTGGTTAATTACAGTGGTGGGCCCCTGAAATGCCTTGCATGACCTATCAACCCCCCGCACCTGCGCCATAGCCTTCGGGCCTCGCGTCGAAAGAGGCTCAAGGCGCAGGTCCCACGAGACGCTTTGGCCATGTGGCCCAGGCAGCTGGCACAATTCTCCCTTTTGGTTGAGTGATCCCATCCATTTGCTGAAATGAACTTTTTTTCTATTTTCCCTTGCTGGTTTTTTAAAGGGAATCTATCACTACTGGAAATAATGTTATTTTTCCCAGAGGGCTTAAGCAAATGGAAGATCCCCTTTACATAACGCCCGCACGCACCCTCACCGTGTAAGCCCTTTACAGCAAAGAGCGGGGTGTGAACGAGAAGCCAACTGGGGTTTCCTTTCTAAATAGAAACATACCCATATCCCCCTGATTGGGGCACAAGCCTCGGGGTAAACCCGTCGAAGATGCCTAAGAGAAAACCCCCCAAAAAATGCTTAGCCCAATTTGGTGGGCTTTTGTATCCCATTTGGATTGCTCAAGTGAGCTCGTTGTCTTGTACCTCTGGGTACCCTCAATCAACATAGGCATGTATTTCCTAGTGCGTAGCTGTGGGTCAAGATGCACCGCCAAACTGCTCTTGGCGCTTTCTGCCACGCAATCTGGCTGATGTGCCTGATGACCTCGTTGCGTCGCTGCGCCAAAGGCATTGCTCGAAGAGCTTCTGCCGGTCTTTCCGCTGCTCTCTGGTGTACCAGGCGACTTCTGAATGGTCGAGTCGCTCATGTCGCTGCAGCTTGAGCAGTATCTTATGCTGCCGGTGCACTCGCAGCTGATGGAAGTCCACGCAAGGACCGGCAAGGCCTCGATAGTCATAGAAGTTTATGCTACCTCCCCCCCCCGCCCCCACACACTTCCCCCCAAAAAAGAAAGGCTGAGGGAAATGGGCTCCAAGAATCCATGGCGCGCTGACTGCCAAGCAGAAACATGCAAAGAATAAGGAGTTCTGGTGTTCCGTAAGTGGCTCCAAGTGCAAGGGTGAAAGAAAGGCGAAATAAGCTAAGTCAGGAGTGACAATATTTGAACACTCCCAAAACACATTGCTGCAAGAAGCCCTGACAAAGCTTCACACAGGTAAACACATCTAAATAAGGCTGATGTTTAAGCACCCCAAATGAGCCATGAAGAAGCCTTATTTAGAGGCCAATTGTCAACAGCCCGAAATAACCCGTAAAAAAGGCTTATTCATGGTCAATTGCGTTTCCTCAAACTGGACGCCTTAGCCATTCCGGGGGGGGAGTATAAACTTCTCATGCCTATATTTTGCCCTGGTTTCCCCAAGCCGAATAAGGCATTAGTAGCCCATTTGGACGAAACGTGACGAAACAAGGTGGGGAGGTAGAGGAGGGAGAGGGTTTGCGATCCTCTCAAATATGAGTTCATGGTGCTCTCCCCCCTTTGGTTGAAGGAGATGGGGTCTCCATCCCTCTGCTATGAGCCCAAGACCATACGTCTGCCTTGCAGCCCAAGGACCAAAAACAGCTTCACCGTTTGGGACCAAAAGTGGGATGCTCAGAAAGCGGCGATGCGGAGATTCTAAGGCCTTTCGGGCTTCGCATCCAGAACATAGACGAAAGCCGCAAAACCAATATGTGGGCGAAACTGGTAAGCAGTTGACATCGTTGAGCCATGAAAATTGGCATAGCCATTCATAGCCATCTGCGGATTCTGCAATACTTCCAAAAGCTGAAATGAGGAATTCCTGAGCAAAGCACCTACATCTTAGTGAGCTCGGCTTAGCCCCGAATCGGTGGAATCGCTCGCCATAAATTTTGCGGATAGCCATGCCGATCGGCCTTCAGTGGCCATGGTGAAAAAAGGAGCAAACTGTTGTTGGTCTCTCCAAACAAAAGAAAACAAGAAACCAGAGGTCTGGGATTGACACGCTTTGCTCCGAAAACTTGGCTCGCTTCCCTCGGGCTAGAAACCCCGCTCTGGGTCAGTTGCATCGGTCCGTCCGCACCCCGTAGAAGTTGGAAGGGTAACTTCCAAGACAAGTATCTCTCAGATCGTGGAACCCCCAAATGAGTCACAGTCAAAACCTGGTAAAGTGGTCTAATTAACCCAAAACCATGTAAAAACTGATGGGCGGCGCACCTCTTTGTGGTGGGGACTGGCCCATGCTAACCTTCGCTCAGGGTTCCCTGTTCTGAAAAGGAAACGGGAGCGCGTCACGAGTTTCTCCCAAGGACAAGGATAGTTGGCCGACCCAACACAACTTGTCCGCCAACCCTGTTCAAGGCAGGTCCCAACTGCGAAACTATTTTACAGCCTTTTCTCAAATGGCAAGACCCACAATTTTGCAAGGGGTTTTGTCCAGCCTCCCGTCATATTCAAGCAACCGTCGGCCTCGTTTTTTTCGTCTGTAAGATGTAGAACCAAGCCTCCTCTAGGTGTTCCAGTTCCTTTCCCCCAAAGTGTGGCAACCATCTTTTGGGATCTCCCTGCCTTCCAAAACCTTTGCAGGCAACCCGCCTTCAAGATGAGGAACCCGATCCTTTTTCCCAAAGGGGGGGACAAAGTCAAGCCATGGCTCCACCAGGACAGTGGGCTGCCCGCCCGGACCCGATCCTCAAACTGCCACCTTTGGGAGGCAAATCGCCTACAAGAAGGAGCCTCCAGGTCAGGGATATATTATGTATTCATCGACTGTCCCCAAATGAGTCACAATCAAAACCCGGTATTAAAATGGTCTACCCAGAACCATGTAAAGAATTAAGAAGGCGGCCGCAACTATTTCTGGCTGGGACTGCCCCTGACTAACCTTCATCTACCCGGTTTTTATTGTGGGCTCAAATGTTTCAGAAAGTGGCTTTGCGGTTTTTGGGCAGGTTCTTGGAAGGTTCGAGGTGCCCTTGGCACGCTCCTTCGGCTTATTGGGAGGAGTCATATCAAGATGGACCTGGACGGGATCGCCCCCACGGGGTGGACAGGTCATCCCTCGCTTCGGTGCAACCTTTTCCCTTAACCTAAGGCTCCGGCTGGCTGAATCCAGGCTTGGCGCTCTCCGCCGCTGAACCGCAGGGTTTGATTCCCTACTCTTCACTCACTGAGTGGCTTGCCCAAATCATGTCCCAGTTGTTGTTCACCACCATGGCCTTTTCTGAATTCGTAGGTCAAAAGAAACTTTGCAGGTGAGAGCACCTAATTACTTCTACTTCTCTTCCAATGGCGACATAAGAGGACAGCTCCAAACCGAACTTGGAACTTGGGCTAAGTCTTGGCTTTGGTTTCAGACTTGAGGCACTCTTTGGATTCCGCTATGTACGGGGCCGCTTTGGAACAGCTCTAAGCCTCACTGCGAAAGCTGTTTACTGCCCGATCCGTGCGAACCGCTTTCGTTGACCCCGAGACATTGCCGTTTGGAACTGAGGTGGCGCCGGCGTGCGGGGAGCATCTCAAAATGAGGGCGGCGTAAGAAGCGCAGCGCTCCTGTTGCAGGTGTTTGAATGACGAGGACCAACTAAGTACCCTATGGGGCGATCCTACTTTTGGAAACACCCAAATGAAATGCTGACTTCCCTTGACACGAGGCTGTTCTTGGCCTCCAAATCGAAACAAAGCAAACAAGGGACGTCTACTTGAGAATGCAGGCTGCAAGCTGCTTGGAAATCATTGATGGTAAGAACCGCCATATAGGGGACCTGCAACTACAGGGGGTACTGTAAGCTGCTTACGGTATGGTTGCCAGCGACTGACTACAAGGTTCCTTGTCGCAAGCAGTGTGCGACACAGCCGAACGGCACACAGGGTTATCCTGCCACAGTAGTCCCAGATCCCCCCGTGGCCATGGGAAACAAGGGCACACGTTGTTTTGGTTGCTGATTCAAGAAACACCGCCCTCTAAACATAATGCGAAAAGGACACCACTGGAGGTCTGGGTAGTATATAGAAAGAGGCAACTTTCAGTGCAACAAACATGAACCCATTAATTTGTGCACGTAGGGCAGGCATTGTCTGACAAGTGCACCCTGCACAAAATTACCTCCATCCCCAAGAGGACATGGGCATTTTCGGTTGTCCTAACCCCCTGCCTTTTTCGTTGTTTGAACCCCGCCCCTGACCCCCCACGGCGAGTCCCTTGGAAGAAAGGAAGCCCTACTAATTGGGAACCAACACAGGGGTGCGAATCATGGCACACATTCCCAACACTTCTGTCCCGAGCTCAAGTGATGCAAACCGGCAGCCCTAAAGTCAGCGGCCGGTTTGGACTTCAAGGAGTCAGTTCTCTTGGGCCTTGAGACCACAATTGTCTAGCCCGGTGGCTGAATTAAAAAAAAAAAAAAACACAAACACTGGTACGTTGGGCTCACCCCCCCCCAACAGAATGCAAGAGAACAAAAGAACAGCATGAGCATTGGGGAATCAATTGTGTGGTGATAAACAATCGGTTCAAACGGGCGTGAATGAGCTTTGAACATCACTCAAACCCTGGAAGATGGGGGACTGTACCTGATGTACCCAGACAATCTTGCTTGACGCACCCCGAAACGAGCACTTCTATGCAACGAGCACAATCCGCTTCCAATTGGCACCATGTTCGCCCATGCAAACGGGGGATAGCTCGCCCTTGGCTTTCCTGCGGATTGCCTTCTTGAACACCCTCCACTCAATGCAACTTGTTGGTGTTTGTTAACTGTCAAAGCTCAGTGCAATCCGGCTGGCTTGCCCGGAAGTTGCCACAAGCCGGTCTTGCCTCTTTGATTTTCATGGAGCGACCTCAAGGAAACAAGTGGGTGCCACTGGGCTCAAAGTTAGCTTCGACTTTCTGAAATAGTAGATGTTCTTAGAACTTAATCGGAGGTGTCTTGAGAACCTCTCGGGGGGAAGGGGGGGTTGGGGGTAGCACGCACCTTTTCATGCGAAGAATGCAGCTCCAATTCAATTCTCTGCGCTTCCTCAACGAAGCGCATTTCGCCTACTACGTGGCTGCAATCGAGTCTTGTGCAAGCAGGTGACCAGATCTTCTGCCAAAGTCATTCTTTGGTAACACACTACCTCTTTTGGCGGGAAATCCTATCATGTGGCTGAACTACCATAATTTGCGCATCCGTAAGCTTCCTCACGGATCTGTTCGAGTTAGCTCCATTCAAGCCGAGCAAAGAAGTTTGCCTGATGGCTGACTTATTAAATCACCCATGACGCCCGGTGCGTTTCTCGGAAGGAAACCACACGTGGATGGATTTTGGGTTGCCCCTTTACATGGTTTTGCGATTTGTGTGAGTGTTTTAGGAGACCTCCACGATCTACTAAACTCCCATGATGCAGCTACAATTGGGCAACACTACATACAAATTTCGTCGCTCCAATCGCGCATTGGCCATGCAAAATCAATACACCTTGCAGTACTTGCCAACGTGCCAGTGAACACCATGCATGCCCCTGATCATCAAAACTCCGATTTGCGGGAGTTGGGTACTTTATTTCTGCACGCTGAACGTTTTCGAACAAACATCGGCGCAATGGCCAACTAAGAGCTAAACCAAACAAATATGTTGGATTCTGCCAAAAATATTGTTTGTATTTTTGTTTTTTGTGGAGACCCCAGGTGTCCTGCTGAACAAAGTCGAAACCACCCTGAAACCCGCGGAGACATTGGAAGATTCGGGTTCCGTCCCGTGGGATGAAGCCAACCCAAGGGGCAACAGGGAACAGAACCTTGAGTCTGGCAACAGGCCCATGGGTCACAACCCCGTACCCGCAGTGAACATCCCAATCCCCACTAAAATAGGTTCTAAAATGGGTGGTGAATTCACCTATCCCAAAATGGGATCCCGTTTAACGGTTTTGAACCGTGGCAGAACATTTCAGCTGGCGCACCTTCTCACCGGACGTGCAGCTCCCGCGCTCTCTGCGCGGATCCGAATTCGAAGGATTCCTTCGGAACCTGTGGCCTTGTCTCCGGTGCATCCAGGCTTCGTTGGCGGGCGAAGCGTGGCAACATGACCAAACCAAGAAGTATGGATGATGGGACAACGGCTACCGTACAACACATACATACATACTCGGTTGCTTTCTGCTCCCCTGCTAAAAGTTTAACTTTTAGTGGTTTAGTGGAAAACCCATTAGTTGGCAAAAAGTTAAAGTCCTAACAGCCAAGCAAAATGCACCAAAGTATATATATATATATATATACACACAATATACATAATACGCAACTTCTCCTTTGCGTGCTTTTGGAAGGCGAACGCCTCGTTAAAACAATCACTCTGGCCAAATGCGTATCTTGCAGAAACACATCTTATACAAATTATATTGTATCATATCATCATATCCAACCATCCTCTTCCTGCTATGAATCGTGCCATCCTGAAGACCAGCGGCGGCCCATGTTTTTGGGGGTGGCAAGCCAGTCCCACAATGAAAGTGACGGCAAGGGCGAGAGCTCGTTTCCTTCAGGCGAGCTTCTTACAATTTGCCCAGCTTTCTTGTGCCGCCCAAGCCTCCCGAACCCTTTTTCCCCCTAAATGAGGGTAAAATCGGTGATCCCCCTGATTGTTGATCTGACTCACTGATTGTCCCGCGCCTGTCTGCACTCTGCTGAATTACTGTGAGACCGACCTTGGCCCACGCGCCAACCCCCGACCCACTGACCCGCTGACGTCTGCTTTCCGTCTGCTTCGCAGATCGCAAGCGTCTCTGCGCAGATCTCAACTCTGAGGGCTCCAACCACGTGGAACCAACGGGAAACAATGTCCATTCCCCAAAACCTATCCTTCCAGGACGCATTGGAGACTTCCATACTCTTGTCACTTTTTTCACTTTTGTCGCATGCGATGGCCTCTACTTATGTGAGACTACATCAATGACTTCGTCATCATCGAAGCCTTCTTCCTCGCTTTCCTCGAAATCCTGTCACGCGCCCATCCCCATTCATCCGCGCTCCCACACGCCCAAAACTTTACACCGGGAATAGAATATGGGGGAAGCCTTTTTCCAGGCTACTCTTTGTGGGGGCGTACTCTTGTTGAGGTTTATCCTTTGGGAATAATTCTTTAAGGGAAGCCCAAAGGAAACCCCCCACCGATCCCCACTATCAGGCAGTGCGACTGCGATCAACGGCCCCTTCAAGTAAGCGCAGGTTTCAAGTAGCGATTTAAATGTGTCCCAGGCTTGGCCAACGCTCAATCCCACACCTGAGACTCGTTTTTGCATTGTTCATCAGTTTTAGGTCAAGTGCAAATCAGATGTTCCCACACATCGACTCAGCGACAGGCTCGATCTGCCAATGGGGTGACGGCCCTGACAGTTCCGAGGCTGAGGATACTCCTTTGGGCTTCTTGCGAATTTGGGTGTCATATTCTTCACCTGAAGCAGGGTGGCCAACCTTTCTGAGGACGCAAGTAAATTTGCCTAATTAAGATCATGGGTTTGTCCTTGTTGGAGGCCCGATTTTGAACAAACCCAGCTCTTTGCCGAGTGAAGGCAACGACTGAAACAGAAAAACTGAACCTGGGCGTTGTGCAGCCCGGATTCAGCTGAGGAACCATTCTTGTGGGCCATGGTTACACCTTCCCTTCCTTGTGGCGGTCGTCTAAATTCTCTTGTACAGTGTTGATGATCACCCCCCCCCCCCCCCGGCATAAGTAGCACGTTCGGACAAGAAATAGAAACATGGCATGAAGCCTACATGAGGTGAGGCTCCTACCTGGGTTTCCCTCGTTGGTGAGGAGATCATTTCACAGGAATCCCCTCCTCCAAACGTGGGCTTCACAACCATGTGGATGTGACTCTGGATTCAAGACGGCCGAGTCTCAAATGAGCCGGCACCACCGCGTAGACATCATTGACATAGCGCCACCGTAGATAGCAATAGCCCGCACAACAGCAGCAGCAGCCGCCTCAAAAATCAGCCCATGTCTCAAGTTCTACCTCTCAAATCAAAGGGGAACTACTAAGTTTTGGGGGTTTATCATGTGTGCCATGATCAAACTCCCTGCCCGGGTGGCCATCGTTGCTAAATCCTGCACCATGGGAGATAGATGATAGGTCGATATAGGTCGATATAACTCAGCTATAGGTCAATTCATTCGGGGACTTGTTTAATGGGTTCTAAAAAATAGGTTCCTTTCAGATGCTACGCACATGATACTGGGATTCCAACGTGTACAAACAAATGTTTCACCAAATGTGGGGAATTGGCAAACCGTTTGCTCAACGGAAACCGAATCCCGGGGACAAGGACCCCTGGAAGGCCTGCGGTGTATTCGATGGGAGGTTTTCACCAAGGTCCCGTCGGACAGCTACATGGCTATAGGTCGATATAGGTGACCCCCACACAAATTGACCATCCACCGAGCCACTAATCAAATCAAACATCCTTTTGCGGAAGACACATGGTGTTCCTTTGATTTCTCTGACAATCTGAGATTCGGGCTGCAACCTGCCACGATGGCAATGAAGGCCTTGAATCCACGGGCGAATTGACGCAGCGCGGATTCGCGACCTACGGGGTCCCCTGAAGAATGGAGGTCCAGAAGTCGCCCAACACAAAAAGACCAACCATAAGCCAGCACGAACCACTTTCAATCCACCACAAACCACAACCACCACCACCCACCCACCACCCACCCACCACCCACCCACCCGCCCACCCACCACCCACCCACCCGCCCACCCGCCCGCCCGCCGCCGACCATGGGAGTTGGGTTTGGGTGGGGGCAGCGGGATGGGAGTGGAGTGGGGGTGTGGGCTGTAGTTGGGTGGAGCTCGAGCTGGTGAAGTTCGCTCCAACTCCCAACCCGGCCCCAACCACCCCAACACCACCCCAAAATCATCCCGCTCCACACTCAACTTGACCCTTTTGAGGTGAGGTGGAGTCGGATATGTTGGGGCAAGTCGGAGTTCCACTCTCCTCACCACCCCCAAGTCCACAACCCCCCAATTCCACCACTACCCAACTCCATCCCAACTCCAACCCAAACCCGCCCCCTGCACAACTCCACCCCTCCACCACGCCAGTCGCCACACACCAGCACACCCACCACTCCAACTCCACCCCAACTCCACTCAACCCAACTCCAGCTATCCAAATAGGGAACTATGCGAATTTGTGTTGACCCTTTTTGGAAGGTGGTTCCAAAAGGGCAACAACAACAGCAACAGCAACAGCAACAGCAACAGCAACAGCAACAGCAACAGCAACAACCACAACCACAACCACAACCACAACCACAACAACAACAACAACAGCAACGGCAGCCACAAAACCACCACCACCAACAACAACACCACCACCCCCAACAACAACAACACCAACAACACCAACAACACCAACAACACCAACAACACCAACAACACCAACAACACCAACAACACCAACAACACCAACAACACCAACAACACCAACAACACCAACAACACCAACAACACCAACAACACCAACAACAACAACACCAACAACACCAACAACACCAACAACACCAACAACAACAACAACAACAACAACAACAACAACAACA
>CAUJNA010003777.1:283608-328608 GCA_963377175.1 Effrenium voratum | reverse complement strand
TTGGCAGTTTGCAGCCTGAAACATATTTTGAAATATTCGATTTCAGTCACCCTGACCGTTTTGCGTAACACAGTATTGACACTTCTGAATTGAGAAACATGGACCCCTTTTGGTGTTGCCTAAATGAGGATTTCCCTACTCGTTTGTGTCACTCAAAGAGGATTCTCCCAGCCCATCTCTTCCTTTGAACATGTCGCGTAAGAGGGACACTCCTTTGAATTGGGAACCAACTGGTGGTGCTTATTAAACCACCCGCGAAGGTCATCCCTGCACAATCACAACCTGCCTGTGGAGTTGTCGGTGCTATTGTCCGTGTTGTTCGAGCCTCATGGCTGGACTGGACTCAAGCAATCGCACCCACTGCCACAGCGTGGAATACACTGATTGTTCAAACACGACCAATTCCCCGTGCTGCGAGTGGCAGAGCGAGCAAATGAGTGAAAGGTAGTCATACGAATTCGCTGAATTACTGTTTTAGGTCACGCAGGCGCCGGCACTCACAAACGTATACATGTCCGCCGACATTGCTCGGCGTGTCGGACACCTAAGAGAGGATAGAGGATAACCCCCCCCCTAACCCCCCCCCACCCGACGTCTGATACGTGGGGGGGGGGGGCCCCCCCCCCCCAAGGACCGCGCGGCAATTTGATGACGTTCCACTAAACGTAGTCTTCGGGGACCCGGTGTCGCAAAACAGGGGTCCCAGGCTCGATTCCCCCTGCCGGCTTTTTTGCTGGCTTGGGCTTCCTGCATCCTTTTGCCGAAAATCTGGAAAAACTCTGTGTTTTTGGACATCATCTTTGCGAAAACGCTGGAAAAACAGTGTTTTTTGCGGGAAATACTGGGGAGCAAAGGGGAAGTGCAAGGATACATACATACATACATACAGACATACATACAGACAGACATACAGACATACATACATACATTACATTACACAACATCACATTACATTACTTTAAATTACATCACATTACATACATACATACATACATTACATTACATTACATTACTTTACATTACATTACATTACATTACATTACATTACATACATACATACATACATACATACATACATTACATACATTACATTACATTACATTACATTACATTGCATACATGCATACATGCATTACATACATACATTCATGCAGGCATGCATACATACCTACCTACCTACCTACATACATACATACATACATACATACATACATACATACATACATACATACATACATTACATTACATTACATTACATTACATTACATTACATTACATTAATTACATTACATACATTACATACATACATACATACATACATACATACATACATACATACATACATACATACATACATACATACATACATACATACATACATACACCTACCTACCTACATACATACATACATACATACATACATACATACATACATACATACATACATACATACATACATTACATACATACATACATACATACATTACATTACATTACATACATTACATACATACATACATACATACATACATTTGCATACATACATACATACATACATACATACATACATACATACATACATACATACATACATACATACATACATACATACATACATACATACATACATACATACATACATACATACATACATACATACATACATACATACATGCATACATACATACATACATACATACATACATACATACATACATACATACATACATACATACATACATACATACATACATACATACATACATACATACATACCTACCTACCTACCTACATACATACATACATACATACATACATACATACATACATACATACATACATACATTACATACATACTTACATTACATACATACATACATACATACATACATACATACATACATACATACATACATACATACATACATACATACATACATACATACATACATACATACATACATACATACATACATACATACATACATACATACATACATACATACAACATACATACATACATACATACATACATACATACATACATACATACATACATACATACATACATACATACATACATACATACATACATACATACATACATACATACATACATACATACATACATACATACATACATACATACATACATACATACATACATACATACATACATACATACATACATACATACATACATACATACATACATACATACATACATACATACATACATACATACATACATACATACATACGAGAGAGGGAGATTGGGGAGAGAGTGGCTTGGGGGGATGGGGAGGATGGGGAGCGGAGGGAGGGAGAGAGGACGACAGAACACACCAGGGAGACAAGGGAGAGAGGAAGAAGGAGAAAAGGGAGAGGACAATGTCGGCGGACTGAGCCGGAGGCTCTAAAGTATATTTTGCCAAGAGGATGATTTTGCACAAGGCTGGTGGGGTAAAATGAACAGGCTACACTTCTAGCCTTTGAAAGCTACGCTCGCATGCATATATGTTGACCCCGAATTAATAAATCCCTTTTTATTAGTAGGGGTGTTCCCTCCAAAAGTGATGAATCCCCAAATAACTGCACAAGTACACTATTTTACCAAGCAAAGAAAGAGATCCCCCACAGGGACTTGTACCGGCCATCTTGTTTTAGGCAAGTCACCAAATTTCGTGCAAAAGTCCAATCCGTAAATGGAAACCATGAGCGCCAGCTCACCAACACATGCCAGCCAATTTACCCACCGAGGAAACACTCGGGACATGTATTCCCCTCAAAGGATATGGACCCACCTCCCTATGCGTTGCTTGGGGAGTGGGGACCATGTAAATATTGCAGGAGGACCCACGCATTGCCTTCTCGTCAGGTTTCAATCTCATTGTTATCCTTGGCCTCAAATCTGATTCGGCAACTTGGCTCCGCGCTGTTGTCCCTGACCTCAGTAAGCCGTTTGGCCACATCCCCGCAGTTGGTACCTGTTGTCCAGTTCACAGGAAGTTGCTGGGAGTGACCTGTCACATCGTCTGCTCCTTCTTTGTGAAGTTGGATGCAATCCATCAACATGGACACACTCATTCTGATGCCAAGGTGGCCCCTTTTGGTTTCATGAACATCTCATTCCTTTCTTGGAGATCCAGCCCAAGAATCCAAGCACGGCTGACACATGTTGGGCGGTTGTTAAAGGCTGAATGTATGAACCAACCCCTTGCGTATTAGATCAACCACTATTCGTAGCTTATGAAAAACTAGTCATCCAACAACCCCAAGCCACAGGTTCATGTGGGGTTGTCTCAAAATGACCTGACACCCCAAACAGCAACGGTTTCCTTTTGGTTTGCCTTTAAAACCAACCAAAGGTTCATAGATTTGGCCTTTGAGGTCGCCCACAAGCGCACAGAGTTGCTGTGAAGCTTGCCAGGATCTATCTTATGGCGGATCGGTTGCTTGGCTGCAGTCCACCTTGCAAAAACCAAGGGTGGCACCTATTGTGAACCCTGCTTCGGTTGATGCTTGCAGGAGGGCCACAAGGATACCAACTGTCTTTGGGGGTCTTCGGACCCATTTTCGGAAAACACCCGGCCCAACCCCCCCCCCCCCCACACTCGCCCCCAGTCCCCGCCCCCAGTCCCCGCCCCCAGTCCCCGCCCCCAGTCCCCGCCCCCAGTGCCCGCCCCCCCCCCAAAGCAAGTTCCTTCAGGTCCTTCATGGGAGCGCGCTCAGGTGAGCTGGGAAAATATCTGAGGCCCCTGCTACTGGAACCTGCGTGCCGTCAGGCCTCAAGCTCACAGAGATCCAACGACAAGCGCCTGAACACAAAAATCGCCATTCTTTCGCGGCAAACCGGGAGTCGAACCAAAACGCAGTTAAGATATAGAAGCAGGTTGCTCATCTTACCATATCTAATATATATATATATATATTGTAATATAAATATAATATGCTATGTTAGATAGCGATTAATAAAACGGGAGTGAATACAGAAAAATAATCTCAAAATCATTCACTCTCCTGAAAAGCAAAAAGGGTAGGTATTACAGAAAAAACATCTGCCCGAAATCCCGAAAATAGGTCCCCTGCCAAGAACGGACTATTTTTGAGGGTTGAAACGTCTCAGTCCAGCCAGAAATGTCCAGAATTTCTGGATTGCTTCCTGTCCCAAACCACCAAATTCCTTATCAATCCCTTTACTAGAAGATGCACCCTGACAAATTTTCAAGGGGGTGGCACACGGAACCCCCAGGAAGGCAATAATGCAGTTTGTTTAAGGGTAGGGAATTGTGAAGCAAAAAATGGCCAGGGCAGCCTGCCAAGAAGAAAGCCCTGCTGTTCTCAGATAAAGCCAGAAATGTCCAGAATCTCTGGATTGCTTCCTGTCCCAAACCACCAAATTCCTTATCAATCCCTTTACTAGAAGATGCACCCTGACACATGTTCAAGGGGGTGGCACACGGAACCCCCAGGAAAGCAATAATGCAGTTTGTTTAAGGGTAGGGAATTGTGGAAAAAATGGCCAGGGCAGCCTGCCAAGAAGAAGAACCAATACTAAACCAATTCTAAACTGTAGTGAGTCAACTGAAAAGAATACTGAACTAATACTAAACAAATTCTAAACCGTAGTGAGCCAGCTCAAAGGAATACTAAACCAATACTAAACCAATTCTAAACAATACTTACTGGAAAACTACTCAGGCAGGTCCCAGTCTGACCCCCATTTTGTTTTTGGGGGTTCTCGCTATTGACCCCCCAATTCGTTTGAGGGGGGGGGGCCCTTTATTAATCACTCTCCAACTGACCCCGCAATATAATATGTGTCTTATTTTGCGGGTCTCCGTTTTGGGGTCTGTGAACAGTGAACTCAAGGGCACTGCCAGTGGGAGGCTCCCAAGTTTGAGGCAACCCCACGTGGGTTGACGCAACTGCGAAGTATCACCGATGGCCTCAGCCCCAAAAGCGCATGGCTTGGTCAAGATAGCTTCCATAACTAGGGTCAGACTTAGACCCCCAGAAAGTTCGTACAGGTAAATTTGGGAATGACAGCACATGCTCTTTTCTGGGATGGGCTGCTTTACTTTGCCAGTCAGCCTGAGGTGCTCCTTTTGAAGGACCTTTGCTCCGCTTCTCCAAATCCCCTTTCGCAGTTCACCAAAACCTGTTCGGCGCTTTTCAGCCGCAAACCTGTGATTTGGCCTCTGGTCCCTGCCCCCCCAAAGGCGACTTGGCTCCCGAAAGCAATGGTTTCAAGTTTTAAGCTAAGACCTCAGTTCATTTCCGTGGGAAGCTCTTGTTTTGAAGGGAAACCCTCCCCGCAAAAAGTAGAATCCGCTGGGCAAGTGAGCGAATCGACTCCCAAAAGAACCCCTTCTCAACAAAGCAGGGGCAAAAGGGGCACTGGAGGTGTGGGCGACCTCATTTCGAGCGCCGGGCTTGTCGATGAGGTACAAAATGTCCCGAGTCATTCTAGACGTCTCGATGTCTGGCAGTCGAGACGCGAAGTTCCCAAGGATCTTCTTTGAACAGGGGTTGCGGTCACCTAGTAATCAACCAGCGGGTTTATTCATGGCTTCCCATGGGGTACCCAGTTGTTCTGCTATGATGTCCACCTCCGACCAAAGACAAGAGGTATTTAGCATGGAAAACTTGGCCTCCTCTTCAAGCAAGACGAACACAGGTATTTAGAGTAGGGCCCTTTGAGCTTCCCTTTGAAGGGGCTGAAGGCTCACCCGAATCTGCGCCCCCAGTGGCTGAAGGAACTGAAGGAACTGAAGGGATGACACGCTCCATAGCTCTGTAAGCGGATTCCGTGTGAACGAAACTCACCGCTTCAAAAGCCACTGGGAAAGTCTGACCATTTTAAATACCTCGCGGCAACGTGGCAGTGGCCATGGGAAGCAGCTGTACCCCTTTTGGGGACAAAAGGTCGAGCTATCTGTCAAAACCTTTGTTTCATTCTCTTGTCTTCCTCAACCTTTTGGGACCTTGTCCAGAAATGGGAACCTGAAACAGACAAGAACTTCTCCCGCTCGTGCTCTTGAATTTGTTAACCTCACTTGCCCAACTTGGCCCAGCCCCAAGCTACACCAAAAACAAGATTTCTGAGTCTGTGTCATACTTGGTCAACCTTCGACCTGCAACAATTCCAACCTAGTTCCTGAGACCCAGCATAGGACCTGGAAGCAGGTTGCTCGATATGGGCGACCCCTAAGGATGGTTGGTTTCCTTTAAGTCTCCCTTTTATATAGTGAACACGGGCGGTCCCGTTTTGAGGCCCGGGTGAAGAACCATCCCGCCTGAGGTTTGGATGCCGGTGGAGGAGGCCAAGGACACGGTGAAGACCCGGACAAAGACTGCGCCTGAGACTTTTGGGTGCGGATAGGGAGGAATACACGGGGCAGCCATGGGTCGTCTTAATGGCATCCTCACGCCTAAGCGAACTGGTGGCTTCCTGCGAGTCATTTTGAGAATCAGACTCGCTTTCTGGAACATGTGAGTCCACGTCCCAAGCAAGAGGGACCTAATTGGGTAGTTGTTTTTTTCAAAGGAACCCGCTTCCGCATAAAGCCGCAAAGATGAGCACACGAGGTTGGAATCATCCTTTGAAAGGAAACCACAAGGGATGGTTCAGTTCCAGGTCATGTCCTGATCCCGGCAGCAAACCAGCAAGAAACGGGGCCCATTGGAGGTCTGGCATGACTCAACACAAAGCTTCTGGCTGGACACACCATTGCTTTGGACATGGCACTCCCGTTTTACCCTGGGGGTCAACTGCCTCCCTTAACGTTGGCGCGTTTCGAGTCCGCGCAGGCAACGCGAAAACGTGACACGCTTTGAACGCCACCAAGATGGGCGCTGAAATGCTCATGTCAACAACTTTTCGCGAACACAAGCCTTTCAGCTCAAGGACGAGCCCCTGTCCGCAAAGCAGATAAACCCTACTGGTTCAAAGCTAAGACATGAGCCTGACAATTGAAACCCAAACCTCCAAATTTCTTGCAAAACGGGTTGCCCACAATCTTCAGGATTTTGTGTGAAGAGGTCCAAATGTTCATCCCTGGCCCACAAAACGCCCTGGTCATCTTTAAAAGGTACTACTGAAACTATCTTGCAGTGCCTCTGATGGCAAAAACTATGGGCATGGTGAAGCGTGAAGCAACTTGTGAAGCAGCTTCATGCTAAACAGCGCCCTGCGCCAGTCCTTCAGCTACTGCAAAAACTCGGCGTTGTTCAAATCTTGCATGATGTTGAACCAAAATTGCCGCGCCAGACAAATAATATCTTTGTAGCTCGATGCAAGCCAGGTCGCCCTCTCTGGGCAAAGCAACCAATATCAACCAATCAATTGCCAGTCGCCGGCACGCGTACAAAAAACCACTCTGGCGTCCGAAGCTGCCTATGCTATCCCAGGCAGACCCCGTTTTGAGACCTGTGCGCAGTAATCTTGACGCCCTTGGCCCTGGTGGCTCACATCTCGGACACTTGCCATCCCTGTTGCCCAAAGCGGGCAAATCAACCGAAGCAGCATTTTGCGTGGCTTTCCAGGGAAATTGGGGGGGATCAAGGTCCTTTTTGCAACCTCGACCAAACATGGACCAGCATTTGACCCATACCGATCAGGTCAAGCAAGGCGGGGTGTTCGAGCTTTAAGTTGCAAATTCCCACGTGGTCAAAACTCCTGCTCCAGTTTCGCAGGATGACACGTTAAACCTCCTGTTGTGGGTGGTGATCATTTCAATGGGAAACCTGTAAACACACTATTTAGGGGCTTCCTTTGACAAGTAGGGTCCTTCTTTTGATGAATCCAAGGTCAACATGAGGTGTGTGTTGGCCATGTTACAGTTGGGTTTCAAGCCTTCCGCGCCTTCCCAGGTATCCAAACTAGGCTTCCCAAAAATTGGACCTACGGTAGGGAAGCCCAAAAAAGACCAAAGAAGTCCTTTTCTGCTGCCTCATTCTACCAAAGTCACCCGCCCATGGTAGGTCAAACGGAAACAGCCAACCATTTCCGACTTCAGCCCCCAGAAACAGCGTGGCCCCACTTCAACCACTCAATGCCACGGTCAACCCAGGAATCCCAATGCTTACCCTCCCAGCAACAAAGTGTTCGAGCCTTCGAACCCCTACTCCAAATACCCACCCGGATAGGATGTCAACCCTGACTTTTTCCACGGCACTGCTTTTTCTTCTCAATTTTATTTGCCAACTAGAAGAAGGCCGGGTGGTTCTTGGCCCAACTTTGAGCATGCAAAAAACCATATGCTCGGATTCTAGTCCATCAGTCAACCTGAAAAGATCGCATGTTTACCTTCATAAATAAATGTCGTTTCGAGCATGAGGCACCCCTTCTGCATCTTTCCCTACCAACCGCGCGCATCTTTCCCCGCGCGCAGCGCGTTTCCGAGGCTCCCGGCTGGCGGCGGCTTCGGTGACGGCGGCCTGCAACATGAGCGCCTGCAGGTCGTTCTCCACCTGTGCCATTCGGCAAATCAGAAACCAAACCCACACCAGCGATTGCAAACCGACCCCGAAAAGGGGACGCCCCAAAAATGACCCAAATGTCTCAGAAAAATCAAGAACTTCGATTCAAAGGGCATTAGTTCAAAAATGTTGGGGGTATTGGGGGTCAGTGGTGAACAAAATCCCCCATGTGCAGTTTAGTGAAATGGAAACTCGCATTAGGGTCCACTGCGGATGGAGCCAGCCGAAGACCGCGCTTGGCGCGGTGGCCAAGCAAAAGTCGGAGCCCCGAAAGGGAAACCAACAGGCCACAAGCAAGCCCACCCCAAGAGAACGCCCGCGTTCACCTCAGCCACCGCCCCAGCGCGCACCTATGATTCAATGATGCTCTCGCAGGGGTATTCGCCTCCAAGAGAGCCTCGAAAAAGCCGGCCATGGTCGACCCTGATGGCGGTTTCGTCGAGGGTGACCGTCTTCCTCTTCCTCCAATCGGCCTTTATCTTGGCGAGCTCGCCATGAGGCTAAACCACGCTCGGTGTGCTTGCACCCAAGTCCTGGTTCTGCTCCCGATTGACAACGGCCCATCTCACGAAAAAAAGTCGCCAGGGAAACGAACAAGGTCGTTTCCTCAAAAAGAGGTAGCTTGCCTTCACACAAATGATGTCCTTTGGTTTCACGTTGATCTGTCCGGGAGTAAGGGTTACCCCTTTCGCTGCATCGCGGTTCAAAGGGAACCCTTCTCCAGACGAAAAATCGAGAACCTCTCAACATGCAACCACTTTCAAGGACCCACTGAGCCACAGTTGTATCACACAGCAGCTCACCTGTCGCCACACGATGTTGAGCCCGACTTCCACGCCTTGACTGCGAAGCTCACCGTGGTGTTGAGGCTCGACAGCCGCCGCAAGCGGACGCCCAAGCCGCTGCAAACGCTCACTTCCACATTCAGCACCTGCGAGTGGGCGTAAACAGCTACGGGATCGAACAGGAGGGAGTTTCCTTTAAACCATTGTATTTCGAAGCCAATCTGTAGATGTCACGTTTATGGATCCAGAGTAAGCCCTAAACAGCTAGAATTGGGTAGTGGGCTACTTCTAAACCAACTAGCCTCATCATCATGGGACATTCATGCGTCCACTTGCTCAGCTCCCTGTAATAATGCGTCAATCATTCCAGGGAATAACTGAACGAGCCGGAGAACCTTTTGGGGAATTTTCAGGGCCCCATCAGGCACCGAGACCCTTAAGCCTTCCCTGGCTGTCCCAAAGAATCATAACAGAGGCCCTCAGCTGCCATATACTGATTCAGAGCCATTGCAGCCCAATAGTCACTATTTGCAAACATTCCAGGCCACTAAAGATAACTTCCCACGGCTTCCGTTGCTAGTCGGCTCTGAATCTGAATAAGACACTGGACGAGCCAAGGCCATTTGGGCCATTTCAAGCAGCCTGAAAGTTCCACCAAATGTGGTCTGCGAACAACCCATTCTCCCACTTTGCTCAAGGCGTGAAGCCAACGTGCCCATCACAACTGACAAGCTAACAGGCAAGAATGACAAACGCCGCGCACATGGAAGCAGCCGGCTTTTGAGGTAATATGGGTGCTTCTCACTCCCCCAAAAACATCCCTCGGAATGTCAACGCACCCTGAAGATCCCGGATGTGGCTTGGACATCTTGCTATTGCCAATTGGACAAAAACACCCCGCAAAAACAATGCAAGTGCACACATGGCCTGCAGATTGACTACTTTCCAAAATGGAAAGGGTCAACCCCCAACAAGAGCGCCTCACTCTCATGTTGATTATTTTTTCCTGGGATCGAACTTCCTCCTTTTGGGATTCCGTTAACTGTTTTGCACCACACTTGCTTTTTACCATGTTTTCTCAGCCGTATCTCTGAAAAATGGACACTCAGAATAGGTTTTTCTTCCAAGAAACAACTTGCAACAACCAACAAAGGGCATCAACCCCCATTGGCCCCTTGCGAATTGCCGCTTTGAGTCTTTGCAAACGAGTCTCCGCCTGCGTTGGCATTTGATTGGCCCCACGGGCTACACCCAAAACATATGTTCAGATTCGGCCCATATTTGTTCTACCCTAATCAACAAACACATGTGGCTGTGGGTCAACAATAGGGGCCCAAAATGGAACCCTGGTAAATGGAAAAGTAGACCAACACCTGCGCAACTCTGGGTCTTAATTTTTGAGCCACACACATGCGCTTTTTCTTGCGGCCCAAACCGCTGTGGTTGTCACCTCACCCCCCAAGGACCCCGGGCTGCCCGGCAGAGCTGGCAGTTAAGGGCACCTGCCCCGCCGAGGACAAGGCCATGACCTCAGGCGGTCTTTGTTGCAAGTGGTTCGTTCGTAGCCTCAAGGGAAACGAGAATTCGTTCACCTCCACGTGTGTTTTTTCCTCTCTCTTCCTTGAGGGACCCCTTTTGGGACTGAGGGAAGCCATTCCGGGAAGCCAACCCTTACATAGGATTGTGTTTTCTTTTCTTTTTTTTGGTGTGTGTGTGTGGTACCTTTTTGCGGTTTTTAAGGGACAGCGAGGGGAACACCACCGTTTTTGAGACAAAGACAGACCCATGTGGGTGGTAAAACAGGTGATCCCAACCCGGCGTCTCGTTGGATCCTTTTCAAGCCAAAAAAAAGTAAAAGACAAAGTAGACACGTGCTTCCTTGATCTATGGGTGTGGCTCGTTGTTTTGATGCCACCTCCTGTTGGGGTGGTAAGGGAAAGAGAAAATCCAAGCCAGTTTAAGGCTGGGTTGTCTATGTAGCACGCATTTAAACCCCGGAATCACTAGTCCCAGAATTCATGACAACGACCAACAGCGTTCTAAAATTTAAACACACACACACAGTTCTAGTAAAAATATCCCCAGACTCCATAGATGTCATAATTCCGGGAACGCTGGTATTCCAGAAACCCCGGTACGCCAGACACATCCAGTGGGACCTCACGAATCCCTCACGCCAAACATCTAAAAGTCGGGTCTGGCTGGGAACTGGCAAGTTTTGACCCTGGGGTTTGGGGGCCTTAAAGACAAAGGCCTTTAGGCAGCGGCCGTTTCTTGTGAGCAATGTTCTTTGTTTGCAAGCTGGACGCTTTTGATTGCCCACATCGTTTTGGGCCGTGTTCGTGGCCACATGGCTGTGTAGTGCATGTGGCTGAAACGTGCGCCTTCCAAAGCCTCGAGGAAACTATGCCAGACATGGTGAAGCCGTTTCATGCTGAAGGCTTCGACTCATGGACTTATCATTTTCTCAGCACTGGGAAATCGACAAAGGAAAAGCGCGAAACATGCCGTGAAATGGGCGTGAACGCCTTTTCTTTGCCGTGAAAGACCGTGAAACACCATGAAATATCGGAGGCGGAAAACCACTCAAGTTCGTTCTGGCCGGCGGTGGTTGCTGGGATTAATTACAAGGGTCCTACTGAATGGATGCTCCGTGCTGATGTAGATTCCACCCAGGCCTCCGGCCTCCATCCCCCAGCTAGTCAAAGGATGTTCATGTATCGGTCTTTGTTTCAAAAGCCTTTTAGCCCCCAATCTTGACGGTGTTTCCAAGGGATGTTTCAAGGGAAGACAAATAAGGCCATTTTGTGGGTTGCCCCCCTTGAAGCACGTCTGTATATATTTGCCCGATCTTGTTTACTTCAATCAACGAGTCCCTTTTTTATTCTGGGTGAGCTCGTTTTACCCCCCAGGCGAGATCGCCATGTCTGCAATTCCCTTGATCCTTAGACTGAGATAAATCAGGGTGTGTTCTCTGTCGATGGCCCTTTCCCGGGGTAGAGGGACACCAAGTTTGAAGCCACCATAGCTTTCGTGGGGCTACTTTCACAACATTCAGTACCAGCAGGTAGTCCCACCTCGATGTCCGAAGGGACTCCGCGTTTGGGTCTATTGCTATGTGTCCGTTTTGAAAATCTGGGTCCTCCATACAGCCGAGGTTCCCGCGGATGCGTCTGTGGAAATTCGGAGAAGCCCGTGGAAAATTCCAGGGAAGCCCCGCTGAGGGGGACGAACTTATCAAAGCTAAAAGAAATGGACCCGTTCTCGAGGCTAGCTTCCATCAAGTCTTGAGAGGCTCGTATCCGTGCAAGAAGGGAGCCCTTTCAGTTCCTGTTTCGGGGGTCCCTCATATAAGGCGCACCTCACAATTTCTGTGGCTCCCTTTGGTTTCCCTTCAAATCCCAAAAAGGGGAGACCCTCAAACAGGCACCCAAGTCTTCCAAAAGTAACGGCTCTTTGAAAGCAGCAGGCGACACACGGCGAAACAATTGCAGCCTCGTTTACTTCCAAAGCTATACGTGGCACCGGTCACACTTCCTCGCAATGCTAATTCCAGACCTTCCAGCGGAGAACCTCTGCTACTCTTGAAGCCCGGTTTGGAGGACTCCACAAACAGTGTTGACCCACTCACAAAACCTTAAGGATTCGGATGGAGTCATTGTTCAGGCCCTGGCCAGTGCAAGGCCGACATCCCCCACAAAGCGGTCCTTGTACTGCGTGCAAAGCGAGTCCTGGAGAATAACATGACTCGCAGCCGCGCCTAGAATCATGCTTTGCCGACCTATAGCAACAACCTGCTGTTTGCAGCAGGTCAGCAAAGTTTGTTGGGTGGTTCCCATTTTTCACAGAAGGAGCAACAAGCAAATCATGCGAGAAACACAACACGCAAACATGCAACTGCTGCAACCGCGCAGAGATATATGGCGAAACCAGTTAGGATTTCCACGGGGAGGTTGCCGGGGGGGGGGGGGAGGTCCAATATCCTTTGATTTGAGGGGGTGGAGGTCCGCAATTCCAGTTGTCTTGTATTTCCGAAAAAAAATGGAAACTGGATCGAAAAAGTGAACGCACATCTTCTGGGTAATGAAGATGTCTGGCATTCGAGGAATTCTACACTTCAGGGGGAAACCCACACATCTTCCCAGCACGATACCACCCCCTGCATGAGTTGAGGGACCAACCTTAGTGGCACAAGAAAAGAAAGACCCTTTCGGGCCTGTTCATGCAAATCTATGCTACATCCCCAAAAAAATCCCCGCGGAAATGGTGGGCAGCCCTCCAGTATCCAAAGGGAACATGTACTGGGGAAAGGACATACATTTCTTCGGACCTAAATAGGTGATCCGGGAGACAAGCCAAAAGATTTGGTTTGTGTCGCACCAGGTAAGCAAAAAACATTCCCAACAATTTCTCCCCCTTACACTTGCGGGATATGTCACCTCCAAGCTCACCTCCAGGAGTCCAAGGCTATGGCTGGGGACCGGGGAGCATGACGACTTTTTTGCTCACCAACCGAGTCACCCACATTGGACATGCTCGCGGCTCCTTATTCAAAGCGTCCGGAAGCGCCATCCTCGGTGCCATGGAAACACAAGGAATAGTCCAGCAGCCAAAACCGCGTTTGGGACCGTTTGCACCTTTTCAGGGTCTCTACTTTCCTCACATGCCATTTTCAAAACTCCTTGTATTCTCATCATGCTTGTCAAACATCCCCAGGGGTCCATCACCATCCCTATCACCCTAGGCAAAAGAACCCTCTGACCATGGAACATATGTGGGGCGTCTCGCTTTAAGGGGGGTTGTTTCAAAGCGAAACCAGCATAACACCATCCATTTTGGTACAACTGAAATATGTTCGAGAAACACCGAAATCTGGGCCAAACCTTGTAATTCACAAACTTGCAACACAAAGTCACCGCGGGTGAGGTCGCAAACAAAGTGTAGGAAAAAGCTAGATATTTGCCAGATATCTCATTAGCCACAATTATGCATTTGATTTGAGCTGGTCCCCATTGTTTTCCGGGTGCTAGTATTTTTGCAGGGGTATCGTGGAGGGGCAATGCTTCTTGTAAGTTGCCCATTGTCTTCTATGCAAATTGTAAGGGGATATTTGAACAGGGCACGTTCATTAATATCGTTGACACCGTCTCATGTAACCCCACTGGTATAAATCCTGGCTTCTTGCTGTAGCTACGCACCATGGGTGTCACAAATAGAGGGTCAACCGTTTTCCACTCAAGGGGGCCAAAAAAGATTTCGATGGGTTCGTATATCATGGATACATCAGCCTTTGCCAAATGGGCCGGTCCCAAGATAAAGGACCTCCCCCCGCAGTTTCTGTTTTCTCTCGCACACCAACTCTTTGTCGGGGTCCAAATCTGTTTCCATGACCGAGAGACTCCAATCTTGCACTCTCTCACACCAAGTGTGCGGCTGCTGCTGCTTGTTGCATCCATCGAAACGTGTGAGTAAGTCACAGCTTGCTCCTTGACTATCTGCTACTAGATAACCCAACTATCAACCAATCAATTTAGGTACTCGTTGGCTACCTGGCTACCTCTTACTAAAGAGCGGCAGCAACAACCCACAAATGCTAGCTCCCTGGCGATGAGTAAGTGGCAAAATGTGGCAAACCAGCTTCCCAGCTACTTAGCGGTTCCTTAGGTGAAGCTGGACAATCCAATGATAGACAGGACAGGTAGAAAGCATTTAATTGTTTTTGGTGTTTCTTGGAACGCGAATGGTTCGTCCCTTATTTCCCAACATGCTTGATCGGACAACTCCTCAAAACGGAGGCGTGAGTGCGGAAGATCCCTCGATGCGTGGAAGCTCAGCAAGAACAATTGATGGGTTGTTGAAAGAGCAAAGCCCACCAAAATGGGTCACCTTCTCTGCCGTGTTGACCAAAAGGAACAGAGCTCTGTGGCCCGCACGTCAGGGTGATGGACC
Organism: Effrenium voratum; assembly: GCA_963377175.1. NCBI lineage: Eukaryota > Dinophyceae > Suessiales > Symbiodiniaceae > Effrenium > Effrenium voratum. The sequence goes on along the minus strand of CAUJNA010003777.1, from coordinate 313,390 downwards.
CCAGAAGCACTACCTGGCATGTGACCCTACTCCGAGGCTTCCACCCACTTTTGAAGTCCTGAAAACGGCACCCCACCCCGAATAACTGATTCTTGTCCCATGTCCAAAATCCCAAGTTTCAAAAAAACAGAGGAGGTGCTGGCTGAAGTCATAACGTGTTAAAATAATTGTGGTTTAGCAAACAAAAAACGCCCGGATATTGCTACGCGCATTTTGAGTTGAAAAGGTTGGGCCGATTGACCTTTTCAAATTCCAGGTTGGCATGTGCCGAGGTAACCTCCAAGCACACGAAGCTATGCCACCAAACGGCTCCCCTTTCCAACTCAGGACAGGGAGTTCACAACGACACCCGCATTGGCACTTCTTTGAGGCACCGGAAAAGAAAAGAAGAAGAACAAAAAATGCCCCCCTCCCCCCAAAAAAAACACACACAAAAAACAACAACATCAACAAAGGCTGATTCAAAATACATGCGGGGGGGGGTGGAAGGTTAGGACAGGAGGCAACGGTGGCATGCTCACGGGGAAAAGGCAGCTGATCACTTTCAGGGGTTCACTATAGGAACCACTCCCGCACGAATGGGGATGTTCTAGGTAGCTGTTCCTGTACGAATCGGTTGGCGCCCGAATCGTACCTCAAACAGGAGCAACTCAAAAGACGCAAACAGCCACAAACCAGAGGCGCCCAGTTGCCCAGTCACCCGCAGCACAAGGGAACCCTTTGTGTGGCTGACCGTTTTGTGTTTTCAACCCAAAGGGGCTCCGATTTTGCCGTTGGGGCAGACGTTGGGTAGGAAGCTGCCAACTGACACAAAAACACATCTCTGCCCCTGCGCATCTCTTGTACCTTGCCCAATCTTTCAGCATTGAAAGCTGGTGTTTCTCAAACCAAAAGAAGGCGTTGCCATCCGAAATGGAGCCGTTCCTAAATGAGACCCCCCCCTAAGGCGATTTTGAGGCACTGGTGCCAAAGGCCCAAAGTTGCCGGCCAGGCCGTGTCATAGACTGCCATGCCTTCTGGCGCGCAAATCAGACCGGCCCGGGCCTCAGCAGCGCACGGATCGCCGGGGAAAAAATCCGCAGATCGATGTGTTCAAAGGGGAAACTCAAACATTCGCATCCGGCCCAGTTCTTTCACCCATTCTCAAAGTCACCCAAGTCTTGGTCAAGTGGTGGGTTAAAGCACCAAAAATCGTTTCTGACCTTGAAAAGCCCCGAACACCGTCCTTTCGCTCGTTCCACCCCCGGAGTGCGCCTTTTCTGGGTTCGGGGCCCCTGTAAAAGCCACCTTCCACTCCACCTCCGGCTCATTCTCCCGGTCGATGACCGGGCCACACCTGAAACGGGCGAGCGCCAGACGAGCACCGAACATCAGATTTCATGAATCCAACAAGGAAGCTTGCCAAGTGCTACGTTGCTTGGAGCTAGACGGAAATCCGCTCAAGAGCAGGGAAAGCAAACAGAGAGAACTCCAAAAGCGAGAGAAACCCCATAAGAGAAAGGGAGATGGAAAGAGAGAGAGAGAGAGAGTGAAAGAAACATAGAGAAGGAAAAAGCGCAAACAATGTAATTTCTCACGTTCCAATTATTGGGTCTCCAAATATAGTCACTCTATCAAACCAGGAAGAAATCATGTTGGTAAGTAACTGTGTTTCCTAATGGTAGTTTGGTATCGTTCCTCACAGACGCTGGTCTTTTTTGGGCAACCTCCCGTTTTGTTTGGTTTGGAGGGGAAACCAAAGGCGGGTCCCTTCATGTTGGAGTTCCAACTACTGGCCATCACCACAAAGAACCCTTCATGCCGCAACCGCCTTTGGGCTTGGACAGTGACCCTTTACTTCTAGTTTCATGGTACAGGGATAAGCACATTCAGTCTGGTACCCACAAAAAACATTCTACTTTTTTGGGTGTGTCTTTTTTAGGGTCACTAACTTCAAAACTGGGGTAGATCAGTAGAGTTTAGATCAGTCGTGTTTCTGCTTCTTTTTTTTTCAACCCCCAGAAATCCTTTTTTAGTGGACCCCAACAAATGGCAATGATGTGCTTCTGGTTTCACTCTGAAGCCACCAAAAAACCAGGGGTACCTTCAAAAAACGACACACCCAAACCCAACTGGTTAAGGGGACGCCCCAAACATGGCAACGTTGTCCTTTTGATGTGCTTCCAACTTTTTAGCTTGCTGGTGCTCATGAGAATTGGAGAACGACCCAAGAAAAACAAAAAAACATCCAACTGGTGATCTCCCTTTTTTCAAGGGAATCCCAAAACCGGTTCATTCCACCACCTTCCCTAGCTATCGCACCAGCACCGGTCGCTCACTGGTCGCTCCTGAGCTCCACGGTGCCCTCGAGGCTCAAGGCCGCACCCGCGGGCTTGTACCCGGACCTCGGTCGCCGGCGAATTTCAAGAGCCTTCGAATCAAAAGCCGTGCAGACAAGGTCGGCAAGAAAGTGACAAGGGAAAAAATGGCCCATTTTTCTTCGGGATTTTCTGTTTGCTTCCTCTTGATAAAGCAAACGACACTTTGCAATTTAATACATTGGGTCGAACCGAGAAAGACACCAAGGTCCTTGGCTTGGCTCCACAGCCCCTGCGGGTGAGGAAGTGGCCCAACCCCCCCAAGTCTCAGGCCCAAAGAAGGTGGCCTGCTTGGATATTCAACCAAAGTAGCTTGTAAGGGTGATGAGTGAGACAGGTGTTGGTTGACGTGTAGCTACCCTCACTTCAAACCCTCTAAAAACAGTAAGTGCTACAGGGAATACCGAGATTTGCCCGCAAATTAACATACCTCAGGTTTGACCGGGAGAAAACAAAAAAAAAGGAAAACACAAAAAGAAACGTTGTTGTGGCGCCAAACCCATGCCAAACCCATATTTAACCCGCAGTTTGGCAAACCTCTGATTTGGATAACCTCCGGATTGTTGAGAATCCTCGGGCTTTTCTACTGACCTGCTATTGCTTAAGGGTTTGGGCGTGCAGGGTATAGCTACCAAATAGTTCGAATATGTAAGTGAGGCCTAACATGATCTATAGCGCGGCAAACAAATGCCCAATAGGATCGGGCCCCCAACGCGTTGAACATGTTCCTTTTGCTTGCCTTAGCCACAAGGGTGTTCCCAAACCAACTGTCGCACCCTATTTGGGGAGGTGTCTGCGATGGAAACAGGGAAATGTAAACTTAGCCCCAAAAGAACTGCATACTTTGCAACAATTCCGAAACCTGAGATAAGGATCCCCACATCACGGCAAGCTGGTGTTTCCTCCCATAGAGTGGTCTCAAACAACATATTATGTGCAGTCCTATTGTACGAATTTTGGCTTTGCTTTGAATCCCCCCTCAAAAAAGTACCCTTGAAAACGACACGCTTGACATCTAGAGACCCGCTAAGGCCCCCTGCGAGCACGTGAGAAAGGCTCGGGAGGTGACATCCTCAGCCATGTCATGGTTTTGATGGTCAGCCGCTGACAGATTCATATGCCAGAATCGGTTTCACCTCGTAGACTCGCTTGGTCTTGTTTCACAGGGACATATACAATTGTATACTAAAACAATGGCTGGTGCAACTGTTTTTTGCAAGCAAGAACTTATGGTAGTCATAGAAATAACAACATGTAAATTACAAATGAACGAAAGTAGTCCTATTGAACAACACAGATTTATATTTGCAGCACAAGCATTGCATAATGGTGCAATTGTTTGTGATTATAATATGCAAAATGCAAGTACATTACATTTAATAGTACAATTATGTGGTGGTACAGTGGACGGTGTGGGCAATTTCATTGGCCCAAATGGAAATGACACTCTAGTGGTACCTGCCCTATTTCCAGGGATCCGATCGCTTCCAGACACCCAAACCACTGGTTTTTGGGCCGGGTTTCGAGAAAAGTGATGGTTCAAGAGGCATGGGGCATACCATACCCACAGCTCAAGGGTTAGCCAGGGTTCCCTGGACCCCCTGAGATGCTTAACCAGTGGACTCCTTGACGAAATGGTCCGGCTCGCCCGTCCAAGGAGCCCATGGATCCCCTTCGCAGGGCGAGGCCTCAAGGCCTTGAGGCCAAGCTTCGTTTCGAGAAGCCCATTTGCGCCTTTTCGCTCACACGAAGCCCAACTGGCAGGTCCGAACTTTGCTGCTTTAACTTTTTTGGGGTGTCTTGACTAATTCAAACTGGGCTTTGACTACTTGGGCTTGGTGCCCTTGGAATAGTGGCGCTACTCCACCGACCTTCCAACACAACAAAACTGGATGAGCCTCTTGGCCTTAAACCAGGGAACCCTCCAACTGGCGAGTAAAGCCACTGTCCCCCAGTCCCAAGACTGAGGAGCCCTGTTGCCACAGAAAAATGGAGGCCAAACAAAAGGCGTCCGGTCAAAGCGAGCGTGTCCTTCATCTTCCCGTCCATGAGCACCTCTGTTTTGAGGCTACTTCTTTGCTTTGTTGGTTTGGTTCGGTATCTATGAGGAAAACTAACATGAAACCAACCCATACAAAACCCATTCCTTCGCGAAACCCCCCATACCCTGGTGGCCCTTCGCTTTGGCTTGGGCCCCTGCTCGTCGCTCGCTGGGATACGCGACACTGGCGCCCTCCAGCCACTGGTAGTCCCCACATAACCCGGGCCTCTGCATTTTTTTCGACCAAGATGCTGCTTTTTGGATACCCCAAATGGAACTAAACCCAGGGATGGGTCATGTACTCCTAAATGAACCTTGATTTGTTTCTTTGTATTCCCCTCGGCGGCAACCGGTCAGCGGTCAATCCACATGGAAATTGGATGCAAACAGCCCACTTTGAGTGTCAGGCTGGGGAGATTTCACTGGCGCTTGGACAGCCTCAACTTGCTTGAATTCGATCCTCCACAAAAGGCAGTTTGGACCACCAAAAGTGGCATGTTCAGAAACACCCGCCAGTCAATTGCCATTTTCGAAGGGGAAATCCAGTGACCCCTTCGCCCTTCAAGCAGGCAAACGACCCATCACGCACCTGCTGTAAATGCTTAACTCGCACCCGCCTCTCGCGCTCGGGGGAAGAACGAATCTGTCTCTAAACTTGAGGAGGGGGTGAACGAAAGCTGGCAACTGTTGTATGAGTCCAAGTCAACGCTTGAGAGGGGGGTGGACCAGGGAGCATTCAAACCCCAGAATAAAAAGGGGAAAGGACAAATCTAAATAATTGATTATTGCAATGTTTTTGGCTCAAACAATTGATAAAGTCATTTTTCCCTCTTTACCTTGCTTACGCCGACGCAAGGAGAAACTTCAGCTAGCTAAAGCTAGCTTTCGTGATGAGGAAAGCAACCATTCCTCTTGTTGAATCTTCAGAACCAACCCAAGCCAGGCTGGATTGAGACGCCCTGCAACAAGGTAACTTTTTGCTGGATTGAAAGGGAGAGGACAAACAGTCGAAAAGTAAGCCAAGTCTGGCAGCCAATCTCGCTAAAGCGAACAAGCACGCGAGTGCTGCCGCGGCACGTGCACGCTGCTGGTGGCATGAAGGACGGCTCGGCCTCCCGCGCAAGACGCTGCACTGCACCCAAACTACCAGTGGCCATTGGAAACAGGGTACCTTTTTTGGTAGCTCATGTTCCTCCATTTGCTAAAGAAACAAAATGCATACTTCCAGCAGTGAGAAACCAAAAGGGGCAACCCGCTCCAACAAGAAGGAAAACCGCCACCACTGGAGGTCTGGATGTCGTTTCCAAAAAATCGAACCCCAAAACCCGGATCGAGTTTCCGCCCCAACGGCTAAGGGATCAAAAAAAAATTAATTCAGGATCAAAAAAAAATGAAAAAATGTAGTAGTAGTAGTAGTAGCAGTAGTAGTAGTAGTAGTAGTAGTAGTAGTGGTAGTTGTAGTAGTGATAGTAGTGGTAGTAGTAGTAGTAGTCGTAGTAGTAGTAGTAGTGATAGTAGTGGTAGTAGTAGTAGTAGTAGTAGTAGTAGTAGAGTAGTAGTAGTAGTAGTAGTAGTAGTAGTAGTAGTAGTAGTAGTAGTAGTAGTAGTAGTAGTAGTAGTAGTATAGTAGTGGTAATAGTAGTGGTAGTAGTAGTAGTAGTAGTAGTAGTAGTAGTAGTAGTAGTAGTAGTAGTAGTAGTAGTAGTAGTAGTAGTAGTAGTAGTAGTAGTAGTAGTAGTAGTAGTAGTAGTAGTAGTAGTAGTAGTAGTAGTAGTAGTAGTAGTAGTAGTAGTAGTAGTAGTAGTAGTAGTAGTAGTAGTAGTAGTAGTAGTAGTAGTAGTAGTAGTAGTAGTAGTAGTAGTAGTAGTAAGTAGTAGTGGTAGTAGTAGTAGTAGTAGTAGTAGTAGTAGTAGTAGTAGTAGTAGTAGTAGTAGTAGTAGTAGTAGTAGTAGTAGTAGTAGTAGTAGTAGTAGTAGTAGTAGTAGTAGTAGTAGTAGTAGTAGTAGTAGTAGTAGTAGTACTTGTTAACTTCCCCCCCCCTGCTAGATTGTTAACTTGCTAACTGGCCCTCCCCCCCGATTGCTAACTTGTTAACTTGCTACCTGGCCTTCCCCCCGGAAGGAGTGCTGACTTGTCAACTTGCTGACTTCCGCCCCCCCTCGCCCCCTCCCCTCCGACTTTGCTAACTTGCTAACTGGCCCTTCCCTCTCTCAGGATTGCTAACTTGCTAACTTGCTAACAGACCCTCGCCCCCCCCCCCCCGAAGGATTGCTAACTTCTGAACTTGCTAACTGGCCCTCCCCCCCGAAGGATTGCTAACTTGTTAACTTGCTAACCCCCCCCCCCCGACTTCACTGACTTGTTAACTTGTTAACTTGCTAACTGGCCCTCCCCCCCGAAGCATTGCTTCGCTAACTTGTTAACTTGCTAACCCCCCCCCCCCCCGCCACTGACTTCACTAACTTGTTAACTTGCTAACTGGCCCTCCCCCCTAACTTGTTAACTTGCTAACCCCCCCTCCCCCCCTCCGACTTTACTAACTTGTTAACTTGCTAACTGGCCCTCCCCCCCCCCCGAAGGATTGCTAACTTGTTAACTTGCTAACTGGCCACCCCCGGTTGGCCCTGGGGCCTACGTGTGTGTGCTTGTAAAACGGTTTATTTTTTTTTTGATCCTGATTTAATTTTTTTTTGATCCTGAATTAATTTTTTTTTGATGCGCATGCCCCGCCCCAACCACTACATATACACCCTTAAAAACATTGGGGTCCTACTAGTTCCGCATCCCCTGACCTGCTGGGTTGAGATGCTATCAGCTCAAACTGTTTGGCGCTAGACTTCAATGAAGAAGAAAGCCTGACCATCATGTGCAAGTTTGGAAAAGCAAAACGTTGCCCGATTTACCGGGGAGTTCTTGCGGGGAGTTCTTGATCCCGTTTTCGGGACCCTCTTTGTGGGTGGCTTTAAAAAAAAGAGAGGAAATGCAACTTTTTTGGAGCGTCCAAGCAAAGTTTTCGAGATCCCCCGTTTTTGCCAATGTTTCATTGGTGGGAAAGGCTAGACAAACTTTGCCTCGTGACAGTTGGTAGGTGGTTTATCCCAATAGGGTGTCATCCATCCCCGCGCGACATAGATGTTGACCACCCACAGAAAGACTTCCAGCAATCAACCACAGGCTTTAGGTGGGGGTTCTCAAAAACTGGTTGGAAAGTCTCTATATTATAATTGATGGTTTGCATGGGTGTGGAGGTTCATTCGGTGGATGGGGGTGGTTTCCCATGTAAAGCAAGAACCAGAAGTTCAAATCCCATCAGCAATCCCCACAGCACCCATTGGGGATAACCTGAACCCCCCGCCCCAATCCCCCAAACCCCCCAATCCCCCTCAATCCCCCCAACCTGCAGGGGTTCCCCCTCGTTAACGCCCAAGCGAGGCCCCCCACGCCTCTGGCGCCATAGACTGCGTGATGCAGGAGGCTTGCAGGTCCGAGGGCACGTAGCCCGGATCGCAGAGCAGGGCACAGGTCTCAGCCGACATTTCACAACTTAAGGAGCACACGAGGTATAGGAGGTCAGAGGCTAAATAATAAGACAGTATATTTTCTTGTTGTATCGTCCTATATTGTTTAGTATCCCACAGCCCCGTTCTAATGATCTAGGCTCTTGTATTTGCACTCCTGCAAATCGACATGAGTTTCTCTGAACAGGACCCCCCGACTTGTTGGCTGCTTCTCCTCTGGTCCCCCTTCTAAACTAACCAAAACGGGGTGCCTCCTCCTGAAGCATACACACCCACATAGAAACACCATGATTAATCCCCAAGCATGGAACCTTCATCATGGAGACCGCGGACGAAGTACCTCTGAATCGGCGAGCTCATAGTGTTATGTTACAATGATTCGCCAAACTATATCAGTTGTTCAAAAAGGTCCCAGACGTGACTGTCACACCAAACTCACTGCACTTGTGGGTTTCCCTCCCGGGGTCCGTGTAAGCTCGGTGGTCGTTCCGATGATTGCAGGAATTTGGATAGTGGATTCCCTGTTGCAGGTGACCCTTCGAAATTCAAACAATTACGAGCGGATCAAGCACATGTAACAAAAGCCCAAGGTTAAATTGCAGGGTTCGTAGCACGGATTCCAACTTGCCAGCCTCACTTGCCTTCTATTCTCCGCATCCTCTGTTAGACAAACCTGCAAAGCGCTGGAGCGCCTTAATCCCCCCCCCCAAAAAAAAGACAAGGAACTATATATATGTATACATTATGGAGGCATCTCACATCTTCAGCGTAGAAATCACGTTCTGTGCTGCAATGGGTCATTCAACAATGACTACTTGGTCAGTTTGAGTTTGAAAGGGATTCCCTTGGTATCACAGAACACAACCCCAAGTCCATATTTTCCGAAGCCAAGTTCCGCAATCTCCGCATCTTTCCCAATCCCTGCATTCCGCCTCTGCTATTTTGGAGAGTATTCCAAGCATCAAAATTCATAGCGCCCCAAACGTTTCTCCTTCAAAGCCAAGAGGGGCAAGGCAATTTGTCCACACATGCAACAAGGTAACTCCTGCAGGGAGATCAAAATTAGGACAACCAAAGGCAAACAATTGGTTTTACAGGGACACCGAAAGGAAAAAGCACCCATTCTGAAGTCCACCCAAAAAAAACTAAAACAACTTATGCAAATGGAAGCCATCCTCTCATGTCAACTTTCCTCTTGGGCGCCGGCGGCGCCAAAGAATGGCCCCTCTGCGCACTCGAGACCTCGTGAGTGGCTGAGATCTAAGTTGGTCTCAAAGGTGTCCAGTTGCCCCCGGATTTCCCCTGCAAACCAGGCCCGCCACAAAGGCTACAATATGCTACAATCCGAGAAACAAAATGGCCTTAAGTATAAACTAGTTTCGGAGGAGACCCCAGTTTTGAGGGGCTCTCATTTGTTGCTGTGACCCGGTTGCTTCCCGGAAACTACAATCAATTTAGAGACCTTCCGGTCACACACACACATACACACATACACACACCAAATCCCCGAGTGAGGTCGACACAATTTGTTTAGGACACGCTGTCTGGTACGGAAATTAAATTCGCTTCGAGTTGATTTGTTGGCGCTGGACATGAAATTATTACTATCCCGGTATCAAGAGGGGACCTGGTTTAGGGGACTTGCTCCATAGGTCAACACTCCCCATGTCCATGGTCCTGGTTCCCTGAAAAGGAATCGTCCTTTTATGTTAACAGTGGGCTACTAAATCGGCTTGGGAGGTTGATGTGACGTCTCAACTCCAAAGAGCCCGCTCACCAGTCGATTGTGCGCCAGCTCCATGCCATGGTTCAAAGGCTGTGAGATGGGGTCAATGCCAAGTCCCTCCGCCGAGGGAGTCGCCGGCCGCTGCGGTGGCGTCACAGCCCCGGCTGGGCGAACCCCCTGGGGTGTGGCCGACCTGGTTCCAGGGATGTCCATCATCAAGAAAGCCTGTCTTGCTTCATCTCCTGCCGAGTTCTGAAGCGCCAGTGCCGCCAGGTCGACATCATATGCGATGGAAGATGCGAATTGCATCCAGTCCGGCGCGGACAGTGCCCTCAAGGTGGTGGCTATTGCCTGCAGACCTCCCGGTGGGCCGTTTGGGACGTTCATCCGCAATCTGACCACCGGCTCCCTTGGGTTGCAATCCGCGGTGCGTTTTCGGGATCCAATACTAAACAATTCTAGAGACCGGCCCTAATGAGTACGGTGCGGTCGGCAACAAGATTTCCCACACAACAAATCAAATCAGTCCAATTCGAAACTTTATCAAATGTCCGGATGCATCATCAATCCCGCAGAGCGGCCACCTATATCTACTTTCTCGGGCAAGCCACCTTCTCCACCTGAACCCATTCTCGACGCTAACATAAACTACTGTCTAAACACCTGGTAAAGGTTTCATGACCGGCCAAACCAACCCCGTCGGAAAGGGATGGTGTTTATGGTGCTTCTTGATCATAGCTCTGGCAAGCTCGTAGAAACACTCTGTCCAACTTTGGCTCCTTTGTCAAGGTCCCTGAAGGGATACATGTGGGCCCGCTGAAGCATCACTTTTATCAGGCTTAGAGGATTCCTGATTAAAAAAGGTGGTTTTGGGATGAATCCCGTATGGAACCATGTTTGACTGGGTCCATTTTGATGAATCCTGAAAACTGCCCTCCCTGGAAGATTCCCTTTTGTTTGGGAAGATTCCGCTTGAAAGGGTCACCTGGCCTGTTGGCTTCTATGGCTTCTATTCTAGCCTGAGGGCATCCGAGCGAACTAACAGCCTAGCAGGAACCAGCGAACCCCAAACGCATTGACAACTCAAGGCGCGGCCCAAGGCTTTGCCCCCCCCCCCCCCCCGAAAACAGATGTACCACGGGCAATTGGACTGGGCCAGACGGATCCAACCTCTGAAATGGAACAAGGAAACCCAAGGCGCAAAGCTGAGAAAGGCAAGCTCACATTTTGTTTCGGACCCGGTTGTTTGGGACCCCGCTGAAAGCCACGGTTTTGGCGTTTTTGGTCGCAATGGACAAGCATATCCAGACCCCGCAATCCAGACCCCTGGCAAATGGTTGGTTTCACTCTCCATCCCCTTCCCCTTGAACTTTTCCCTCCTTCCAATTTTCTGCATTCAGCTTCCAGTGATCAACCTGAAAGAAGGGGAACTTCAAGAGAAACAAACTTCATGGCAATTCCTCTTCACAGCTTACACGTTGCCCCAGTTTGGTGCCACTAATCTAAATCCAAGGCACGGCCGCTGAGCTGGGGCCTCAGCTATGGCGAAAGAAGGATCTGGTCCTTTTTGTTGAGGGTACCCCGTTTGGGGTTTGTTCAAAGGGAAACCAAGAGGACAATCTGCTTTTTTGGGGCAGCTGATTTTGAGACAGACCCAAATGGTTGGATGCCTGCAAAGCAAACTCGACGAAGAACGGATGGGAGTTCCAAGCAATCTGTTGGCCAGGCTGATCCCGACAAAACAACATTCCCCCAAACATGCTTTTCTCTTGGAGAGAGCTGGGCAAACTCTCATAGTTCACACACCGTACATATGGAATCTCTCAGTAACAGACCTTCACTATGGCTGAGTTCGAGAACACACAAAAAAAACAGGTGAGCTTGTAGTAACTGGCCCAAAAGGATGTCCCAAAAATGCCACGCTGCAAAACAAACATCAATTCTACCTAAGGGTTCTGCTGATTAGAGCGCTGATACCAGACCTGGGTGCCGTTCCACCCACGGCTTCAAGTCTTGAGGAAAGAGCGGTTCCGGGTAGGTAGGGTAGGCAGGCAGGCAGGCAGGCAGGCAGGCAGGCAGGCAGGCAGGCAGGCAGGCAGGCAGGCAGGCAGGTAGGTTAGAGTAGCTTAGCTTAGCTTGGTCTGGCTAGGTCAGGTAGCTAGGATCAGTAGGTAGGTAAGTCATGGTAAGTAGATTAGTACGTAAGTAGGTAGGTAGGTAGGTAGGTAGGTAAGCAGGCAGGGCCCAAGCCGCAAGGAGTTTCTGATGATTGCCCTTAGAACCACCAAGACAGTACTCCGCTGCAACATTTGAAGGCCGCAGGAAGAGGGCACTCTAAAGCTGATTCTGTTGTTGTGATTCCAGGGGTGTGGGTGCGTGTGTGCGTGTCAGTGTGTGTGTGTGTGTGTTTTGTGAGGGTCCGATTTTGGGGGTGGGTGAAAGAAAGACCACAAAGGAAAACCACCACCCGAATTAGACGCACCCATGTCAATTCTGAAGGGGGAGTACCCTCAAAAAACACAAACCCATAGAGGAAGTCTTGGGCACTTGCCTCCACCGCTCACTCACTGGGAGCAAGGCATTGGGCAAGTCATGCGGTTGCAAGAAGGAGCCTGGCCGGCGTTGCACAGCCAACTCACATTTACCTCTTCTTGACATTTCCATTTAGGCCAGCAGGGATAACTCTGTGAGGTTCTCAGAACTATACTATGGACAGCCCCTGGTCAACCCTTCAAAAGGGCGGTGCTAAATGTAAGCAGGGTCTCAAAACGGGGCCCTGTTTGACAACTCAGGCGCCGAAAAGTCATGTTAAAACACCACCTGAATTAAAACAAGCAGAAACCCTGTACAACGGGGGAAATGGGACAAAACGCAACTGTACCAGGTTGATCCGAAATTTGTGTAGAAACATGGCTCCTTGAAAAAAAAAATATATTCACCTAGCCAAATGGCTATGAATTTCCATAGGGAGCCACCGCACAAGTGGTTGAAGATGAATCACCGAATTAAATCATGTCCACCATAATTGCTCTGAGCACATTCACACCCACAAGCCAACCCAGGTTGACCTTTTGAAGGCTTGGAACCTACAGGAGTAACTCAACCTGGGAGGTGAGACGATTTAATCGCCTTCAGCCCAACCCCGGGGCTAACCCCAAACAAATGTTCAGATGTTGTTTCATATTTAGTCAAACCTGATATCTAAAATGTCAGGGACCCTGCTGATCTAGACTAAAGCAATGACCTGCGTCTTTAACTAGCCTCTACCGTTAGACAGTTACACAGGTGCCAGGGCTGGGCCCCTATTCTTCATCATGTTTGGAGCCAGCCCTCCTTCTGGCGTCCCTTCAAAGAGGACTAGCTGTTTGTCGAAAGAAATCTTACCAAGCCCTGCTTTGTGCTACTTGGCGAGGAAAATTGACATTGTCCAAAAGCTGCACACAGCAAGCACGTAGACTCCATGAAAAATAATATGTTTGCTGGTTCAAAGGACAAGCAAAGGAACACGAACAAAACAAACCAAAACACCCAACTTCAGATTGGCAATGGAAAGGGTACCTGAAAGTCCCCTTTCCAGGGAACTGCACAACTGCAGATCTGGGAACTCCTTCTTGTTAATCCAAAATATGTGATGCCAAAGTGGAATTCCCTGGGCTCACAGACAACGGCAACCACAGAAACCACTTAAGCCATGTCCAATGTGTCTCTTTTGGGGCGTGGTTTAAAGCAAAAGCACAAGGAAACCCGAAGCCATTTTGTGAGGTCCCCTAAAAAAAACACAACCATGTAAACTAGGTCCTCCAGTAGAGAGGCTAGAATAAGGGTACCCTTTTTTCTGTAGTCTATTTTAGGTAGGGAACCTTCCCCCAGAAATGAAACGGTAAAAGGGCACTACTGGGGGACCTAGTATAGGAATGGGTGTCAAAGCCTATCGGCATAAGGGCGGCACGAGTTGCAAGGCCAGCGCCAGCGCCTGAAATTGGCCCTGGTCACAGCGGTAGAGGTCCTGCACCTGCCATGTCGGTGACGGCAACCCACTGTGCGGATTCATGGGACGATTCATGGGACGAGTCGTTCTGTTTTGCGGTTTTTGTGAAGGTTGAAATTTGTGTTGCCCCTGGTTTTGTGGGAAACACATACACAACACACCACACCACGCCAGGCCACGCCACGCCACACAACGCATGTGACAGCCACATGTCCCATACCACAACGCCCCACATACATAATGGGTATACAAAAGGTATCCATTTAGAAGGAAGGTCCTTCTGCTCAGACGCCCCAGAAAGGCGGTCCCAGCTGTCGACTGGATCCAAACTTTTCCACCTTCCGAAAGAACCGCATGCAACCCCTGAACCCCGACATGCTGGCCCCATTCGGCGTAGAACCTTGTTCTGGAGGGAGACAAAAGAAAGCCGCACACCAAGATTTTACCGTTGTGCTTCGCTCATCGGCGCCTCGTATGGGGGGCGTCTGGGTGCGTGTTTGTTGGCAAGTACCCACCCCCCACTTTCTATTGGTAGCTTGGTGAGTGTGTTCAATGCCATCTGTTTTTTGCAGTAGATGTAGATGACAGCAACTGGCTCTCATTTCAACAAGGAACATCCTGAAACATCGCCAGACATAAATCCCCACCGAAAATGATGTCCAAGTGGTCCCCACGACAAAAATGCAAATATGCACACCCAAAAATATTATCCGTTGCTCCTGTGACCTTTTTCCTCTTGGAGCTCGAAACAAGCAGCTTTGGGTCCGAGGCTGCGAGCTGTGCCTTCCATCCGGGCGCGCAAAGAGCACCACAAACTCCCCCGTGGGGCAAGGGACTGGGCGGGCAATGCTGGCCGTGAGGCGGATGCCAAGAGAGAAAAGACGGTGCGGATCTGCACGTGTTCAGGTGGTCCTAGCATCATAACTTAAATGTGGTACATATGGGGGTGTCCTTTTTTTAGGGGACCCCACAAAATGGTTGGGGTCCTGTTGGTTTCCCTTTGAATCCGCCAAAAAAGGGGTACCCTCAAAAAGAGATAGACCAATATGAAACAATAAGCAATTCATTTAGCCGGTGACAAAACATGAAAGCAAGGGCATGTCCTGCGGCCCGCTGTTTGCTCATAGATGTGTCGGCTCATAGGATCCACCCCTACCCCCTCCACTTAGTTTGCTTCAAACAACGCCTTCTTGAAAGGCAGTGTGAGGGTTTTATTTGTGGAAACAGGGAAGCAGGGAGGCGGGGGTTAAGTCCTATGACTTTCGGAGGAACTCCCGGCCGAGGTGGCCTAAAGGCCGAGTTGCGTCGGGCCCCTGATTTGTTTTGGGACACTTGAGCGAGCGCCCTGTATCCCTTCCCAAACTAACAATAGACTACCAGTAGTTTCTCAGTTGCTCATATCAGTGACGTATCTACAACTTTGAAAACAAGGGATAGCGTCGGCTTCCAATGCAGATCCCAACTGGGCTAGTTTAATTTCTGCCGGAAGGAATGCAAAAAGATAACAGGGCAAAAAGGTCAGGACACAATCTAGCAATGTCGAAACGGGTCCCTTTAATAGGGGCTTCTTGGACGATTGTCCACCTGAACATTCCGCTCCAACTTGGTGATTTCCTCTCAGATGGGTAGAAACGATTGTCTCTTAATTTTTTTGAGTGGATCCATTTCCCCGTGAGCGCCCAACCGCCCGACACTCGACCACCTTGCATGTTCTGAGTTCGGAGCTCGCTGGGAGAGATGTCGGGACCTCGGCTGGCCACTTGGCGGGTTTCGCCGTGGATTGGTCGGAAAGTGCAGTTGCCTTTCTGTTTCCCAATAAAACTGTCTTCCCCCCTCAAAAAGAGTTCCGGCAATTCGGGAAGTCAGAAGGGGAGCATTCTAATGGGGAGCCCCTTTGAATGGATGAAGGGAAGCCAAACCATGGCTGTGGGAAATACCTCGTTCTGTGATACTAAAGTCCCTGTGGCTACTCTTATCACTTGGAAGGAAGTCTCATGGTATAACAGAAACTATACTCACAGAAAGTTGCCCACAAACTCAATTTGCCACGAACATGAAATTCCTGAACCAAAGTAAGCAGCTGAGATATGACCCAAAGAGGACATGGGCAAACTGGCTTCGTTGGACTTTTGTGCAAAACCCATCGTTTGGGTTCTACCAACATGGTACCGGTTTTTGTAGGCCTTGCGGGCCCCCAAGAGGCCCACCATGAAAATGGCCAACAGAAACCAGTTTTGGGCTCTGCGCATCACAAAAGGAAACCAACCAATTGGGAGGGTTCCAAAACTTCCGCTGAGAACTTTTCCATTTTGGACGCTCATGACTCCTTCTTGCCAACAAAGCGCCCCAAAACAGGGAGCAGGGCAGGTTTCTGCAAAGGATGGTTGAACGAGAATAGGAAATCAAGCCTAGGGCTTGATTTCCAAATCCGGAGAATCTGTGGCTCCGGGCAATACCTGTTGTCCGTAGACCTGGCAGACGTCGCTCATTTTCTTCCAAGCCCAAGTGCTTTAAACAAATCTGACGATGGAACCCACGAAGCTCTCACAATCAGACGAGTCTCTTGCTTTGGGTTCCATGTTGATCCGGAGACTACGAAGGAATCCAACACGAGTCTTTGAGGTTTCCCCAGAAAGACTCGATGCTCAAACCTGAATCTGGCTGGTTCAAAATGGACTCCTGATCTTAATCCACAATGCGTGGTGGGACACCACTGTAAGGGAAGCCACTACCATCTGTCATATTGGAGTAAGATTGATATTGAACAAAGCAAATCTGGAATGTATGTCATTTCCATGATCATCATAATCATAAAGTGCAAACACATGTGAAATATTGCCGAAGGCTGAACCTTGTGAAACCCTCGATTGATTTGTACAATCTGCTCTGGAAGTTGAAATACTTGCAAATGATCGACCGCCCCGAATGTGCAAGCTTGATTGATGTGGGTACATTCAATCCAGGGGAGTTGCCACGTGCCCCAACCATATATCGTTACCGATTAGGAGCACCAACCTACAGTGGTATATGGGGTATATGGGAGTGAATTCCAACTAGGGACCCTTTGGTGTACATCTCCGCCAACCACCTTGGAGGAGGTCCCCCCAAAAACATCATTAGCATAAAAGGTACCACGGGGCATGTACTTTCGGGGCGAGTAATTGTTCCCCTTGCTTCTATTGATTCACCAACCAAAACAGGGGTTGTCCGCAAACCAACAAAACAAATGAGTAAGTACTGTGTAAACTCTGGTCATTTTCCCGAGCGTTCCTGGACGGGTGAGCATCCCTGCCAAAGTAAGGGTGCCCTATGAAGGTGACTGGCACCTGAAAAGCAGACTCAAGAGGGGGTGGTGGAAGGCAAATCTATACATCCAACCAACCCCCAAAAAACACTACAAAATACCTGATGGTTGGCCCCTTCCAGGGTTTGTTGTTAGGGAACCGGTGTGGCTTGGGGATAATCTGATTGGCTTCCTGGCCTTTCATGAACTTTATTTTCCTTGGGTGTTCCGAATGCCGGCAACCTGGGGCCCAAGGATTCTTGGCTGGAGGGGCCATCGCGTCCATCTCATCTCGGTGCGGGATCAGGATCGACGCCAAGAGCTTGAGGCGTTGGGTGGTCCCCAGACGTTCTGCTGAAACAAACCGCGCTCGCAGCTCCGAGCCCCAGCAAGTTACGGAACTTCACCCGTCTGGGCGGAAGATCACCTCTCCCCATGGGAAAACCCAAGGTTTTTTTTGGGAAAGCATGGAGTGCCCCAAAAGCTACTTGGATTTGGTGTGCTTCTGCTCGGATTTTTCTGGGGGACACGTATGATTTGTGATCCTTCTTTTTTGACTTTTTGGGGGATGGATGGATTTCCAAAACGCGGCCTTGCGACTTCTCGTCCCGCCTGTTGGGATCCCAAGCTGCGAAGTTCGCCATGGTGGACACATCCGGCGGCACCTGGCCAGACGGCCGCGCGGAGCCGATGTGTTGCATCGAATGGGGTTGGACCCGGGCGTCCCTGGACCCCAAGGAAAACAAATCGGGTGACAAATGTTTGGTTTTGTCCTCCTGGGCTTGTTTTAGTGGTGGGGAACGGACACGACTGCCATCCTCCTGGTGGAAAAACAGTAAAAAAATGCCAGAGACGTCTTTGGCCATGCAGCCCACCCCAGCTCTTACGGGGGTTGGGGGATGCCTACCATGGGAAATCAAAGCCCCCAAATGCCCGCAAAGGCTGACAGCGAAAGGAAAGAATCCATTTGGCAAGCCCAGTTTGAGACAACCGAATTAGTTTTTTGAAATAGGTCCTCAGGTTGATCAATCCCAGGTTCCTTTTGATCAATGGGACTTCAGCTTTGGCGTCTAGATTTCCTGGAACAGGCGGCCAAAAGGCAAACCCCGGAAATGAAAACGACGGGCCCCAAGAGCCAACTGGCTATGATTTTCAATGAGGCATACCCTCCCAGCATTTGGCGGACACAAATCTTCCAAACCGATGTCCACGTTTTCAAATGAAATCCACGCCCAGTGTGAGCGTCTTTCTTTGACTGTGTCTTGGGTGCCTTTTTCCTGAGCGGTTTTAAAGGGGACAAAAGGAGACCAACTGATTTTGAGGGTTCGATTCCATTTTTTTGAGAATCCAATTTGCCCCCCTGCGCACCTTGCAGCTCGAGCTCTCGCAGGTGGGGTACGGCGTCTCCTCCGTCGACGTTTCGCCGGGTGGAAAAGCAAACCCAGCAAACGGGGCTGCTCTCCGCATTCGACCCGAGCACGAGGGTAGGTTTCGTGGTCTCTGGCAATGGAAAAGCTCCACTGCCTAACGATGATTATCTACTCTTTAGGTTTGGTCAGTTCCGGATGAGTTTTCCGAGTGGACTAGTTTGGTACTTGATGTAGGGAACCCCGTTCCAACGGGGAGGTTTGAGGGGTCACTGGGCACATAGACGGGGGGCATGCGTCACTACAGGCAGAGCTAGTACTGAGTGGTTGCATAAAAGGGGGCAGGCAAAATATGCTCTAGTAATTCACATACTACGAGAATAAAAACAATGTGGGTCACTGCCAGTCCGGTTTTCTCAAAGGGTCTACCCAAAACCATGTCAAGAATCAACATGGCGGATATCCGCACCCATTTATGGCTGGGACCGTGTCTTACTTTCCTGAATCCACCCCTGTTTTGAGGTATGCCGGCATCGGCGACTTGTGAATGGTTCCAAAAGATATATGTTCGGCTGAGGCCCAAACCTGTTCGGGTACCTTTCCTGGGGGTCCCTTTTGATGGATCCCATCTCTTTTGAGACCTCCAATATAACCTTTGGAGGCCCCGGGTGAGGTCCCAGACACGTGCCCTCTTTTTGGTTAGGGGAAACCCCTAAAGGGTACTGGAAGTCTGGGAGGTACTGAAGAGTACACGAAGATTCAACTGCTCTCAGGCTCGGACGAAGACTGCAAAGTAGCGATCGAACATCTTGCAGCCTCAAGCGTGAATTGCGGCGCTTTTGATCCGGGTTGATATCCCATGTTCAATCACCTGGATCTTCGTGAAAACCATGCCGTTTGCTCAAACCGTGATCATTTTCCTCAATACGCAAAGGAAGACGGACAGCCAACAAGTACGCTTCTGAAATTGCGCCCGTGTGAGCGAAATTGCGCCCTTGTTGCAGGGAATTGCTCCCGCTGTGCGGCCTAATTGTTTGGCCAAAATCTCGCTGTTTCACACCTTCTATGCACGAGGTCCCCTATAAGCACTCATTTCCAAAAAAGCCGCGTTTCCTCCAAAATGGCTGTTTTGCCAAAAAGGATCCGTTCGAGGTGGGAACAAAAACAAAGATGCCAAACGAAGACCTGGGCATCCTTCTTCTCAAACACCATGCACTTTCCTCTTTTGTGTTGTTTCCGAAAAGAAGGATTCCAAAAAGCGGAAGGTTGATACTTGATGTCCAAAACTTGTGAGACCCTTTCCAACCGGCCCAAACAAATACTATGTCCCGGTGGATATACCTTCAAACCAGAAACACCAACAACACGAAATGTCCTTGTGCTTTTACTTTACCGGCTGCACGAACAACAACTGATGTCCCTGTAGTCTTCCGGACACACCTCTCCAGACTGCCTCAACTCTCCTGTCTAAGAGAGGCACTGAAGTTGCCTGGCGCATGCGTCTCGCTCTTAAAACGGAAGTCTGCCCCCTTCAGGGCAAACATACAAAGGTTCCCCAACAGGTTGATGCGACATTGGGCCCGTTGGTTCCTTATTAATACATCGCCTTAGAAAATAACTCTACCAATGGGAACGTCCTCCAGAAATTGCCGCACACAGACATTTCAACCACCTAAAGAACAAAATATACAGAGCCCTGCTATCTGACACTGAGTGCCGTGTTTACTTTGTGATGCCAGCGTCATTCATTCCCTTTCCCATGAACCGTTTTTCACTCGGATGCACTTGCCGCCGCAACACCCCCAAGTTTTTAGCAACCCTCGAGGTGACTTTTGGGATGAAAGTGTTTATACTCCCCGAACCGCAAAACGGGGGTCCCCCAAAAAAGGATTCGCAGCATCTTGGGGTTCCCTGACACTCTTCCGCAGAGCAATATTGCCCGAAAAGGTGGCGGTCATATTGTTCGGGCTCAACCCGGGTGGCCGACAGGCGGCGTCCCATTTTTGGGACCCCAAAACACGCTTCCAGCGATTTGCACCTAAGATTTGAACCAGCCGCAAGGGAAAACAAAGAGGCCCCCGGAAAAGGACACGGCATTTAGAGCCAAAAAGGTCAACAGACTCGCAACAAGTGGCTTCCCACGGGTAACAGCGGAATTTTCAAGGCAAGCCAACCCCATGAGTAGATCGTTCGTTGGCTGGCTTGAAAAGCACACCAGGTTTGTCGGTTGCATTAACAAACACCCACTCACACAACCAACGAGCTAAACTTAGAGAAGCAAAACCGGTGCTGAAGTGAAACGCCTGAAACGCTTGCCGTTCCCGCATCGCATCGCCTGTGGGTGTGAGTCCGGGCGCACACATCAACGGCCGGGTGTCATCGGATGCCACCAGGGTGTAGTCTTGCACATAGTAACTGGGACGAAGCAGCTCTTTGCTCAGTTCAAAGGCCCACTCAGAGACCCAGTGCAAGTGGGGGCCGATTCCCTAATCCGAAAATCTGCGGGAAACCAGTGCAACAAGGAAGGGGTTAAGTTGACATAGGTTTCTTATAAACATGACTTTGTCTGGTTTTCGAATACCCGACCCCAATTTCAAATATTCAGACCCTTAAAGCACGTCTGGCGTAAGAATCTTGCGGATTGATTTCATGTTTTTCTTTCTCACACCCTCCAGTGACCAAGAAAGCAACAAAAGCACACCATAGTCTTAGCTGATTTCTCAGCCCAATGGATTTCCGCGGGGAAAGACTAGCAGTCTTTCTTTGTTGGTTGATTTTGAAGGGACATTGACACCCATCCAAACCAAACAGATGAAACACGTGGCCTAAGGCAAAGGACAGCAGGGCGCCACTTGGGCAAGCGGGAGGAAGGGAGAGCTCAAGAAACCGGCAAGCCACTTATATTTGGGCTTCGGATCGAACATTCATCTCTTGAGGTGGCCTCAAAACATCAAACAGGCAACAAAGAAAACACCACATCTCAACTTGCGGGCCTTTTGGTTTCCCCGGCGTTAAAGCGGCCATGATGTGTGGGTCCCAACAAGAGCAACATCTCACTACTGTTGACCACGTATTTCATTAACCCCAGTTTATTTGTAGGGGGAGTTCCCCTCTAAAAGTGATGCTTCCGTACTAAACCCAGGGACACCCCCCTACTTATAAACTGGGGTTGATTGATATGGGGTCAACATTACACCCAAAACCGGAAAGAAGGGCAAGGCCCATAGACCCCGTTTACCCCCAGCTCGCCATTGGGCAGAACCATTGGACAACCCCACCCAGCCCTGAAGAGCCAATCGCATGTGGAAAATCACCCGAAATCTGGGGTTACATGGCTCATTCCCATGACTACTTTAGCACTTAGGGGATTCCCCTCGTATCGCAGAAAGTGGCCCTGAAACCCAAAAGGCCGTGGGTCAACACCAATGGGATCCCATTTTGGGGTAGGTGCACCACCCATCTTAGAACCTATTTTAGTGGGGATTGGGATGTTCACTGGGGGTACGATTTGGGTTTTGACCCATGGCCAAACTTCCACAGCCCGGCGCAGCAGCTCTCATCTTTTAACGCCGCCTGCGTCAAAAAGACCTACGGTCGATTCCCAGTGGAACATGGAAATTTCCAGAACTCCCCCACTTCCCACCATCCTTCTTTCTCACTTGCCATCCATTTTGTTTGGGTGGGGAGGGACAAAAGCCGTGTCTGAAGTCATGAAACGCTTCCAAAGCTCCATGGCAATCCACCGTCTGTGATTCTAAGAGCTGGCAGTTTTTCGAGTCGGAGTTCGGACTCGCTCACAGGCCCAGGGAGCCGCTGTTCAGCGCGCCGGCGGTCGAGTCCAAGTCCCAGGAGCCCTGGCCGTTTCTCCGGTCGAACATCGTGGCTCAAAGGCAAACCACAGGGGCCGCACAATTCAACGTGCGGCCCAAGTGGCCCAGATTGAAACCGTTGATGTTCAATGGTTTGCCATTGCCCAGGGCTCAACGTAGTTTTGAGAAGCCTTCAGAAGAGGCAACCAGTGCGCTGGCGCAAAAGGCCGGCAAAACCCAAACATGCCACACCCGTCTTGAGAGCCTTGCGCATGATTGATAGGCTGGCCAACAAAACCATAACCCCTAAAAATCAAAGTCCAAACCGAATCCAAACGGGGATGCTCAAGAAAACAGAGTTTAGGGGCATGCAAAAAAACAAGAGCTTAAATTTTGTGAAATAACTCAAGGATTCAATCATGATGTGTGTGTGTGTGTGTGTGTGTGTGTGTGTGTGTGTGTGTGTGTGTGTGTGTGTGTGTGTGTGTGTGTGTGTGTGTGTGTGTGTGTGTGTGTGTGTGTGTGTGTGTGTGTGTGTGTGTGTGTGTGTGTGTGTGTGTGTGTGTGTGTGTGTGTGTGTGTGTGTGTGTGTGTGTGTGTGTGTGTGTGTGTGTGTGTGTGTGTGTGTGTGTGTGTGTGTGTGTGTGTGTGTGTGTGTGTGTGTGTGTGCGTGTGCGTGCGTGCGTGTGCGTGTGCGTGGGTGCGTGGGTGCGTGGGTGCGTGGGTGCGTGGGTGCGTGGGTGCGTGGGTGCGTGGGTGCGTGGGTGCGTGGGTGCGTGGGTGCGTGGGTGCGTGGGTGCGTGGGTGCGTGGGTGCGTGGGTGCGTGGGTGCGTGTGGGTGTGGGTGTGGGTGTGTGTGTGTGTGTGTGCGTGTGTCTTTTGATGGTACCCCTTTGGGCTTGGTTTATAGGGGAAAGAAAAACAAACCGCAACGCTGATATATATATATATATATATATATATATTTGGGGGGGGGTCCCATTTTTAGACCCCCATATCATTTCACAAATCTGAAAGGGATACTGGTTGCAAGAGTTTCCCTCAGCCCATACCCTTGAGAATAAAGGGCGTCATTGGGCAACTACCACAAACAAACCCGCACACACACACACACACACACCAATGGGTTGTAACTACACCTCATGTTGAGACTTTAGCACTTCCCGGCGCAAACTCGCGTGAGGCAGTTGGGGACTTGCGAGAAGACTACTCAAAATTTCACTTTCAAAAAGAAGGCCTGGTCAAACTAGGGGGACTCCCCAAACGGCTGCTTCCCCGTTGTCCTTCTAGGTCCTCCAGTAGAGAGGTTAGAATAAGGGCACCCTTTGTTCTGTAGTCTATTTTAGTAGGGGAACCCTCCCAACCAAAAAAGGGTAAAAGAGCGCTACTGGGGGACCGAGCCTTTAAGCCAACCCCCAACGACCAAAACACAGACATTGACCCACCCGGCTCAAGCGCCCGGCCTGGGGGCCCGCCCAGCCCTCGGGGAAGAGAGGGAACAGAGGGCCCTTCACCTGGACATCGACCCGAAACAGGCGAAAAACCTTTGGGTTAAAAGGGACCTTGATAGAAATCCCCTCAATTCCTTGGGCAAAACCTTGGTTTCCGGGAACGCCTGGAAGTTGAAACTGGTGCATGAAAAGAACAACATCCTCAAAATGACCCCAGCACTCCATTTCCCGAAGGGGATTCCTCTCAGCATGAAATCCCAAATGGCAAAAGGTCAACAGGCAAGGCCTTGGCTGCTGGGTTGAAAGGGGAAGTGGTGCCAAGGCTTTTGGAAAACCACAAGTCAAAAAACATGGAAACAAGGGGGACACATATGCCTATGATTTTTAATTAGGTACCATTTGGTGGACATCAAATAGGTGGGAGTCATGTCCACCAACAACTTGTGAGGTGGTTCCCACTGCAATGTCACAACGAGTATGAGCAGCGCCCGAAACCCATCGACGTGGTGCTTCCAACACGGGGTTTGTATACCCCTTACAATAAGCCCCCCATGAAACCAAATAGGAGCCGAGCCACTGAACCACCTACAGTGGCCTTTTCAGCAACCAGTTTGGGGCGCTGTGGAAGGGCATAACGTCAAAGGCATGTCCTTCTTGGAAAATAGATGGCCCTATGACTGCACCAGCAGCTAAAACCAGGACTCGCCCGCTGCTTTCCAACCAAAAAAGCTCCACGCAATCAACCGCCGGACCACGCTTTCTACGCACGCCAGGGCACCACCAGGTTGTGGTGCACCATGCCCGCGAAGGCCAGCATCGCCAAGCGCCCGTTGCTCAGCTCCTTCCTAAGCAGAACGGGGCCACGGGCCACCAGTCAACCGCTGTCGTGGACATCGATTCGCTTGGAGACTCTTAGGTCCAAAAATCGGAGAGATTTGTCCCCCGTTGAAAGACTAGGGCCAAAGGGTGGCTTTCTCTGTGGTCTCTCCCTTACCATCCAAATGGTACCCTCAAAAGACACACACACCAAAATGACTGGGGCATGGGAAACTTGGCGAGTCCCCCGGGTCGGAAACTTCGGAGTTGCCCACTTTGGGAGCGAGAACCCTTCCGGTCCGGTAGCATTCGAGAGGTTGATTCCTTTCCCACAATTATTGTATGTTCTTGTCAGAGGCGATTTTTCCTTGATGTGTCAAGGCTTTCTGAAAAGAAGGATCCTTGCAAAGAACTAGGCCGATCATCAAGCCCCTGATTGGTTTGGATAGGTTGGGGGGGTGAAATCCCAAATCCCACCAATCCAAGTCACCAATGAGGGGCTGCTTGAGCCGTCTCAAGGGCACTTTGCCAATGTGATTGCTTAGTTGACAACAACAACCCCTCCACCAACAACCCGGGAAGTGCACCAAACCCCTTCTGGAAAACGCTTGTTCCTGTCGCAAAGGAGTCCGTGCACTTCCTTGCTTGTTGGTGGGAGTGTGTGCCAAAAACAACCTATTGCTCGCTGCCTCCACAAAGCAACACAACACTCAGGAGTTCTTGGGGGGGCAATGCTGACCAACATGTCTGACCTCCACAACACGTGAAAGCTGTGCACGCAGCTGGCAAACCCTCGTCTCCAAAAGGATCATAGGCTGTCGTAACAAAGAACAACCAAGTCAAGAACACCCGCACAAGTCGCTTCCAACCTTTGTTTGCAGTCGACAAGTGTGCAACTCAAAAAAGCCCTGAAAGGGCCACTAAGTAATTAGAATAGGGCTGAGGGTACGTTAAACCACATTTAGTCATGATAGGGGTAAACGATGGGACATCATGTTGCCACTTTATACCAGTAGAGCCGGCGAAGCCGGTGGACGGAAGTTTCTAAAGCGAGAAGAGTGCCTATAGGAAGGGCTTGACTGTTTTTTTTTGGTTGCGCTCTTTCTTTCTCTCGTTCTTTCTTTCTTTCTTTCTTTCTTCCTTTCTTTCTTCCCTCCTTCTTTCATTTCCTTCTTTCCTTTCCATTCCTTCTTTCCTTTTGTTTGTTTTATTTCGTTCTTTATTTTCTTTCTTTCCTGTCCTTCTTTCTTTGTCTTTTCTTTCTTTCTTGCTTTATTTATGTTTCTTTCTTTATTTCTTTCTTTCTTTCTTTCTTGCTTTCTTTTCTTTCCTTCTTTGTTTCTATCTTTCTTTCTTTCTACTTCTTTCTGTCTATCTTTCTGTCTTTCGCGTTCTCTTTCTTTTTTTCTTCCTTTCTCTTTATCTTTCTTTCTTTCTTTTCTTTCCTTCTTTGTTTCATCTTTCTTTCTTTCTACTTCTTTCTGTCTTTCGTGTTTTCTTTTCTTTCTTCCTTTCTCTTTTTGTTTCTTTCTATCTATCTGCACTTTCTCTTTCTCTTTCTCTTTGTCTCTCTATCTCTTTATTTCTTTCTTTCTTTCTTTCTTTATTTATTTATTCCTGGAATTCTTTCCGTCTTTCTCTCTCTCTCTCTCTCTCTCTGTACTTGACCTTGCGAAAGCGCTGCACCTGCCACGAAATCTCTACCTGACCTTGTGAAAGTGCCGCGCCTGCCACGAAATCTGTACTCGGCATTGCGAAAATGCTGCGCCTGCCACGAAGTCTGCACTTGACCTTGCGAAAGTGCTGCGCCTGCCACGCGATTCACACCTTCGTCTCTGTGTTTCTCTCTCTCTCTCTTCCCATTTCATCTATCTATCCATCTGAACAAAAAACCCGGTGCAACCGTATGTATATATATATATATTCATTTATTTATATCATGGAAAACGGGGCTAGCGACCCCGATTTGCTTGCAACTTATCGCAATTGCATGTGCATAAATGCATAAAGTGTAACGAAGTTGGATGAAACCGGCTGTCAAATGACGAGACGTGTCCAACACTGAGAAGTCAACAACCAGACTGCCACCAACATAGCCCCTGTGGGAAAGTCTCTAGATCATGACCCCTCTGTTAGCTGCCCAGCGGCGGGGGTGCGGCAGTTCAAAAATGCCCCCCCTCCCCCCGGCTTGGCCCAAAATACCACCCTCATTCATGGGATCCAACCCTCCCGGGCTGCCCCCCGTGAAACCAAGGCCAGGCCCTTGGAGCAAAGCAAGCTCGCCCAAGGGAAAGTTTTTTTGGATCCAATCTGGAGAAGTTTGTCTCATTCACAGATGCGTGTGAAGATTTCGGCATCCCGGACCCTTGGTGGACATCGTTCAGGTGGGGAAACACATATCCACCAAGCACTCTTGAGGTGGTTCCCTATAACAATTCAGAAGACACAAGGAAATCAACTAAAGGACCTTCACGGTGAGTTCGCTCTGCACACGAATTGGTGAGCTCGCCATAACATTTGCAGACTCATGCCTTGTCTAAGCCATAAATACTGTTGGCTAAAATCTCGCACCAGTTTCTGACCTCCCGGGCTTTTTTTCAGGGTTCCCTGGTTTAGGATAAACACCCTGTGGTTGTTTTCGAGGCTCTCTCAGGCAAGCCCATGTGCTTTCATTGGGTAAGCCGAATGGAAACAAATATATTTCCAGTAGTGATAGATTCCCTTTAACACCAACAAGGGAACAGAAAACATATGTTTCAGCAAATGGAAGGTAAAGGGGCTGGCAGGTTGGCGAACCACATCCAAACACATCAGGGGGGTGTAGGAGGGTTGCTGCCCCTTTTGCCCTTGGGTAAGCAAATGGAAGCGTGTGCAAAAAGGTGACTGCCACCCGGTCGGTTCGTGGAGCCGAAGGGCGTGGCCAACACGTCGGCCTCCGCCTTGTTCTCCGGCAGGAAGCGCTTCCCGAAGTTCAGGTCCCCCGGGGCACGGGAGGCGCCATCGCCCTCGAACATGTCCAGCATGGTGAGCTTGCCTCGCCAAATGTCTCAAGCTGGCACCCAAGTTGGGAGAAGTTTAGCACCCAGCAACATCGCCCTTAGACCCAAGTTGGTAGAAGTTTGGCACCCAGCAACATTGCTCTTCGACCTAAGTTAGTGAAAGTTTGGCCCGCTGCACAATTGCTCTTCGAACCAAGTCGGTAGGCATTTGGCACCCGGCAAAATTGCTGTTCGACCCAAGTTGGAAAAACAAACGGCACTCAACAGAAAGTGGTCTTCCAACCAAGTTGGTATAAACTGCTCTTTGAACCAGGTTGGCAGAAGTTTGGAACTCAAAATATCAAGCCAAGATGGTCGAAGTTTGGCACCCAGCAAAATTGCTCTTCCACCCAAGTTGGTAGAATTTTGGCGCCCAGCACATTGCTCTTCCACCCAAGTTGATAGAAGTTTGACCCCCTGCAAATTGCTCTTCCACCCAAGTTGGTAGAAATTTGGCAGCCAGCAACATCGCTCTTCGACCCAAGTTGGTAGAAGTTTGGCACGCTGCACAATTCCTCTTGCACCCAAGTTGGTAGAAGTTTGGAACCCGGCAACATTGCTCTTCCACCCAAGTTGGTAGAAGATTGACCCCCTGCAAATTGCTCTTCCACCCAAGCTGGTAGAAGTTTGGCACCCAGCAAAATTGCTCTTCGACCGAAATTTGGCACCCAGGAAAATAGCTCTTTGGCCCAAGTTGGTAGAGGTTTTGCCACGCAGCAAAATTGTTCTTCCATTCAAGTTGGAAGAAGTTTGGCACCAAGCAACATTGCTGTTCGACCCAAGTTGGTGGAAGTTTGGCACTCGCAAAAATTGCGCTTCGACCCAAGTTGATAGAAGTTTGGCACCCAGCAAAACTGTACTTCCACCCAAGTTGGTAGAAGTTTGGCACCCTGCAAAGTTGCTCTTCCACCCAAGCTCAGAAGTTTGGCACTCGAAAAAAGTGCTCTTCGAACCAAGTTTGTAGACATTTGACACCCGGCAAAATTGCTGTTCGGCCCAAATTGGAAAACACAATTGGCGCTCAAAAGAAGTTGCTCTTCGACCCAAGTTGATAGAAGTTTGGCACCTTCGACGCAAGGTGGTAGAAATTTGGCACCCAAAACATTGCTCTTCAACCCGGGCGGGTAGACATTTGTCACTGACAAAAAGTTGCTCTTCGAGCCAAGCCAGTAAAACTCGGCACTCAACCAAGCTACACTTTTTGTTCGCAACTTTTTGTGCCAAGCTACACTCAACCAAGCTACCAGGTAGAAGTGTGTCACTCAAAGAAATTGATCTTCGACCCAAGTGGGTGGAAATCTGCCACTCCAAAAAGTTGCACTGCGAGCCAAGTTGGTAGAAGTTTGGACCTAGCAAAATTGCTCTTCGACCCCAGTTGGTAGAAATTTGGCACCCAGCAAAATTGCTCTACGGAGTTGGTAGAAGCTTGGCACTTAGCAAAATCGAGAGGGCAATTCTACAGGGAACCGTACAACATGAGTGGTTCTCCATCTTTGACTTTCCTCCAAGACCAACCAAAAGAGGACCCCTATTTTGAGAAGATTCGCAATGGCAACATGACACCTGGTAAAAAGGGCATGCTAGCAGGGAACAGATGAAGGTTAGTAGGTTCGAAGAGGATTCCCACGCCAAACCGAAGCTACCGGGACCGAGGGGTTCAATGGTAACCATGAAAGATATAGAGAACCCTACAAACATGGCTGGTTGACATGAATCTCATTCAAAACATGTTCACGAAAGGATCCGCACTGAACATTCATAACGTCGGCAAGGGGATGAAGAGATTCTGACGTAAAGGAACCATATCAGCGTAAACATGGGAAACCGTATCTTTGCGAGACACAATCAACATTCCTTGTGCCCCCAACAGACACATGGAAGTTTTAGTGTGTCCGCGGCTTTTGTGGGACATTTAGTGAGTCCCCATGTCCTTCCCAAATGAACCGTACAACTTG
The DNA here is from genome assembly GCA_963377175.1 of Effrenium voratum. Taxonomy (NCBI): domain Eukaryota; class Dinophyceae; order Suessiales; family Symbiodiniaceae; genus Effrenium; species Effrenium voratum. The sequence goes on along the minus strand of CAUJNA010003777.1, from coordinate 284,041 downwards.
TCTGAACCTCCAGTTGATCGTTCAGCTTGGCTACGAAGGGAAAAAAGCAGTGAGCCTGTGAGCGCTTCGTTGGCTCATCCGGCCACTAAGCAGGGACCATAATCGTTGAACCCTTTGACACACCCAGGAACCCCGGTAGAAAAGGGGACCCATCTTGGGTTTTGGGCTTTCCCCTGTTCAGTGAAGAACCAAACCAAAAGCAATTTAGAGGGTCACACGCCCACACAAAGAAGCATCGAGAAGGTGTCTATGACTTGGATGTCAAAATTGGTTCCAACACTTGATTACACAACAGCTCGTTGGGTATCTTAGCGTGTTCGCCATAGATTGTTTTAAAGGGACATCACGAAACTGACCTGGAGAAGCCTCTGATTTTGTGACACACGGGTATGTGCCCCCCCCCGAAAGGGCACCTTTGGGTTTTTCTTTAAAC
>CAUJNA010003777.1:201108-278608 GCA_963377175.1 Effrenium voratum | reverse complement strand
AACGATAGCGGCCAAGACGCGCCCGTGCTTGAGCTCGCTCTCCCGCAGCCACTTTACGTCGAAGGTGTCCGAGAAGCCTTGGGGCGGTGTTTCTCTTGGGTGACCCTCGGCATGAAACGATGGGCACTTCGGCACTTTGCAGAGTGCCTGGGGTATCACAGAAAGTGGCTCCAACACCAAAATGTCCACAACCTGAGCCAGTGCTTTTGAACTGTCGAAAAGGAACATGGAAGGGAGGACCCGAACACATTCCATGACACACCTCATTGAGGTACTCTACCATGTCACTGTAATGTTGCATGCTTCGTGTAGAATCTAGAAAGAAGTCAAGTCATTAGCAAAGAGAAGAAGAGAAGGATAAAAGGAGGGAAGGTACATAGGTGAAGAGGACGCGTTGCCACGTATGAAACGAAACGCCAACATGAAATATATTCTTTCACAATTTGCTTGGGTCTCGTGGAAGCCTAGTTCAATACTAAGAGCCGGTACCTTCAGGGTTTACCCCAAATCCATGGCAAAAAAAGAAAGGCCGGAAATTCCAAATTATTGGGTGTCTTTTCTTCGGAAAAAAAAAGGTACCCGAACGGGTGAAGGAAGTGGTGTCGGTGTTTCAGCCACGCCCGGGCCCAGTGATGCAAACATACGTGCGGCTGAATCTTAGTGAAGCTCAGCTCATGCCTTGAATATCGCAAGGAAACAAACAACAACTGCGGCACAGAAGTTGCTCAACCCGTGCAGGCAAGGCAAGTTGCGCAATCCGCATCCTCCACTGAAAAACCACCGTCAACAAGAATAGGGTGAAATCACTTGTTCTCAACATCTGCTTGGTCTGGGGCAACTGCCGGCAGGTGAACTACTGAAAGTTCCACCTAACCGATCTGTTTTGAAGGGATTGGGTGTATGACCCTTCCCTAGGTGGGTGAGATGCTGTGTGCGCTCGCGAATTGCCCTGTGTGTTGAGCTTCCTTCAACAAAGGCCGTCCAAATTGGGGGGGACACCCCCCAAAGATCTCAAAGATCGAGGCGCCCAGGGGGTCGAACTCCGCCTCGCCGCCTGGCAGGCCACCCAGGTTCTCGGGCTTCGGCAGGAAGGGCAAAGACTTGCTGGTGGCTGCCCTGGCAAAGCTCGGATCTCAAATCTTGCCGTGAACTCGCTGGGAGTGTAGGTACTCACAAGCAAAGGCCAGCAAAACTTGTTGGCCTATCGAGGAATCCATCAAACAACTAGCCTTCTCTCTTGGCTTGGCTGGGAGTGCTTTTGATGTTAGCAATCAAATGATGCCTTCACTCTTGGCTTGGTGAGGTTTGGATTGTTTTGATTTGATCTTTGAGGTAAGCTTCCTTCTGGCTTCCATTTACTAAATAAAAGGCGTCCGATATTTTGAGACAACCCCTATAGTGCTTGGCTTGGTGTGGTTTGGATAGTGTACCTCAAATTTTGATCTTTCCGTTTGGGTCAAAAACGGCGCCCAGTCGCCGTGCCTTCGGGGCACCGCCGCTGTGGCCGTCGACCGCGCGGACGAGGTGCCGCAGAAGGCCGCGCCGGAGGTATTGGCGGAGTCGCTGGGCAGGGCGTTCACCACCTGGGTCTGTGTGTTGTGTTCAAGGTACCCTTCGGGTTTTTGCAGCGAAACCAGGAGGAGTCCCAACATTTGCGGGGGTCCCTTATTTCGAAACATACTCACCTTGGAGGGAACGTTGTGGTTTGGCAAAAGATCGATTTCCTCAGGGCCGTTTTCCTGTCAGGGCGCCATGGCAAAGTGGAAGGGTAGTATCATCAAATAATAAAAAAGGTGAGTATCCAGACCCCATCTAAATCACCTCAGAAAGAGGAAGCTAAATGTAAATTAGACCAACACGTGTTCAAACCACCAAATCGAGGCATCTAGGAACGCAGGGGTTCCTCCTATGTCCGCTCCAAACACCACCCCACCGGAAAGAACTCACTTCAGGAAGCCCAACAAATGATATGTAAGAGATAGTGTCACAGGTCAAACTACGGGACACCAAATGCTTGTTTGCTTCCCTTCTATTTTACCTTTAAACCAATCTGAAAAAATGGTATCCTCAAAAAGCACAACCATACCATGGTCCACATACCCCCGTATGCACATGGCAGAAATAGAGAGTCCCCCTGCTTGGTAAACAAATTGACTGTAGACACATCAGGATCTGTTGATCAAACCTCATATTTGGCATGGTCGAAGGGCAATGGTTCCCAATACACGAACCTTTAGATTCGCAGTCTGAAGCCCCTACTAAAGGGTAATATATCTGCATGACCACCTCTTACCAACCCCAGGTGAAGGGATGTTTGGCAACAGCACACTTTGCGCGAAACTCCCGTGTCTCTGCTGAATTTTGCCTCCAGCCTGATTGCCTTCCTTGGCCTCCCACTAACCCATTCTAAAAATGGGCACGCAATACAAACTTCCGAAATGTCAGATGCCCATGCAGTCTGGAAATCTTCCAACAATGCCCAAGGAAAGCACCTGCATAGTAAGCTCGTGTGTCCACCGAATTAGCGAGATCAGCTTTTAATTGCAGATAGGGTTGGAACTAGAGGATGCACCAATGAACTCTAACACACCCATAATACAAACTAATCCAAGAAAACACTAGCCACACAAATTTCACATCCAGCGAACCCGCCCGTGTTCACTGCTTTTCATCTGGCTGGGTTGTTTCCCTTGGCTGCTGTTTACCCTTTGTCAGCCACCCAAAACGGAGGCGTTTCCACAATAAGAAACTCCCATGGCCAAAGCTCTGGACGGAATTCTGACTCCGGATAAATAAGCCTATCTTTCCACTAAAAGCCGGGCACCAGTCAACCAACCAGGAGTTCATAAATTCGGGTTGTGCTCCTTTTTTAGCTCCAAGGGGCAAACCAATCAGCTTGAGGATCCCTACTCTTAGCAACCTAGATAGCCAAGTTGCGATCGCTTTTTCCAGTCACTGTTGCTGGGGTAAAGCTCATGGAAAAATGCAGCAACTGGCGATCCAGGAACACCCATTTTGGCCAGAATACCTTCACCCCTTCAACTTGCAAGATCCCAGGGGCCGCGTCGAAGAAGGGCCACTTCTCCTGGGTGAGCACCGCGGTGGTGACGATGCCGCCATACGCCAGCATAGCCAAGCGCCCGTTGCGCAGCTCCTAACCCAAAGAAAAGCAAACTGGGCTGCCCGTTTTCAGATCCCCCGCTAAAAGTGAATAACTGGGCTAGAAATAGAATAACTGGACTAACTACCTCTAAACACTAGGCTAAAAAGCTAAGGGGATGGCCAAGCATGAAGGCCCGCCATGGGTAGATCGCCCTTCGTACCTCATGTTTCGGGTCCATGCTTAAAGATGTTTAAAGCCTTACCCCTTTTCATTGCTAAACTTGCCTGACGTGTGAGGCTTGAACCAAACAAATGCGCTGGCTGAAAGGGAAACAAAAGAAAACCCAAAGGAGCAAAAACAGCTGAGGAAGTACGATTAAACAAACAACGATATCAGAATCCGAACCAATCAATTCAGTGTGTGTGTGACATTTGGGGGTCTTCAAAAACCATTGGATGGTTGCCCACAGAAAAGTCTGAGAGAAGTCCCTTGAGTCCTGGGATCAAAGTTGAACCCAAAGATTCGCGAGCATTCCCATGGCCTTTGGCTGGGTGACGCCCGAGATCGGTGATACCATTTCGTGACTTCCTGCAAAGTGAGGCCTCGATCATTTTGAGGCGTATCCCAGAAAGCATCCCTGAAAACAATGTTCCACTTGGATATTCTTTGGAGAGTGGCATCTAAAAACCAATACAAAGGTTCTTTCCGACATCTGACCATTGTCCCCCGCAAAGAAATAGGGGCTTCCTTTTGGCCTGGTTGAAGAGGCTTCCAGTTTGAATGCCCAGCTTGACTATAAGCTTTTGAGGAGCCCTGTCAGTTTGTTTAGGAAGCCACATGCAGCCAGCCAAAGTTTGGTTCTGATCGGGTCGCACCTGAGGGGCAAAGGGCGACCCGAACAACACGTTCCCCCACTACACCAAACATTACGTGACTCACAAGGGTTTTTTGCTCTAAATGAGCTTGCAAATGTGATTCAACGGGGGCCAACACGTACCCCGCTACATGTCCCTTTCACACATCCACCATCAGGCAGCCTACGTGCTTTACATCGGCAACCACAAGGCAATGTCAAACTTAGCCGAACCGGGACATCTGCGGCACCGTTGCCCTACGTCCTCCCGGCTGCAACGGCTCCCCTCTGAAACAGATGCGTCACGTTCAAAATTACTGGCTTCCGGTACTACCCGAGAGGCATCTGTGTGAGGTTGAAATTTGGAGCTCCTTCCCCATGTCCCTCCCAAATGAACCATGGACCACTGCAAACTTGAGCAAACCTCAAATCTCACATTTTGGTGTATGTGGATGTGTGCGTTTTGTCGAGGGCACACTGCTCAGCTTGGTTTAGAGGGACAGTTTCCTTGTGGCGACCCCTTAAAACCACAACAACAGCGGCACCTCAAAAAAGACGCCCATCTTTTTGAAGGAGACCCCTATGAAAACCCCGAAACCCCGCCTTCACCTGCATATCATACTGGCCCTTGGCGTCTTGCGGGTAGAAGCCCCGCAGCCCGAAGTCGCCGGGCTTGCGGTCCGTCTTGCCCTCCTGGATGGCGGTGAGGGTTTCTGGAAAGTCTTAACTACTCTCAACTTCCATTTGCTTAAGCCCCCTGGAACAAAAAAAACATGTGTCCAGTAGTGATCGAGTCCCTTTAAAACCAACAGCGGAAAAGAACACATATTCTTAAACAAATGGAAGTCAAGTCCCAGCCGAAACACAAGTCCCACCACTTTTCGAGACTCGACATGCTGCACGTGTTCGGTTTTCAATGGAGCAACACCAACAAATCCACACCTTCAGAGTCGGCTTCATATTTAATCAGACAGAGGGATTTCCGGGCAATATGTGGCACTCTAGAAGTTAGCCAAACAAAAATATGACTCACATTTCTGCAGCCCAATGAAACTCCACCAATTCTTCAACTACCCTCCCCGCAGAAAGCGCCTGCATGTTGATGATGGCCAGGAACCCGAAGAGCTCGGCGTAGCCCATCCAGACCAGCATCTGCGGCATGGACCCGAACCTGAGAGGCTAGCCTCCATGGATGAGTCTCCTGGAAAAGATACATATGTCCAGTGATAGATTCCCTTTTGAAACCAAAAGGGGAAAATTCAACATATGTCTCAGCAAATGGAAGGTAAAGGGGCTGGGCGGGTTGGCGAACCACACAAGGGGGGCGTGTAGGAGGGTTGGTGCCCCTTTTGTCCTTGGGTAAATGACCCGAAAAGGCTGGATGTTCACACCACATCCTCTCCCGTGTTTGGGGCATGTGGCTCTTACAAGTTGGCAGGATTCTGGGGTACATGAGGGGACTTTGGCGAGTGACCTCAATGAGTAGTCCCAATGTCAGCACGTTACTGCAGAAGATTGCAGTGCATAATCCCTAGGTCTTCCAGTTGGTCATTTGTTGGGGCTCTGGGCAATTGTTTTGTTCGTCTCAGAATTGGAGCGGAACAAAATAAAATTAATGAAGATTTGATTTGGCATGATTGGGCCAAAAATGAGCTGAAATGCGGGGGGTTGAGCGAACATGAGCGGGAAATTGGCGGACGCATGCCAGAACAAATCATGTTTTCTACTTGAGTGCTTTTGAGCGTTTTTGTCGCTCGAAACGGAACAATACCAACAGAAGTGCCCCGAAAAGACCTAGGTATAGACCGTTGCTCGCATGCTCTTGGGTAAATAACCAACAGGTTTGCTGATGTTCATACCAGACCTCTCCCCACAAGACTGCTCTAAGGTGGGTGATGTGCTTCCGCCCATAAGCCAAAGGTTGTTTACCCTAAGCCCAAAACTCCCCTAAGGTTAGTTTGTTTAAGGGGTGTATGCGGATACCAAACAATGGGCTTCCCCCTTTTGGGGAACCATGGTCATTTGGAGGGGAGTGGGGATATGTTGCTTTTGGGGTTCGAACACTTGCCGTCAAACTTCGGGCCCCTTTCTGGCTCTCCGGTGCCACAGGCGACCTTTATGACAACCGCCGAAACGACGACCACCATTACCGCCCTGAGCTCGGAATTACAACACGCCCATGGAGAATCACCAAGACACATCTGCCGGCCCGCCCGCCACCAAGAAGTATCTGAGAAGCCTCCAATGGCAACCACTGTTTCTTCGGCCCACACCATGTTTCACAATTCATGCACAACTTGAAATTTGGGTATTTGTCAACTAAAGGACCTCCATCATGACGAGCTCGCTTTACTCCGTGGTTTTCTTGCCCTCCCCTCCCCTGAAACACAAAAATCGGCATCTGATCGAAGGGGCTTCACCATCGCATCGTGTGCCTCCACGGTGGAGACCTGCCAGGTGCAAAGCTGCGTCAACCAAACACGGGCGGTGGACAAACTCCACTTCGCACCTTTTGATAGGTGGTGTTTTCCCATTACGGCTTCATCCATGTCAGCTTGTGCGAACTGAATTCCGTCCATCCACAGTATTCCAAAGAAAATCGGGTTGGGAATGTTACACTTGCTTCCGATCGGGTGGGTGGGCTCAAATGTAAGTTTAAAAAGCGGCTCAAGTCCAGGAAAACTGTGGGAGTCATCAAACATGGCACCCGTGCCTCTCGGGGCCCGTGCGTTTTGGCTTACAAGACACCCGGAACAGCTGTCGCACCAAATCATAGGGACACCTATAGTTTTCGTCAAACAACACAACCTGCCATCTGCACCTATCTGCATCAGCTGTTGTTCGTCTTCCGTACACAAAGTTTCGAGGTTCAAGCTGCAGCTTACCGTGCGCAAATGGGAAAACCGCCTTGCCGGGCCAAACATTGCAAGTGTTTGCTCCCCCTATTTTTTGTTTCACGAGTGAGTTGCAATCCCTAGGCGCAACCTCAAATGTGAGGGCCGCTACCCCCCACCACCCACCCGTCCCGGGTCATATTGGAGGTGAGTCTCTGGGTGACAGGCAAGCATGCGCTGCACATGTTTGTGGTACCTGTGCTATGTTAGGAATGCTTGCAAGGGACAACTGCCAAACGGACGAGCTCCTGTAGGCGCGGGTACCTAAAACATGAAGGAAGCGGGAACGTGGCTCCCAAACATGGCCGACCGGGTGATGAGCGGAAATGAGCATAAAAGCCAGCTACGGGAAATCCTGCAGGAAACTGATCAAAAACTTACACAGAAGGGGTTGGCACATGTCTAATAGGAATGCCTGTAGCAGCTTGCTTCTTCCCAGTTGCCCAGTGACCCTGGCAGCAAAATGCTTGGAACCTTTCTTTGGTCTCGTTCCATTCTAAGAAAATTCACCAAGCCAAAAAGGAGTTAGAGGGTGGAATCCACTGAACCCAGCACCTAGTTGGTTGCGTTATTTGGAGCAAACCAGGAGCGTTTGTTACAGGGGAATTAGGGAGGGACATAGGAAGCTTGGGTGAGTTTTCTGAGTTTCGTGGTTGACACCTAGAGCTTGTTCTCCATGTCCCAATGAACCATGGACAGACAATTTTTGACAACAAACTTCATAGAGGCCTTGGGATAATTTCCATGACGCCAGGTAGGACCTAGAAACACGGCCCGTGGATGGACTTCAACCCGCCCTTCACTTGGTACTGAAGTGTTTGTTGTTTCGTTTTATCCCTTTAGAAGGGTATGACAGAAACTGCCCTCAAATCCCCTCATTACTTGTAGCTTGTCATGGTTTGGATTGCAAGGTCAGAGTTACTATAACGCCCAATTGAAGCAGATAGTATACTAACATTGCCAGACACATGAGCGCCAGTTTCACCCATTGATTTTGGCTTCTACGAAGATGGCAAAGGTTTAGAGAGGGCCTTGCTCCAACCATGATAAAACCAGGCAATGGGACGCCCCGACCAATAAGCCTCTGGCTGATTGGTAGGGGGACGGAGGGAACACCCCCTTAATAGCACGGGTTTAACAGTCTGGGGCCCTCTTCCCCTCCAATATCCCTTCTACGAGCCCTTTCAGTGGTAGCCCAACCCCACCAAAAGACTGACTACTAAACCGAGTAAAATGGCTTCATCTACCGCACGTTGGCTTCCAACAACGTTGGGCCCGGCCTGCCGTTTGGGGCCTTTAGGGGGGGGGGGGCGCGGAACATCGCGTCGGTCGCGACGGAAAACGCCGGTCGAACACGTCGCCTGGAAGGGCTCCCCCGGCACGCGGAGGCCCAGGTCCGTGGCGATCCAGCCCACGGTGGCGAGCATGGCCACGCGCCCGTGCTTCAGCTCCGCCTGGGCTGTGGGTCGTGGGGAAAGGTGATTGATGTCTCTGGTTGCTTAAAGGCAAAACACGAGCAAAACGCACAAAACTGAGGTTATGGTGCTTTTCATTCATTTTTTTTGTGGGGGGGGGGGTTCTCTAATGTCAAAACAAGGTCAGGAGGTTTCAGGGGAAGATCTAGTTGAGAGCCTTTGAACCTCATGGCACCTATGAAACCTGCTTGCATGATCCAAAACTCCCCTCTTGTCAAGGGGAAGTCACTTGCGATTGGAGGGTTTCTCATAGAATATGTGGGCAAATTACAGACATGTTGACATTACAATGCGCCAAAGTCAAAGGGAATTTCCCCGAAAGTGTAGGCGTCCCTCTTAAAGAAAAACATCCCCCACTACTAGTTGCTATCTATTCATCACGGGGTCCCACGGGAATCTGTTTGACACAAGATTACGTTCTAAGTTTTGTTGAGGCTCCAGGGTACCTTTTCAGGTTGGCGTTCAAGGAAACCAACAATTGTTTGGTCCCCTCAACATGGACTGAAATCCACAACATTCTGCTTACTCACCCCGGGTTCCTCCAAGTGGTCCATAAACCCTAAAATTGATTTCCCAAATGGGTTTCGCTTTGAATACCAAGCAAATCCAAGCAACAACTGGGGGCTTTCCCACAATATGTTTTCATGGAACCGCGGCCTTGCGAAGCCGTTCCGAAGCGGTTCCGCTCGCCTCGCGGAGCCACTTGATGTCGATGGCCAGGGAGAAGCCCATGGGGTCGAAACCCTCCTCCTGGCGTTACAAATGAGCAGCCGGGGCGGGGGCGATGGTTATGAGTTATGAGGTTTATATCGAAGTTACTACAAAGACCAAGTAAAGTAGAACTGGCAAACACATGAGTGGCGACCGTTTCACCCGTTGACCTTTCATCCTACCAAGGTGGTCGTAAAGGTTTAGAGATATAACATATATAACGTATACTAATTGTCAAAACCAGGTAGAACCACCTGCTTAAAAATTGCCAGTGGAGTCTTTTGGGCACTGCTCGAATGCGACTCAGAGGGCCCCATTCGGTCCTATTCCTTAGTAGGTTTCGAAACCTCCACTTTGAAAGAAGGCCCTGCAAATCAGCGCTTCATCCCACAAGTCAGCTCTCCAAAAGGCGATATCTCTACACATGTGCCATAAAAATGTTTTGGTTCCATGCTAATCGGTAGGGGAGCACACCTGCCCTTTTGCTCGCCGCACTTGCCATCACAGCAAATAAGCAAGGAACTGGAAAATTTTCAAACTACAGGAACAATCCGTGGTCAAATCCTAAGGTCGATCCCGGATTGATGAACCTGCCGATGAAGGTGGCCTGTCCACAAGTCAAGGATCCCCTCTAAAATGGGACACTCCATATTAGGCAACCGCGGGTCTACTCATCGACTGAGTTCTCAGGAAAATGACTTGCCTTGGAGCCCTTCCAAAATGGTCTTCCCAAAAACTCCAACTCGGGAGTAAACATGGCTTAGTGCCCCTTCTTGACCATATTCTGGGAAACAACACCCAAAAAACATATTTTGAGATGCTGCTCCAGATTTATCATCGAGCCACTAAAGAAACGTAACAATTTGGAAGGACACCTCTTGGTTGCTTTCTGCTCCCCTGCTAAAAGTTTAACTTTTAGTGGTTTAATGGAAAACCCATTCATTAGCAAAAAGTGAAAGTCCTAACATCCAAGCAAGATGCACCAAAGACCTGTCAGTTCCCCGCCCGGCCCCCAGACGAATTCCGAATCGGCCTCGCCGGGGATACCCTCCAAGGCCGGGGACATAGGCAGGAAGGGCACCGCCGGGCTCATCTTGTACCCACTCTCCGCGCGGCGGGCCACCTTGGACCTGCCAGAAGCCAACCTCCAACAATTGGGGAGTCTTTCAAAGAGCCTGAAGGAAATCATCGCCCCCAAAAAAAAGACATATCTGGGCTCCCTCCTCCCAGGCCCCATGATAGGGAGGAAACAGATTGTTCGGTACACTACTGGTAAACTTAGGGTTGATTGGTTGATAGGACTTCCCCCCGAGATTTGTCTTTGGCTTCTCCATGCAGAAAATGGTCCTCGGACAAAACCAAAAGAAGACACGTGCCAGAATCATGTGCCCAAGCCTGGAGTAGGTTCGGCCCAACCGTTAAGCGCTTGGCCCGCAGTGCACCCCGCCTTTAACCGCAATGTGAGGCTAGCCTTTTAGCTCACATCGAAGTACCCAGGACATGCGCATGATCTATGCGTGTACTTCATAGATGGAGCGCCCCCAAAGAAAGTGTTGGGGCACAGAACCCGGGGCCCCACAAGGCCCTAGTTACTCATTCTCGAGATAAGCAATGACAGCAAAGCCTCCTTTTCCTGTCCACTATCTGCGGATGGACTGTTGGTAGTGAGAAACTAATTCAAGCATTCATACCAAAGCTTCCACCCTTTGGGATACTTGTTTAAAGGCTCGGAGCACGTCAATAGACAGGCCACTTACAAGCGGAACCATTGCAACATGAACAGCCAAGAAACAAGTAAGCACCATCCCCGTGAATCAACATTTGACTACATAAATGGCAACAATATTAAGGGTCGACTTCTTTTTTTTTTTTTTTAAACGGTACTTTAAAGTGAATTTATTAGCGGTAATGTCCACCAGGCAAATCATTTGTTTGGCGGACCCCCCCCCTGTGATTGTAAATGGTGCAAATGATTGCCAAGCGGTACATGACTTCCTTCCTATGACAAAACAAGGGAAACCATGCTCAGGTGGTAGGAATGCTTCCATGTGGTCCCCTTCAAAACCCAAACTCATTTGTACTTATCTGAAAACAGCGCAAATTTGTTGATGTTCCCCGGAATTGGTCGCATTTGAAGAGAAATCAATCAAAGCCACCGGATTGTTGTTCGATCCGCCCGGATCCGCAGGCCTCCCGCTGAAGGACTTCTTGGCCGGGGACACGGAGGATGCAAAGGCGGAGGAAGTCGACTCCTTCTGCGCGTAGAGCCAGGGGAAGCCGTTGCCCGTCAGAGTGGCCTCAGCAGTTTTCAGCTAAGTATCCGATCGAGCTGCCAAAGCTCTAGCGGTTGATTCCCGATTCTTTTCAACCATCGGTCTGTTCAAAAACCGGGTGTTTCCCCTGGGTTTTTGATGGTTTCATGGAAGGTACCAAAGACCACTGAAAAGCTCCAAGAACAAAACGTGGCTCAAGTGCAGGAACGCAGGAAGTGAGTTCAACCTGGTCAACCTTCCCCATCCTATTCGACCAAAGGGAAAACCGTGTGTTTAACATCGGCGTTGAGGGCAGCCCTTTCTTCTCCTCAACAGATTTTGTGCTTCTGTGAGTGGAAATCAGAAGGGCTCCGCCGCCATACATTATGTGCATTGCCTCCTCAATGGATGTGGACCCCTCCCCCCTATACATGATAGATGGGGAGTGAGGGCAATTCTGTGTAAACTGCTGTATCCTCCAAAAGGCGAAGGTCAGGCTACTGCGTCAAACCAGTGGTTTCCCGAAGAAAAAAGAAACAAGAAACAAAAAACAACAAGCCTCGCTGGCTGATCTTAAGGGGGAACTTACCCATAGGGACAAACATAGGATGCCCGTTGCCCGTGCCAGAAGGGCTCCGACGGTGCCCTTAATGTGAGATCAAAGAGGGCGATCAGTCCCCAGCCCCTGATCCACAAACTTTGCAGAATAATAGGGGTGGTTTAATGGGTGTTCCCACAAAGTGATCCGGATCCGCTCTAAGGTGGGTCACTCCCCATTCGGCAACCAGGAGTTCTGCTTCATCATCGGGCCTATGATGAGGATCGCAACTCAGTGGTGCTAATTCGGTTGTACAGAAGTACCAACAGGAACTCCCAAGCAAGGAACATTCATCGCGAATCGGTGAGCGAATTTGAGCGAACTTGCCCAGGGTCAAGCTTTTGGGCAGCTTGTTTCAACGCCCAGGTTGCCTCAAGACCCCCCAAAAGAGTCAGTTGGAGCGCTTCAACAGAGACCCCACCACCGCCGTTTTAGTAAAACCATGTCAATCTTCCAACTCATCTTTCTCAGAAGTTCAACTAGTCGGTTGGCCTAATTGAGGATTCAACACCGGTTGAAGAAAACTTCTTCGCCTGCTGAGTAACTAGACAAGACTCCCCAAGAACGAAACTGGATCCCCAAAATGAACTAGCTAGATCAGTAGGCCCACAAACAATACAGTAATCCCCCTGGTTGGCCCAGACAAAAGAGAAAAGAGGGCGCCCCTCCAGGTGTCTGTGGTTGGCCAACCCCTCTTGGAACATTTGGCCAGACCCGGAACCCCGCCCGGAAGCCTGGGTGATGGCGCCACCAAAGGCGAGCATGGCAAGTCTGCCGTTCTTCAGCTCCTGGAAAGGAGAGAACGGAGGTGGTCTTTGCTGTTGACCTCTCTGCAAAAGGCATAACTCCTTGTGGGTCCAATGGAAAATCTACCGTTTCCCAAAAAGTTAAACTCCAAAGAACCAACCAATTAGCCATAAAGTGTGCAGCCGGTCTTGAAGGAAAGCCAACCAGCACCACCAACCACTGCTTTTTGGACACTTGGGATTTTGCATATGGGAAAAAAACGGCAGTTGGGGGGTACTGGAAAGGACATCATTCACCTGGAGGCTTCCTTATTCGGAGAAGCCTCCATTTGGCGCCACCCCTGACCAACATGGTTGTGGAAAATCAGCCAGAATCTCTATGCCGGTTCAACACTTGGAAGGCGGTTCCCTTGGTATCACAGAAAGCGGCGACCTAAAATTATCTGCCCACAATGGTTGCTGTCAACATCGAAAGGTTTGGGTGAACTACCTCCCCCGCTGGAACCCATGAAACAAACAGGAATCTAGAGGGTGCAAGAAATTCACTGCCTTGCTTCCACTCAGTGAAACTGAATGGTCTTTTCCAACAATCATACTCCATTGCTCCCAAAACACAACCCATTCCCGTTGGGGCGGGCTACAAAAATGGTATCAAACCCTCCCCCTGGTTTGCTCCTCCAAATGAAAAGGGCACTCCCAGGGCGTCCCTTTCTGTCCTCTGCAAATTTATGGAAACAACCCCAAACTGAAAGTGACGCTTGTTAGGGGCGTCCATGTTAATCTGCAGGGAAAATATTGACTATTGACACTCCATGACGGCTTTACGGGCATGATGTGAACCCCTGGCAACAGAAGGATATATTTACTATGTAAACCCGGATTCCGAAATCTATCCTGAAAAGAACAAGTATTTGGAAAGAGGGCTTACTACGAACTATCAAATAGGGTCTGGACAAATCAAACAACTGTCAATCTCCCTTTGGTTTCCTATCTATATAAGGTCAATCAAGCATTTGTGGGCAACTTGGCTTTTGTGCTTTCCTTGGGGGTACCCTTTTTGTGGGTGGCTCTAAAGGGAAACCTGAAGGACACTAACCGTTTGTGTGTTCCCCCTGCTTTGACACGCACCTGGATCGCCAGTTGCTGCTTTTTTTCTCCATCCACTTTTCCCCAAATACCGGCAACAGTGACTGCAAAAAGCGATCGCAACTTGGCTATCTAGGCAATAAAAAAAGTGGCGCCCGGTTCGCCCAGGCTCCTTCAGCTTCATCTCCTTCACCTTGGCCTCGTCCTCAGGGGGAACCCCGCAAGTTCGAGTCGCCGCGACAGGTTCCGCAGGCGCGAAAGGCGCAGAATGTTGTGGCTTGCGGATCGACCAAATCCATTTCGCAGTAGTGATGGATAAAACCTCATACTGGGTACCTACCCTAGGTCCTCCAGTAGAGAGGTTGGAATAAGGGTACCCTTTTTCTGTAGTCGACTTTAGTAGGGGAACCCTCCCCCAAAAAAGAGTAAACGGGCACTACTGGGGGACCTAGTACAAATTGGTGCAAAGCTGCTTTTTTGTCCATCCGCATTGTGAGGGGCTAGATACTCGCCTTTAGCCAGGTGCCCAGTTCCCACTTGATACAAACATGCCGCTGCCTCTTCGGCTCCGAAAAGGAAAGCCAAGCCACAGGCACACACAAATTCCCCGCCCAAAGGACCTGGATAAAGGTTGACTTTGAGCCACTAAACGTAGACTGGAAGGTGAACAGGTGCTCTAAGACCCGATCCTCACAAGAGATGTTGTGTGGAAAATAACAACATAAGGGCCCACTTCCGTCATGACTGTTTTGAGGTTTCGAGCACCCCTGCTGTGTTTCTTCGTATTTTTCCACGGAAACCATTTCACGTGTTCTATGCAAGGGGTGCCGATCGCTTGCACCGAATGACCATCAGTGTAGCGTCCAATTGACCCCCCAGTTGTTAGAATCTCATTCAACAGGTCACCCAAGGAGAACAAGTCATAGAGTCTTCGGGCTTCGGCACAAATTATCCGAAACAAAAACCGATGCCTGCGGCAGGAAGTTGGCTCCCAGGCGGTAGTCCCCGGCATTCTCCAAGGTCCTTAAGCGACGGATCAGGTCTACCTCTCAGCCCAGTGGATTCCAATCAAAGGGTACCCGTTTTGGGGTAATTGAGTTTAAAGGGAAACCTTCTCCAAAGACACTTTGCGGCAGGTCTTGAAAGGAACATTTTGACAACGCACCTCACACTGGACCCCTGTTTTGCTAACCAAAGGCATCAACAAAATCAGTTTCTGACTTGAGCCCTGGAAACCGTCAACATGATGACCCCAGTCACCTGGCTGGCCATGGGTCAAAATCCTGTACCCCAAGTGAACATGCCAATCCCCACTAAAATAGGTTCTAGAATGGGTGGTCACCTACCCCAAAATGGTACCAAAATGGTACCATTGGTTTTGACCCACAGCCGGCTGACTTGGTTTCCGAAGGGCAGGCCCGGCTTGTTGGACACGTTGGCCGTCTTCGCGAAGGTGGTCAACATCTCCACAACCCCGCAGAAGGCAAAGACCTGGAAGCACGCGCAAAATGGCGAAGGACACCAACCCAATGGTTTTTTGTCAAGTCCTCTAGGCCCACGTGGGTGACAAGTGGAGCCTGACGCCAGTGGCAACGCGTTGGTGCAAACACACGAGAAACACCTAGAGAAATCACCCGGTCTAAGGGGAATCACCTAGAGGAAACACCGAAACTAGGGCCTTTCTAGAGGACTCACATGGGGAGAACCCCGGATGGTTGCAAGCTCAAACCACTGGGATCCAAGCCCACAGGCTTGTGTGCTCGTGTGCTCAAACCGATGGGCGCAAGCAACAAATCCCAAGCTAGGCTGGAGGTTTAATTCCCTAGATAGGCCCTAGATGGGTTTAACGGGCAGCTAAAAAGAAACCGGGGCTGGCCAAACAAAGCTTCAACCAAAATCCTTATCTTACGTTCTGGTCCGTGTGTTCTGACCCCAAACACATGCCGGGTGGCCAGTCCAAATCGGTCCAAATGCATCGTCGATGCACAAAGAGCATGCCCACCGTTCTGGTCAACACGTCTGTGTCCGTGCGGGTTGTCTGTTCATGTGTTTGCTGTTGTTTAAGATGGTTACTCAAATCAACAAATGAACCACTCCAAGGTGGCTGAGCAGATCTCTATGTGCTGTTGAGCTGTCGACATCAGCATGTTCACCATTGGAGTTCAACGCATCTTGCCGATGAATGATCATGTGTCTGACTCACGTCTGTGAGAGACCTTTCGTTTCAGACAATCATGGAACATTCCAGCAAATCTGGCTGCATCCCCAAAAAACCGGTGGGCGCCAGAAAAAGAAAGAAAGGTAAATCCGCCTTTGCAAAATGCTGAAAGACCATTGTGGCTAAACACATCATCCAGTTGTCTATGTATTTTGAGCTTGTGAGCAAACATGTGTATTTGTGTAATAGTTTCTACACAATCTTCTGGAGGTTTCCTTGGGAGTCCGCAGGGGTTGCAAAACAAGCCTTTCTATATCGGGCCCACAACTCCTTGACTTTTAGTTCTACTAATCTGCTTGTAAAGTTCATCTAGGCCTTACTGAAAAAGGAGCAATTAAACCAGCTATTAGAACCGACTAAAATGGCCAATCGAGATTTCGGGCGCTGCTCACATGATAATTCTGAATTTCATGTTTCTTTAGTTACACTTGCGTGCACATCATTGAATGGGGATTCTCCCCGCCCGCCATTTCGGAGGTGCTCCAACCATCAAAAGCTACAAACACAACTTCCCAACTCATTGATCGGTGAGCAAGGAACCCAAACATCAAAACACGAAGGATGGTCACGATGTCAGGACCAGTTTCCCCCAATTGCAGTGGCCATGGAAACAAAAGGGACACTTTTGTTTAAAGAAAGGTTTGGTGGCCTTTGGTTAGTTGGACTTGGCCAACCTCTTGCTTTCACATGTTTCAACCACTAGTGTTCAAACCATCTACCCAAATGCGCAGCTCTACCAATATGGTGATCAAGGTTTATATGGACCTCGCTCTAAACGACTTTGGGCGCTCAACGCCCGCCTGGAAGAGGGGGCCCACCTGATGGCCATCCTGGCAAGATCATGCTGGCCAGCGGCCCAAATGCCCTGGGTTCACAGAAGACATGAGTTTTTTTTTTTTAGAAAGCCGGGGGTATATCAGAAATGATTATCACTCATTCTACTTTCGGGTGGAAAACATGAATACCGGGTACACTGAAAACATCCTGTTGAGTCCGACCGAATATGAAGACATTGGAGGCGACCAAAGAAATCGCCTTCAGGTTCTCATTCTTTGGCAATTTGTTTTGTTTGATCGAACACATGCGACTCATCTCCATGCCGAACTGGCAATCCTGAGGCCAAGCCCGGATTCTGCACATTCCACTTGTGCAGGGGAACCATGAGACATGGAGATGAGAACGGGGCCTAACTGGGACCCTAACTGGGACCCCTCCCTATATAGGGGTCAATACATTTTTTGCAATGACATTTGTGTGTCCTTTGCGGTTTTGTGGGAACTCGAGAGCTGGTGCCCATCAGTATAGACTACCACGCATTTTGAGGGAACCTCATAGACCCCCTCTCCAAATTCCATCTTCAAGGGCCCCGGTGGGGATAACTATACCATTACTATTTCAGGCCAAGGATGATGACATTCCTTTGGCTTGCGAATCGGCTCCGGTCGGCTTAAGGAAACACCCAGGTTTTTGGTCCTTGTTGTAGAAGTCCGTGGCGTCAATGATGAAGGGGAAGTAGGGATCCCCGGCGCAGGCGTTGTGGGCTTCCACCACAGTCCTCAGGTGTTCGTCGCCGAAGTGGAGCCATGGGCAAGTGGACACCCTGCAGGGGTCCGTCTGTTTAGTATGCCAAGGTGGACTTAGAATCCAGTTTGCAAACTCCAGGATCTTTCGATTTCAGGGTTTCGCGCTGCAAAATGTTGCCTGGTACAATTGGGCGTTTCAGATACGTCACATTCCAATCTTCTCAAGGAAGAATGAGAGCTCTGGAATTCCAGAAGTCAGCCAAGCGTCTGTTTCGACCCCTACCCATTTCGGCAAAGGGAAATCAAAAGCAAAGGGTCGAATCGAAAATCGACGTGGCCTGTCAAATTTCATAGCATCCAACCCGCTTCTTCCTCTTCCTGGCTTCCTCCAAGTAAAAAGGGCTCCTTAGGGTTTAACTCTGGAGAGCCAGGAGAAGGGGGGTTGAGACGGTCCGCAAGCAGCAACTTGATACATCCTTCCCGTTCAAACTAGATATGCCAAAAAGGTGGCTGTGACCCATAGCCTTTGGTTCAGCCATAACAACAACAAAAGCAACAAGAATAAAAAAAAAGAGGAGGAGGAGGAGAAGAATAACCAGACCCACACCAATCCCAACGCAACGACCCAAGACGACCCCTCTAAAAGGAGCCGGCTTTCAAGACCGGGTCGCTTGGCGCCATAGCAAGCATCCGGCCCGGGGATGCGCACGAACTCGGGCACCACCAGGCCAACCCAGGCGAGCATAGCAATGCGGCCGTGCTTCAGCTCAGCCTCCCTGAACCAAGGAAGGAACTTCTCCTGAGTCGTTCGGTTGAGTCTGAGTCTGAGGTTTGCACTAATTACCCCTACACCGATAGGGGAACATGGGTAAGGTTTGCACCAATTACCCATAGACCGAGAGGGGAAAATGGGTAAGGTTTGCACCAATTACCCCTAAACCGATAAACCGAGAGGGGAAAATGGCTTATATACCCTCAATGATGCTTCAGGAACTTCTCCTTAGTCGATCAAAGGATCTTTGCTTTGACGTGTGTTATACACAAAGATGGGAGCACAAAGATGAGTTCAAGCATTGTATAGGATCTGTTCTCCCGAGTTGATCTTAAGATGGTTACTTGGTTTGGACTAAATACCCACAAACCGAGAGAGGAAACTGTGCTTGCTTTGCAGAATAAGAAGGTTCTGATGCGTAGTTGTTTATATAATATGAGACTAAGAAACACATGTCCTATTTATAGACTCACTTCCTGAGTGGATGGGCCCAAAAAAGTCCAACTGTTTGGTTACCAGTGAAATGATCCCAAAAAGATCTACCTCCAGGAACTCAGGGTAGAAGGGGCGTGGATGTACATAATATAGAGATATGTATGGTGATATAAGTGATAGTGGTTGCTTCATATTCCAGAGTCGAGCTCAAACTACATCCCTGCAAAGCGGCATGTGTTTTTGGACATGTCTGGGCAACGGTTTAAGGTGAAACTAAAGAGCAACCATGTCTGACGGGATACAGTCTAATGTTCCTGTTGAAAGTGTGCGATTTGAGGGAGGTCATCACTCAACTCGTTTGCGTATATACATGCATATTTCTTTTTGAGGGAATCCTTCTATGTGGTTGGCTTAAAGGGAAAGCAATAGCACACCAATAAATTGAGTGTCTTCCAATTTGATCAAAACCCATTGACTACCAAAATGGGTATAAGGGGCTATAGAAGCTTCACTATCATCCTTGCAGTAGTATAAGGGGCTAAATATTCAGAATGAGACTTCGGGGCACCATAACACAAAAGTAACTCATGGCCACTCTATATAACAATTCCAACCCTTGTATAGCTTGACCTACAAAAACTGATGCCCCGTTGGGGCTTTGGGGCGCTTTACCCAGAGCCTCTCTCTGTCAAGGCGCGCACTTCGCGGCGAGTCCCAGCGGGTCAAAGTTGAAATCCTGGCCCGCGAAGGCAGACTCCCCGCCGATGAGCCCGCCGGCAAACTTCTCCTGGCAAACATTGGGAGGGTCAGTACCTAGGGGTGGCCGTCCAGTAGAGAGGTTAGAATAAGGGTACCCGATCTTTTTCTCTGGTCTATTTTAGTAGGGGACCCCTCCCAAAAAAGGGGGTAAAAGGGCGCTACTGGGGGACCTGGCTAAGGGTGGCCCATTTGTACCTGAAGTGCTTTTTGCGTGGAAGCTCCGCTCCTGTGCGTTTTTCTGGGTGCCCGGTTTGGGGTTGGCTTAGAGGGACACCAAAAGAAAACCACTTTGGTGGGTACCCGGAACTCATGCTTAATTGTGGGATCTGGAACTCATAAGCCTTGTTGTTTGGTGGACCATAAAGAGACATCCCTCCGGAAAGCAAGTTGACAGCATGGCACCACATGTCTGGGAATCTGTGGAAAAAAGCAGAACCAGACTCGTTTCAGCCGCCTTCAAAAGGACATAGCTGGTTGAAACATCGCGCTGTGGTTGGATGCTGAAGGTTCAAACTTCTGTTCGCCAAAGTCAGTCCCAAAGGACTAAAGTCGTGTGGAGACCCGTGGAGTGAGACGTGACGGATCAACGGACCGCCCTGTCCTCCGCCCCCAGGATGATGCGGTCCGGCTTCCTGCCTGCACGCGAGGCACGAGAAAGGGTCCCCCTCCCTTCCTTCCTTCCTTCCTTCCTTCCTTCCTTCCTTCCTTCCTTCCTTAAGTTTAAGGGACCACGGGTGTGGGACTTAAGGTCCCCCAGTTAACAATGTGCCCAGTCTTCCAATTCCACCAAATTAAGGAGTGTACCCTCAATGGAATTCCACTCAGGGCCCAAATCTGGGATACGCAAAAAGCAAACATGAACATGAAGATTTCTCAAGGGTCAAAAGGTGCCTGAGTGAACATGCTGTTGACAAAAAGGCTCCTTTGGTTTTCCCGCGACCAAGGTCTGACTGTTTGAACACATCCTGCCCAGCTCATTGATCGGAAGTGCCAGCACTGACCATTCCCCAACCCAATGTTCGACTCTGTCGCTTGCCTTTGGAGATTCTTTCAGGAACGGCTCACAACCCAGCGAGCAAGCGAGCTTTGGCTTGCTCTGTCGAACTATCTCTGATGGACAAGCCAATTGGATCTCTGGCTTGCCGGAGTTTGTGTACAGCTTCCATTCAACCCGATCTAGAAGTTTATCTTAGACGCATGTCCCACCAAGTCTGCCCCAAGCTGAAGTTGGTCAATCAGTGTGTTTGGTTGGTACAGGCAAGCCGTCATTAGAAGGTGTCACCTTCAAAAACAAAACACTAAGAGATAGTGTCCAGTGAAATTATCCCACAGTTCTTCGCGTTCAACCCGATCGCCATTCTTCACATTGACCAAGGGAATGCGAAGACCTGATAGGCACGGGAGGCCCAAGGAAGCCCCGTCAAGCCCGGCTTTCGACCAACGTACGTGTGATGAGAGGTGCGGGAAACCCTGGGTCTGGCCCCTCATAGACATTGGTGTCCTTTCGGAGAAAATAGATCACCACGCTAAACTGACTAGAACCAAGCCAAACTGTTTTTGGGTTGGGTCAATCCTGGATTAAACATGATTGAACAATTTTTGAGCAACCTCCCGTTGGCTCCCCTTGACAAGGCGGCCGAATCGGGCCTGAAAGGTTTAACAAATTCGCCCAACCCTACCCCAGTGAGATTTCATTCCAACACCTTAAACAAGACACGGATCCCGAAAGGCATCCGCGCCATGGAGAGCTCGCCATGACTAGGCTGCAAAACGATTTAATATCTTAGGACACACATATCGATCAGAATCTGAAAACAAGTCTTTTTTGCGCCCCCCAGTTGTGGGACAAGATATGGATATGTGTCGGAATAGCGAGACCCCGAAAAATGTGTGATTTCCTGTTAGCGTTCCTAGAAGACAACCCCAAAACGGGTACCCGAAAAACACGCACGCACGATGAAGTCCCTGGAAATGCAATATTAAACAGGACAAGCAACTGGAAAACCACACATCCACATTCTAAAACACACACACACACATAACGAAACACAACAAAACACAACGAAACACACAAACACAAACAAACACACGCATCGGGCAAAACCAGATCTCTCGCCTGCACGTCGCCCGGCCACCAGTGCCAGTGCCGCCGTCGCCACCGCCGTGGCTGCCGCGCCGTGAGTTGCGGTGGACGATGCCTCCGGATCGACGACGGGCTGCCCAAAAGGAACACTTGGCTGTGGCACAAAACACCGGTGCCAAAATGGAACCCTGGCAAGTGGAAACATGGACCTGCGCAATCCGTCCTGGTTAATTTTGAGCCACGCCCACTTCAATCCACTCAGAGGCAGACTCAGAAAGGCAACATAAATTGCATTTTTGGCCAGGACCGACTAAACAGGTGCTAGAAAGGACAAAAGTCATACGATAAAAAACGAAAGAAACAGGCAGCAACAAAGAGCAAAATAAGGAAGCACAGTTGGTCTAATCACCACTGTTAGCCACATCTACCGGGAATTCCGCCACCTACTTTCTCATGTCATAACTTGTCTGTTCAAGAAACTTAGTAAGCCAAGGATATAAGTCAATCACCCCCCTCTAGGCCCACTTGTTGCCCGTCATAGCCCGAGTGGAACATCCAAGTCGACCTCTGGACAGGGTGCGTTCGATGCGGCCGCGGACGCGGGCGCGGAGCCGCGGAGGGAATTCGGCGCAGAGGGCGTGATGAAGGCCAAAGAGCCCAGGGTCGCACCCACGCCCAGTGCCTGGCGCATGGCGCAAAGGACAAGAAGATTTGGCCATGGGTCAAAATCCTGTACCCCCAGTGAACATCCCAATCTCCACTAAATAGACTAAAGTCATTGGTGCACCTACTCCAAAATGGTACCATTGGTTTTGACCCACAGCCATTTGGGGTGAACGACCCTTCAAAGACCCTTTGTGCCTGGCTTCACTTTTGCCAAGGCACAAGACTTTGTGAGGGGGAAACACCTCATGTTCCCGAAAAGTGACAACAAACCCACGCTGAACTCTCACGCAAAACTGGAAATCTTGAGGCCGAGACAACTTTCTATACAAATATTAGGTGAAAAGTCGAAGGTTCCATATTATGTCTGAACATTTGGTATTTCCGAAGCCTGCAAACAGTGGATCCCAAAGTACTGGATGGTCCTTCATGGGATTTTGGTCGCTTCAACCCCGAATGGGTCGCCATAGTCAGGTTGCCAGCCAAGGAGCCACGGCAGACTTCGCCATAGTCGAGCTAAGGATTTGCGGCGATCAGCGGTTCGCGGGTCAGCGGCGAGCTTTTGCGGGCCGACCACAGCGGCTGGAGCCAAACGGATGCATTCACCAAGTTGACGTGCAACTCTTACGTCACTCTCACCAAGGCTCATGTCCCGGGTCAATAATCCAAACATGTTGTTTTGCTCCAAGCTGGTTTTCAAACAAGTGACTGAAATCCAGGAACGCAGTGGGTTGCAAAAAGGGTGGCTCGGCAATGCTGCATCATGGTCACAACTCACGTAAACTGCGCAATTCTATATTCCCAAGGGCTCCATGAGCATCCCTACCAACCCCCAAGCAAACGGATTTTTTGACCCCGTCACATATGAGCAGTGCCAGCCCGTCACCAATTGAAATTCGGATCCGTGTTTTGGATGTAACCAGCCCCAAACCACTTTTTTTTAAGAATGGACCTGGGCTTCAACCAGGCTTCGTCTCCTGGCTTCAAACGGGTGTCCCTTGGATCGGCGTGAAGACCTGCATCATGGAACGCCAAAAGGAAGGTCCCCCTCTATGGGATTCCCTCTACAAATTGGGCTAAACGCAGAAACAACTCACACACTGCCCTATACGAAGTGGCAAGATCTGCCCTTCCCAGGGAGAAATGGTGAATCTACAACTCCAAATGTGTATTGTGGTTTCTTGGGTCATCGGGGAGGGAATACGCCCTTAGTAAGCCCTCATTATAAGAATGCTTTGCTTGGGGCTTGTTTGGGCTCCCTCCACCTCTCCCTCCCCCCCAGGCCGCGTGACACGTGTTTGTTTGAGTAAGGCGTCACGTCTCTTCGCCCGGGCTCCCGCGCTCGTTCAGCATGTCGCTGGGCAGCGGCGGCCCATCCGGTGGCCCCGGATGCGAAGTGCAGGTCGGGCATCGACCTCGTGGTGCGTCGCAACGCGCCGCGGTTCGCTCCCGGCGGGGGCAGGGTCCCGGCGGGGGCAGGGTCCCCGGTGTCAAAATTGGGTCGTACGAGAAACTTCAATGGAATTCCAAGGGTCACCCTCCCCGAATTTCAGTTGTTTAATTCGGTCGGTATACGGCGACGCCCCCCAAGCTGATTAGTACTCAGCGTACTGAGTGGGTCGTTTTCTGGCTGGCACCATATGGGGAACTCCCGAAAAGAGTGGGTCTCCCTTCAGTTTCCCTTTGACACAACAGCTCAGGGTGGATTGGAGGTGTACTCCCCGAAGTGAGGATCTCAAATGGGATCCACCCCATCCAGAATCCTGGGTTTCCCATGCGCCCCACGCATGCAAATCTGGGGAGTAAACATGTTCAGGGGCAATCATGCTGCTTGTTTCTTTCTTTCTTTCTTTCTTTCTTTCTTTCTTTCTTTCTTTCCTTTTTGCGGGGGTGCCTTTGAGGCAATTTTTAGGTAGCCACTTGAATGGACCGACAGCTACCGCATGGGAAACCAAGTGTTCCCCATCACGTTGTGGGTGAACAGAAGCGGATTCCGTCTAAGAAACAGCCATTTGGCCCCATCACTCACCATGGCTGTGGAACACCCCCCCCCTTTGTGTGGTACCAACATGGGTCATTCCCATGACCACTTTAATCAATTACCCACCCATGTTTAAGTGGTAGGTGAAAGGGGGAAAGCCGCCAACCGGTTTCTGACTTTAAGACCCAGACACTGTCAAAACATCATGTATTGTGTTCCTCATAAAGACAAAACTGCCACAGCAATGGCCGGCTAAACCCAGGGTTGCTCACAAAGGTAGGGAAGCATCACCAAAGACTGTTCCTAGCCTCAGTCGAGTTGGCATGGGCAAAACAGCACCCATTGATAGAATTCACAGGGACTGGGGGTCTGGGATGACCGGTCCAACCTCTAAGGTCACTCATTTCCCGCACAGATTAGTACTTCTTCGCACGAAGATTCGAAGAAGTTGTTTGCATCACCAAAGTGACTGAGTCCAGGAAAACTTGGGGAGGCCACAGGTAGATTTCACAACTCCCGGATGTGTGCAAAGAGGATGACTAAGCCCAGAGGGATTGTAGCATGCACTTGTTTGTGTGGGGCGCTGATTAAGTGAGTAGCAACCCAGGTGGACGAAGGGAACCTGCGGGGGTCCAAAACCCAAACAAAGCTCCCAATCCTTACAAAATGGATGAGGTATTAGGAATGCCCAGTTAATCCATATTTTGGGGACACTCCTAATACCCTAGGTCTCACTCCAGGTCTTACTCCAAAACAGGATCCGCAAAAAACAAAGTTTTGGAGTAAGAGGAAGCTCTCTCGTCTCCTTTCCCTCTAACCGAGACCCCCAGCAGCGCAGTGTCTTGCTTCCAACCACGACCCCCAGCTCGCTCCTGTCACTTGGGCAGCCAGCGACCCTGTTTGGTCAAAACACCTGGAACCCTGTCGGGTTCGTTTGAGTTCTAATGCAGAAACCAAACAAGAAGGACTTTAGAGTTGGAACAGCCAACCCAACCCCCAGTTGCCAGGAGCAAAAAACAACTTGGAACCAATTCTTTTACTGGTCAGTTGATTCGAATCTCAGTGGGACCCCGAGCCCACCAAACATGGTTTTGCAGGGTGAAATCCGCCAAACAACCGGGTGCAAAACCTCGAGCAACCAGGCCAGCCAGCCCACCAACATAGTCTTTTCCACTCGGTTTCCTTTAAACAGGTCCCCTCAAACAAAAAACACCCACACACACACACCCACACGCACACCAACTTGTCCAATGGTTTCTGGGGGAAGTCAGTTCCAAGTGAGCACTATGGCTATCCACTTCCCATTTGGTTGCTTGTTGGCAGCATCCAGATTTGGGCAAATTGTGTTTAAACACACAAACCCTGACCTCCTTTACTGGAATAACAAACGAAGACTGTTTGAACAATGTGCGTACAACCACGTTCAAACAGGGCGACCCAATCCTGGTGGAATCCATATGTACAAATTAGATCTTCCAGGCTGAGATAAGGCGCAACCGTCGCCCCTGTTAGGCTTGCGGAGTCCCAAGACACAAAGCATGCCCCGGCATAATTACAAAACCATTCGGCTCATGTGCGAGCTTGCGGGGGCGTGGATCGCTAAATGGTGCGTAACTCTAGTTGCAGTATGAGTTTACAAAGGGGGTCGACCGGGAGTCAACTTGGGGTTCCTTGAGGGTGAATAGGGGGCTATTGGCTTAGCAACCTCCCGGACCAATGGGTCGCCTAGCTGCAAATGTTGCAGTTCCAAATCCCAAGAAAGGACCTTCCCAGCGAGCTCGCCATTCAGAGACGCATCTTTAAAGCCACCCCAGGCATTTGGTTTTCAAGAGCCTCCGAGGAAAAACATCCTTATGCTGCAACGGGACACCTGCTTGTTTCTGTTGAAAACGACGGCCATTGTGCAACAGAGACGTCCCAGTCACTATGCATCTGAGCAAGAATACTAGTCTGGGCTTTGGAGACATTGCTGGGGACTACTAAATTCATTTGTCTTCATGCTTCTAATTTTTCAGCTACCCAAATGAGTCCCGAAAACTTGGACAAGTTGCTTTTTTGGTGGATCAAACAACGCGTACCAGGTTGTTTGCTTCAAACATGCATGCATCTCCACGAGTTCCTCTAGTTCAATAACCTAAATTGAGGATTCATGTCCTCATCATGAATCGTTCGCTTTCCCTCGGTGAGCTTGCCGTAAGTGCAAAGTAGAAACAAGTAGGCACCCTCTTTTGGTCCAAGAGTGGAGAAACCTGTAGAAACCTTGCTGGTGCTCAGTAGGGAATGACTGAGGGTGTTGGGAATAAACCGGAAGGAGTTTCCTGAAAGAAGACCATAGCAGCTGGTTTATAGGGCTCCTTACCTCATTTTTTGCTGAGAACCAGCAAGATCCCCTCCAGGGCGCGATCCTTCAGAAGGGGATCGGTCCAAAGGCAAACGCAGCAAGCGTACAGGACGCTCCTTTCACGACCATCGGAGGCGATGCAATCTCCACCCAGGACACCTCAGTGGTCGATGCGTGCCAAGGTGTGTTCCCTTCTTTTGCGGCGGGCCTTAAGCTTTCGATGAACCCCGGATTGATGAACCCATCCCAATTGGGGCTGTCACCGAAGGACCCTTTTTTCACGCTCTCGTGGTGCCATCAATTTGGCTTTCACAGGTCTCACCCATTCTTGCTTCCTTTTAGGTCATTTTTCCCTTTTTCCAGGCCTGGCTCGTTAGACATTTTAGAACCAGAGGTGTCTTTGAGAGTTCAGGGCATAACGTGGATGTCCTCGGATCAATCACGAGTAGCGCAATCCGCGTGGAAGGCAAGAGTGAGGTGGGACAGCTGCCGTTGCTTTCCTATGGCTGGAAAGTCACACATGACGCAGGGTCAAGCCCATGCATCCAGGTACTCAGGGCAACGTTGTGCCAGGTTCGACATGTTGCCCGAAGGAGGGAACAGTGTAGGCCACATGTTGGCACTAAGCCAAACACCCCGCACTTTTGCTAATTGTTGGGTGACGGTTCAATGGGTTGGATCACACACATGGATTCCTTCCTGACGTTATGCTCATGATGTCCTTTGGTGCAAGCGATCGAAATCTGTTTGTTGGGACCTGTTGACCAGGTTTCTTGGTCAACAGTGCCTTGACCGTGTTTCGACCAGCCATGAAAAGGCATGTTAACAGACCCATTTGAGGTTTCTACTCACCGCTTTTCCGACCTTTTTGCGTATTAAGCAGTGACGAAGCTAACTTGGAACTTGAACGGGTACATCCCAAAGCTTCACACAAACTCAGCAAGATACAACAGGTTCAGGGCATTGCCAAAGACTCCTCCAACATCCCGAAGCTCTGCAAGGATTTGGATCCTCAGCTGGTGCGATGCCCTTGGTTCTGATTTGTACCCGGTCAAACAAACAAAATGGCCTTCCGGCCAGCCGCGTAACCCCAAGGTGCACCGATATTGTCGTATCTGATTCCGTCTCATGTTTAGACCCCGATAGTTTTATTTATTTTTTTCGAGACAACCTTAAAGGTGGTATAGGAAAACGACACAAAACCATGGCTGGATTGGCCAAAACCACGTAATCAAACATGGGGCTATCGATCAATCCCATGATTGCCTTGTGGCTTCCTTTTGCTGGCCCTTTTGTTGAGCCCCCAGACTGCGGCGCCGCCACACGAGGCGTCGGAAGCTCTGTTCTCCCAATGTGAACCTCGGCGACGTGTGACGTTCGCAACAGCACCCGACTCAGACGTACCATAGGTTGGACTCACCATGAACCATCAGGTTTGCAGATTGATTCACAGTTCCCGGAACCACATGAGTCACAATCAAAACCTGGTATTAAAAGGGTCTACCCAGAACCAAGTAAAGAATTAAGAAGCCGGATATCCGCAGCTATTTATGGTTGGGATTGTCCCTTACTAACCTTCATCTACCCAGGTTTTGATTGTGGCTCACATGAATTTCACGAGGCCTCCTGGGAGGGCCCGATCTTGAAATGGGCTCATCACTTCAAGTTGTTTTTGGGGTGCTTTGGCCGGCTTTGGCATTGGCTAGCGGGCTGCGTCTCTCCAGGAAGCTCTGGTTCTGCAAAAAAAAACCCTCCGTGGCTATTGCCCGTGCAAAAACAAAACAGTTTGTTGGTCAGTGGTCGGTGGCTTTCCCCTTCAATTCTTACAATTCACCAGTGGGTTCCGTTGAAACTGCAACTGTTGGAGGTTCCAACAAGGGAAATGGAGGAAACTCTGTCAATGTTGACCCCATATTAGTCAACCCCGTTTATTCGTATGGAGGTGTTCCCCTCCAAAAGTGCTGAATCCCAAACCTAGGAACACCGGGACCCCTATGAATACACTGTGGTTGATTCATATGGGGTCAACATTAGTGGCAGAGCCATGGTGCTGGGCAGCCGGACGCCCCAAACCCGTCCGCCTCACAGCGCTCCAGGGAGCAGGGGGTCTCTCCCTCGAAGGCTGAGGCGCAGTTCACCTAACGAATCCAAGGCGAAGGATCCCTTGGCCTCAGACAAGGGGTCCCCATGGGGTCCCTTCAAGGGGTCAAGGTGACCTCAAAATCAAAACGCTCTTGACAACCCCTCCTCCCTCTCCCTCTTGATTGCTGATGTTAAAAATACATGATTGTCCTTCAGTGCCAGCCGGGGTTTAGTGTTCACCTAGCCAATGACAACGCTCCTTGGCCATGGTCATGGTCATCTCCGTGTGAAAATTGAAATATCTCACATCCCTCAAGGGTTCATCATAACTGCCAATGGAATCCCCCTTTTCAAGACGGGGAGTTGGAATTCAAACGCTATGTGGCCCCCCCTCCCTATCTTTCCTTGGCCCAACGCCTGGGTACATGAAAAAGCACATGTTTCAGCAATTCGGGCAACCATATCTAGTCTTCTTGAAAGAAAATCAAAGGAGATCAGTGCTTTATGTTTATTTCATTTTGCTTTATTTATGTGATTCTTTTTTTTTTTGGGGGGGGGGGTCCCCAAATTCAGTTGAAATACCCATGTCCAAACTGCTATGGAGATGGGCCTTGCCAGGAACCATCACAGGGGTCCCTAGCCATGCCTACCAACCTCTAAGCAGGTCTTTTGACCACACATATGGGTGTGCTAGTTTAGGAGGTCTCCTATTTAGAGACAAACCCATGTTCAAAGGAATAGCACCCATTCAAAACAACATAGCGCCCATGATTGGGCGTATACTGCTTTACAAACTTATATTGCCCTGGGATCCCGTTTGACGCGCTACCCTGTACCTCGCGGTTAGCGTATGGAACATTCGTACGTGGGCCGGAAATTCATCGATGGACCCTTAGGATGGCGGTTGGATGGTTTGGTACTGGCAGAGCTCCCTACATTTCCACTTTAAACATCAATCTGTAAGGAAACTCACTTCAAAGTTGCAAAACCACGAGGGACAATCTACTTGCCTGCGCCGTGATTGCTGAAATGGGAAGCCCTTGCGGGGGTAGCAGAAGTACGTGTTTGGACCCTTGTGTACGAACACGGTTGACCAAAATGGTACACATTTGAAACCAATAAACTCCATCCATCTTCAACCAATTGTCCCTGTTGTTCAACAATCGTGGACGTAAACACCGTTTAAGATGATGTGAGTCTGTCATATGTGTATAGTTCTCTTTTTTTCTGTCCGTG
Source organism: Effrenium voratum (assembly GCA_963377175.1). Lineage (NCBI taxonomy): Eukaryota > Dinophyceae > Suessiales > Symbiodiniaceae > Effrenium > Effrenium voratum. Next base: position 248,797 of record CAUJNA010003777.1, on the reverse strand, counting down.
TCTGTCTCGTATGTGTATGTCTGTATGTGTGGGTTTGGTTTTTGAGTTGATGCCCTTTCTAGGGCATATTTTAAGAAGCTGGAACGAATCCCCGCTCATTTTGAGAACGCCTACGTGTCAAATTTGGGGAAACCGAGCTGACGGAGCGCAACTGAGGTCTGTTGACAAACCCTCATGAAAAACACCCATCCTTCTTTAGTGAGAGCCCCCCAAAAATGGTTGGTTTCCAATTTGCCGCGTTTTAAAACCAACCAAAGGGGGTTCTCCCAAAACAAGATACGCCCTTTTGGCTTTCGCTTGGAAAAACTTCTTCCAATCTCTCGCCCTGCTATCCACTTCCATGATTGCTGTCACTTCGCGTGAATCGGCCGAACAAAAAACACGCCCTGACAGCTTCCCACGAAAGCGGTCTTCAAGCCCAGGATCTCGGGAAGTGAGTCTTGCGGTCCTGCCTTTTTGACCTGGCCTGGAAACGATGTTTGTTTTTGGGCTTGAAATAAACGGAAAAGAGCCCAACCAACAGAACACTGACCAATTGCCAAGTCCAACCGCCCTGGATTCCTTCGACGCGTCTTTCGGCGACTCGGCAAAGCTGGCCTCTTTGAAGGTGTTCAGCACCCAGACATCGTTGAGAGGAAGGGAGGCCTCAAGAGAGAATGTTGCCCCCACCGGAAAAAAAGAGTCAAACTCAACGCGTCAAGAAGGCGATGCTTAAAGGCAACCTAAAGGGGACATGTAGCGAGCCTGGAGAAATAAAACAAAAACACTGCCGCGTATGCTTGCTCCCATGTGACTGAATGGATCGGCCTGGTAAAGGGAAACCGAGTGCTGAATGGACTTTTGGAAGCTTCTTGCGCCATCCCTTCTGCAAGCCTAACGCTCTGTTCAACAAAAGGGGGCCAAGGACTAGACTGGCTCTCAGGAGACAACAGATTGCTGAAAACCATGTGGGAAGTTGAAAAAAGGTGACAGGGATGTTGACACTGCTGGTGCAAAACCATCTTGCTAGAAAATGCTGTAACATGCAGGTTCGCAGTGTTTTACAGCATTCTCGTGCAAACAACAGCTATTCCGGACAAAACAACCACCTGAATGAATTCTCACCCGCTTATGGAAATTGTCAGGCGCAAAAATCCTCTGGCCACTTCGCGTTGACATAGCGCCAACCACACATTCTTTCGAAGTAGCCCAGAACTTGGCCCGCGGTACACGAAACATGGCAGCCATATCTAAGATTTAGTCTACCCGCAAATGTCAAATCCTTGAGGAGACCCTATAGGTTTAGGTGTGCGGTTTAGGGGCTTGAGGTGTCTCTCCTGGGTCTCCGAACTGCGCCCGGGCTTCTGCCTCGCGTCTCAGGCATCTGAAAATAGGGGAATGTTTCCCAAAGTGGTGTCCCTTTTTGTCTTCCTGCAACTTCCTCCAACATGAGCTCAAAAAAGGTACCCTCAAACAAAAGACACTCCTGGGTCGGACATACTTACAGTTGGTTCAATCGGGCCCCCCTAACCTGTTGAGAAACCAGGGGGTATCAGGTAGGCTGGGTAGGCTGCCCATGTCCAATTGAACAGACCAGTAATATTGTCTGCTAATATTATATAGGTATGATTTTTGCAGAACCGAACCTGTCCAATAGGCTTCGGCTCCGGGCGCTCAAGAACGCCGAGGTGGGAAAAAAGGTGCCTCAGTGTTTGTGTGTCTTCTTGTTGCGGGTACCCTTTTGGGCTTAGTTGAAAGGGAAATCACCGAGGAAACCAACCATGTTGCACCTTCCCCTTTGAGACAACTCCATCCTCCCTGTGCCTTGCATGCCTTTTGGCAGGCACTCGATCAGGTACAGTAACGAGTATTTTTCCCCACAGCGAGTCACCGCGAAGATTTTCCGGAACTATTCCGCCCGGAGCCACTGCGAACCACGCCAGTCCTGAGCCTTGGGCAAAGAAGGTTCAGGTGGGAGGGGGTTCCCTTCAAAAGCAACCATCGAAAAAAGCCTTGAGCAATGTGGTGGAACCATCAAAAAAAGGGTGCCCTTGCCTTCTGCCGCAGGCTTAGGCTTACTAGCTACTCCCCTGAGTTGAACATAGATTTGGGGAATAACGGGGCTCCCTATTATGTCCCAAACTCAGCAAAAGTGGCCCTAAAGGTGATGTGTAAACGGGCAGGAAGGGGACCATATCTTGGCCCACACTGATTATTTTTCATATTGTTAATCGACCCCAAAGTCATCATGAAGAGACCCCGACCCCTAACCCAAGCACTTTAAAACAACAAAGAAACACACAGTTGCCCAGTGACCTTGGCGGAAAACACAAAACACATGTTTGGTGTGTCCCGGACACGGTAAGCAAAAAGAGGCTGCAGTGAAGTTAGTGAAGAACTGGAAAAAGGGTGCCAACTCAAAAGCATAAAAGTTTATTTGCAGTTTATTGCTGGCTTATGTGTGGTTCTCTCTTGGTTTTCTTTGCTTTCCCTTTGAATCCCCTTGCTCTTGGCTTCCCCCTCAGTCTCCCGTTCGTCTTCCTTTGGTTTCCCTTTGAAGCCTGCCTGCAAACCAATCTCAAACCTTGGCCCAACTCTGGGGTGAAACACATTTTGCCCGACATTCTCCAGATTTCCAGTTTGACGCAATGATTCTCTTTTGGTCCATCTCAATCTAAAACATATGTCTAAGCTCCTAAAAAAAGAAACACACAACATATGTTTTGAAGGATCCCCAAAAAGAGTACCACCTCACCTTACACACCCAGTGCAGGCCTCCCACCAGGAAGATGCGGTTCACATCCACTGCCACTGAAGGCCACACCCGCGCTGCTGAGGCCTTTCACATGAATCGGAACCCCCCCCATGGCACCAGCTTCCTCGTGGATTCCGTTCTCAAAACCAACCCAAATTGGGTACCCGGATCTTTGCTGCAGGAGGCTAAATGATTGGAATGGGGAGGGCAATCAAAATTGGGTACGCGCCTAAAAAATGAATGACACCCCCGGATGTTTGCTGTAAGAGAACTAAAAAACATAATTCCTGGTTGGGACTAATTAAGTCACAACCATGGGAAAACAATATTTGCAACTATTCAGCCCCTTCTCTTCTCCAATGCCAACTTAGAATCACTGCTTTTATGGGGGGTCGGGGGGTGGGGGTCTCTTCTATTCTCTCTAGGACTTTAATTCAGTCTGCAATGCCTATCAGTTTTGAAAATCCCCCCGAAGTGTTTCTATTTGCCCACCCAAAGGACCCATGGGAATTGTATAAAAGGTGCCACCTTCATGAATGTGGATCGGACCCATCCTTATACATCAATCAGCCGGTGGGGAGGCAAAACAACCAGGAACCGACTCTGAAGCAAGTTGTCTCAGCCCGAGGTTGTGGGACCGAGGGGTGGTTCCCACTTCTGTGATACCAGGCGACCATTCATTACAGTACCCCCTTGAATAAAGACATAGAGATACCACAGAAGTAGCAATCCAATTCCCACTCCCCTCGTGCCGTTCAGTCTCGCATTTCTCCCATTCAATGGGCTAACAAATGGGTTGTTTTGGGATGCTCCAACTATCCTTTGGTGCAAGCCATCGGAACTCTGAGACTCTCTGAGCCGACAGCGGTGGAGCTCGGATCTTCCCACTGCCTGGCATCAAATCGACTGCCTGCCAGCTGGACGGATCGATTTGACCGGGTCCCTGCAAAAAGCGACAACTGAGGGTTGCTTAAAAGAGAAAATGAAGAAACCCCAAAAGAACAACACAAGTTGTATGCTCAGCCTGGCAAACTCCGAGAACAAGCAAACAAATAGCTTGTGTTAAGCATACCCAAACATGCAGACATTTGTAGAGGAGATAAAATCAAATTCTGCGTCTCCGCGCAACACCAACTGCCAAGCAAAGCACACCACACTAGTCCATTTAAGCGCCCGAACTCATGAACCCCCAAAGCCAGGGATTCCCCTTGGCATGGCCTTAGCAAGGCCTCAATAAGTGCTGTTTGGGGGGAAACGACACCTGACTCGGGAAAATGCCGGCCATTTTGCAGGCTGCGACTTGTCCTCATGTCCATCATGCGCACAAGGGAGCCCCGGGCGTCCCCGGAAACGACGCAGCCGTGCCGAAGCTCCGAACCCCCCCCGCCCCCCAAACACGGCAGGTGGGGCTGTGATCCCAGGCGCCGGAACCTGGGCAAGGCCGTGCAATTTGGTTGCAACACGTCCAAAACCTGAAATCACTTTTCGGATCCCCGAGTAAAGGATCTTTACCATGGTGAGCTGGTTTTACCCAAGTGAGACCCAAAAATAGCAGAAACGTGCAAAAAAGAAGAAGAAAAACACGAAAGCACAAACCCCAAAAGAAAGTTTGTTTGGAGGGTGGCACTCAACAACTTAGAGCTTTGGTGCACTGCCAACAACAGACCAACAAGACAAGAGCGCAGCTTGTTACATGTGGTTTGCTCCGCTGGACAAGGTTACTCCCCCCGAGCTCAGCGGGCGTCAAGCCCGGCAGGGTTGCTTCAACATCTCAAACTGGAGATCCCAAGTGAAGTTGGTCCTAGACCTCCGGTGGCTCTCTTGGTTCCCTTTTGGAGGGCGCTTCCCTTTGGAATCAACATGTCTTAAAATAGGAGATCCCCCAAACAAAATGTGTTTTTGTTTCCTTTGACTGGCAATGGTTGATTTGTGTCACGCAGAAGCGGGGTTTCCCCACCTGTTTCCTGCTGTGTATCAGCTGCGGATGAAGGTCTCACATGCTCTCCTCTAAAGTTTCGCCGACACCTGGACCCAATCCTCTAAGCGTAAACCTCCAAATATGAAAATAAGGCGTGACATGCATCAAGGAGCCTAGGAAAACGGGGAGTCTCAAAGATTGAGGTGAATGAGCCTCGAATCAAGCTTAAGTAGTCCAAAAACAACTCACGTGGACCATGGTCTTCCATTCAAGGTCGTTCCGCATTTCCTTTTGGTTGAAAAGGTTAAAAGGTTGTTCTCGACAAACACACACACACACACAGACACAGACACAGACACAGACACAGACACGGACACGGACACAGACACAGACACAGACACAGACGCACATTCACAAATCCTTAGCGCTTTCTAGGCAACATGTGCCACCTTTCCTGCTAAACACATTTTCTCAAACAGTTCAAGGCAGATCGAAGCAATCAGCAGCCGAGGTCTTCAGGGGTCGGGGACCTTCTCACTGAGCTTCCTGCAGTAGCTGGGGCAGTGTAGAGATCAGGTACCTCAATGGGAAAGATCTGGGGAAACCTCGTGGGTTTTGTCTGATGAGAAAACCCCGAGGAACGGCTGGTCTCCTTCCTGTTGTTTTCCCTTTAAACATCCGAATGAGTTTGAGACAAACTCTCAAACAACCGCAACTGCCCCCAAAACAAGGCCAAGTGAAGTGGATGGATAAATCCTGCACCAGTTGGTGGGCGGTCAAATCGGGCTTCATCTATCCCAACTAGTGCTGGAAGTCATGTTCAGCATTCCCTTGGGTGTCTAAGGCATGTGTTCTCTTTGTCTTTTTCTTAGGGGCAGGAGGTCAACTCCCAGACTCCTGCTTCCGTCAGCAAGGATTGAAGGGTCAAGATCAAGGGCTGCGGAAAAAAACCGCACCCTTTCCATGATACTACACTGGGTTGCTGTTGCTAGGAGAAAGGTCTATCTTTGAAAATAGCTTCAATGGATAAGTTGTTTTTTCCCGAAAGGTCGAACGCGGCGTCAAGTAGTTGATTCCCATCATTGGCGACATCATGTCGCAAAGATGCAAAGAAAACTAACGGAAACCGATGTCTCTCCAATCCTTGAAATGTGAAACAAACACGTTGTTTGCTTGCAGCCACCCACTGAAAATTAACAGAACCAACAAAAAAAATCAATACGTGCCAAGAACAGGGAAGCTAGCCTGAGGAGGCTCCGAGCAACTCTCTTGGATCACTGGCAAATCACAGGGAATGGCCAATCACGGGCTCCAACATTTGACGCATTCCACCAACGCACAACCTGTTGACTGCTGCATCTACTGAAAATGGCTGTGCTAGTTTATGTGCATGGAGGACACATATTGTGGGCAATCCCTGTGAAAACTATATCGTGTTTAAGGGGGTTCCCTTGGTATGAAATGTGGCTCTACAAGCAACATGTCACTTCTGAAGGACTGGTGTAGTATCCCTTCAAAACCATGCCAAAGGCTCCTTCTGCCTCAAACGGTAACGACAAATCAAGCAATCATCAATCCCTTCAACTTGGCCCACAATTAAAATTTCGAAATGTTGTTCCATATGTCGTCGACCAAGATATGAACTAGTTTTGGAGCAGGTGTCCCAGGGAAACGTATAGTGGTCTAACCTGGGACAACCCAAACGATCTTTGCCGGAGGGTTCTAACAGACTCTCATAATTGCAGGTGGTGTATCTCTGTGTCAATGAATTTCCACACCCAACATCGACCATAGACTATCGGATGGTTCGACAATAACGCTTTGTGAGTCGGGACAGTTTTCAAGTGAACACCATCCAACAGACCTGTAGCAAAGCTGCTCCAAACACAAAGGTAGCAACTTCTTCCCTGGTCAAACAACAAAACACAATAGACCTAGCCCAACATTTCTATCCTTGAGAGTTGGCCAGTCGTTGAAAATCTCGGAGCGACTCTGCTGTTACGCCAACACTCCTTAGCTCCCGCGCGGATTGGCAAAGTAAAAATAAAAGCTTCTGTTTGCCACTAACATGGTCTTCCCCCAAACGACAAACAGTCCGGAAACTCAGGGCGTGAGACTCTCAAGCTGCCATTGGGACAGAAGAACGGAGTCGAACGGAGTCTGGTGGGCACGAGTCATCTGGCTGCTCCATGCTGTAGCCATCCAGGTCCAAGAAGGCGTCTGCATCCAGTCGCATGGTGTAGACCTGCCACAAAATCGGCCCAGGTCCCATCAAGGCGTCCGGAACCCTTCCAGAACGCTCCAAACCCCGGAGCCTGGGCCGATGATCAGAGGCCGTTTCTGCCCGCAAGGCGCAGCCCCCCGGGAGCCCCTCAGAACCTCCCCAGAACCTTCCTGGAACGGTTCCAGGACCTGCAAGGCCGCCTCTTAGACCCAATAGCTGCCACTTAAAAGACTAATTGTGGACCCTGGGTTTGTCAACCCACCCTACTAGACAAAAGTGAAGGATTCCCACGCCCGTACTACTCCGGGAATGAAACAACCTTTGCAAGGACGCCCTTTTGGGGCTTGGTAGGGGAGACCAACCCAACACCGGTTCGCCTTGCAAAAGATGCAGCTGGCAAATGATTGACAAACCTGAAATACGGAATTCCGTATTTCAAGGGTTCTTGTTTTGTCTCAATCTTTCTCCCTGATCGGTGAGCTCGTCATTGATTTGCGCAGGCAAAAACGGGGGAGTTGCTCCCACCAAGTGGGTCTGAAGTATTGCGGGTGGTGCGTCCACCCAAAACGCAAAACCACAGGTCGGTGTAAACCATTTAAGCACCCCTTCGCGCAATTCGTCATGGGCAGGCCTTGGCTGCCATGCATGCCCAGCCCCACCCATGCTGCCATTTGTTGGCTGTTGGAATAGCTGGCTTTGATTGTGGCCCTGCAGTTAAGCCGGAACCAAACAACGAACCCCTGCAACCTAAATTTTGTGGGGAAGGGCGTGAAAGTCCCTGCGGGAAAACAGTTTTCTGGATATCGCAAAAAAGAGCGGAGACGAAATCCCGCGAAACCGCATGGGAACCTCACCATTTGGTAACAGCTCCCGACCTTGGGGACCGTCAGCCCATTTTGCAATCCTTGTTGGCAACCAGTGACCATCGCCTTGCAGCGGCCGCTGTGCCTTTGCAACTTTGTGATTCACAGCAGCTCTGTGTACAACAAACCATTCATTCAGCAGGCAGTGTGTAAACTGCAAGCATTTTTTATATAGCCTGCAAGACTCTTGCGCGCCTGCCAGCCTTTTGTTGGCCTTTCGTGATTCAAGGTGCCTTTGAGTCACTTGATGCCGTAGTGTGAGCAAGGTTGTGGGCAAGGTCCCTTTCTGTATCTCCCTACGATACCATGGAATTCTCATCCTCAACCGGCCCAAGCGGGAAATCCCATCTATTTTCCACCCATAAACCAGAAAGGACTCCTGCCCTAACAGGCCATGTTGAACTTGGATCCCGCGGAATCCACCTAATTTCAACCAGTACCATTTGCCTCCAACCGAAAATAACATATTGATTCTGGTTCTTTGTTCACGGTTCATTTCCTCTTACCTGTACAAGTTCCAAACAGATTCTAGCAACCAAATGGAACAAACCTGGCCCACAACCGGGCTCCAAAAAGTGGTGTCTGCAGATTATGTTTCATTTCTTGCCTCCTCAAAACTGTAAAGCCGTTTTGGAGTAGCGCCTAGAAGCGGTGGATCCGGCATGGCCTTTTGCGATCCGATGGGAGCCCCGCCTCTCCGGGCAGGAGCATCGCCTCCACCAAGGCGTAGCTGCCTGAGAGAAGGAGCCGTATGGCTCCAGGGATATAGCCATGGGTCAAAATTAAACCACCAATAGACCGCAGGTAGGTTTGGAAAGGGCTATCGGTGCCTTGTGTATTCCTTTGGAAAGTGCACCCTCACTCACCGACTTGACTTTACGCGGGCATGGGTGTGGGTCAACATCCCGTACCCCCAGTGAACATCCCAATCCCCACTAAAATAGGTTCTAAAATGGGTGAATTCACCTACCCCAAAATGGGATCCCATTGGTTTTGACCCACAGCCATATGTCTATCTTGTGAAAACATACCCACAAGAAGGGCAGAGCGTTCTTTGGCTTTCCTGTAAAATCCGCCCCTTTGGAGGGCAAGTCCAGATTTAGCCCCTAGCAAAAGGAAACAACAAATAGAACGATACCCATCCCCTTGTGGTTTCCCTTTGGATAAATCTTCAATTGTGGACTGTTTGACACCCAGTTGTTGGAAAGAGCCTAGGATTCCAAGCAACCTGACCAATTTCCTGCCACGCAACCGGCGTGGATTGCATTTGGCTGCGCAGAAAGGGGGCCATTGGTACGTCCTCACAGGGTACCAGGAGACTCGGGCTTTGAAGTGGGGAGGATTTATAGGTTCATATTGCCTAGCCCCGATCAAGCCAGTAGATCTTCCTGCAACGGGCTACAGAACCATACACATGATTCTCTCAGTATGACCTATGGAATATGGCGTGAACACCCACAGTCAAAAAAATCCCCAGGTCGTGATACCATTCACACTGATCAGCTCTGGTGCGTATTCAGGCCCTCCATATCAAGTCAACCTCAAAATGGAAAAAACAACAAACACATATGAACAGAGATCCCATGTTCAATTGGAATCACCATTCTTTGGAGGAATCTTCGTTTATAGGACCCCCTTTTTTGGGGGCTTGCTCTTACAGTACCAATTTGGGGAGCGTGGCGGGTCCCCATTCGGCCGCCCGGCCGGCCACGATGGCGTCCCTGCCCGGCACGGAGACCGCAGGACTGCCGAAGGACCTCGGGTTGCTCCACGCCCCCGAGGTCGGCGAGGACCTTTTGGTCTACCCAGCTCCCGATCCATTTTGGGCCCTCAAACCGCCAGGTTCTGAGACCCCAACACCCCTCTGGGGTGTCCAATGGAGGGTCTGGGTCCGCTGGAAGGCCCAGGAGCGTCTAGCGGAAACCTGTGGGTGTGAGGCTAACCGTTTTAGGAGAAAGGGAACACATTTTTGCTTGGGAGTGGGGGGTCCCCTATTTTCACAGATCCATTTGCTTCGTTAGGTCTAAGGGGCTCGCAGAGTTTACTCAAAGGAGTCTTCTGGCGAAATACGCCCCCAGACCGACAGGAGGCCCTTGGGGTCGTTTTTGGTTCAAGGTTCAAAGTCAGCTCTCCAATTGGTGGTGTGGGGCTGTTTTCCTATTTGCCCACCTACAAGAAGCAGTGGTTCAAATCCTCAAACCACCAATGGGCCACCAGATCCAAAGTAAACCTGCAGCCAAAGGTGGCGGAGAGGAAAACAAAGATCTCTCCTTCTTTCTTTGTTTCTTTCTTTCCTTTTTTTTTTCTTTCTCTCTCTCTCTCTCTCTCTCTCTCTCCATAGACCTATGCGCTTGTGTTGTTGTTGGGTGTGCAGGAAAACCAGAGGAAAATCCGCCTTTGGGGGGGCCCCTATATTCACCCTTATACAGATCCTGATGTTTGCGGGGCTCGCAACAAGCCACACACGTTTGGAGGTCCGAATCGTTCGAGAAGCACCTGACCAACAACACGTTTTTTATTCTGGGCCATGTCTTGTGAAGCTTACACCAGGGAAAGTGAAGGGCATGACCATTTCAAACGAGACCATGGTTGCGAGAAACAGCTTTTTCTGTGAGACAAAAGTGAGCCATCCCCAATACTAGGTTATCACTTCGGGGATTCCTTGATCCCAGCGCTTCCCCCCCCCCCCCCCCCGCTCCCTCGGTAAATCGTACGGGAAAATTCAGTTGTTGCACGTACCCCTTGCTACCCCTCCTTCCCTGTTGCCCCTGCTACCAACGGGGTATGTATAACCAGGGATCTGTAAATGGGGTATGCAAATCCGGGCTGTTCAACAAAAATGGAGGGTGGGCAATCTGATTTTCCATATTCCCATGACCGGTTCCTTGCGGATGAAGGAATACCTTTGAACAGCCCGGTCATGACTAGAGTTAGGCCCAGTTCTAGAATGTATATTTTATTGTTTGCTTCACATGGAGTCACTGGTAAGATGTAAAATCTATCCTAAGTCTGCCCCAGCAGTAAATATGTCAATATCCCCTGTGGTCGGGTTCCTAGCCTCGGCATGAAGGTCACGTTGCCAGGCCCCGGCTTCATCTGAGGCACAGGGGCCAGTTCTTAGAGGGAAAACTGGGGCGTGGCTTGGGAGACCGCAGGTTTTAGTCTTTGGTTCCATTTTTCTAAGAAGACAGGAAACGCGTTAAGTTAGCCCAGGCATTTTGCGGGTTTCCAGACATTCTCTCCAGCAAACTCTCCAGCTCTTAAACCCTGAGTGCTTCTGGATTTCTTGGATCACTTCCTGCAGATGGTGTCTCAGAAAATAACAAGCCAACCGTTTCTCGGGCCGCACCCTGTGTTCGGATTTGTCTCATGCCACGTTTGTAGTTTTTGGTTCTTTTCCGGGTCCATTTGCGGGTGTTTTGGGTGGCCCAAATCTGGGGCACACAACAAATGGTATATTCAGATTCAGGTGAATGTCTACTCTCCCCTTACAACATGCCACAATTGGGGACCTGGGAGGAGACCCCCGGGGTTGGGTAGTGACAACAACTAGCCGAAAATTGGAAGTTCAACTTGGACAAGCGAGTTTTGCAAGGAAAGAAAGGATGGCCCGCTGTCTTTTGCTGTATTCTTTAAAGAGAAACCCTCCAAACAAACAAGAACAACCAACACACCCCGTTTTGTGGCGCCACCCCGTTTTGTGGCGCTTGATCTCAAATGCAAAGCTTCTGGAAGCACAGTCTGGTGGCAAACCCTATGGAAGCCTGTGAGAACAATTGAACAAACAACTAACAAACATGGTGCCTTTTGGTACAGACGTTTGGGCACTTCCCAACACGGGGCATCCCTTCCTATGGTTCCAGGTCGGATTTCTAAAAGACACACATTCTTGGGGGGCCTTCTCTGGGTGCTAAATAGGGAGTCCGGAAAAGGCACAAAAGCACACCAAGAAAAATACCCACCAGTGCTGCTCCCCGTATCATTGGAGCATGCAGAACGTACAACCATGAACCTAGAGGAGTTGAATATGTTGCTGGTTCATGATTTAGTCAGGCAAACAACAATGTAAGGCGGTCCCAACGCTGACCCAGTAAAAGACGTAGGACACTTCGGGTTCCTCCCCTGGCATTCGCGAGAAGTTTGCGACTTTGAAGGCCCCAAAAGAAAGGTATTTGGAGCTCTGTTTGAAAACAACAGCAATCACCATCCCCCAAGTATATTTTTCTTGAAGAGCAAATTTGAAAAGCTCTATTTTACAACCGAAACACCCTTTGATGGTCCGGGATTGAAATCTGGCCTTGAAACAAGCGCATTTGCATATACGCGTAGGGGGAACTCCGTTTCTGCAGCACCCGCCCCATTCTGAGCACACCTTCTTGGGTCACCAACTATCTGGAAGTCCGGAAGGGCGTTCCAACGATGAAACTTCGCCGCCATCTAACTTGTTGATCATTAAAATGACCTTCCCACTCGGTGAGTGAGACGTGTGTTCAGGTGGCCTTGGTCCGATGTTTCCATCTGGCTCTTCGAACCGCGGCGCTCTGGTCACATGATCCGATCGAGTAAGAACCAGAAAACCCCCTTTTCCAAGGTCGACAAGGTCCAGAAAAAGAATTGGTTGGTTGGTTGGTTGGTTGGTGTGCAGTCCCCATGAACCAATCGGATTATGATCTCGTTGCGCTTACCCTTTCAGGACCAACCACTTGTGGCGACGGTTCGGTCGAAGCCGCTCGCCTCCTCGCTGAAGGAGAGTTTCAGCCGGCCATTGCTGGGGAACTCATAGGTTGCCAAGTCCTGGGAAAAAATCCGAATCCGCTAGTCAACCAATACTTCTAACTTCTGACAGCTCTTATTGGGGGGCACATTCAGACTTTCCTTCCTCAAGTTGTAAACTCAAATTGTAAATTGCAATGCTGACTTCGCATGTTCAAATCTGTTCAAATGGAGCTGGCAAAAAGATCACATACATTCCTTTCTGAAAATATTTAATTGTTCACGTTTTTTGCGCCGGCGCCCCATTTGAACGATGACAATAGTGGAACTCCCCTGAGCCCTACTAATATATATATATATATATATATATATTTATGTTCAACAAAAACATACCGGGGGGGGCCTGGATTCAACAGTACCGGCAAGCGATGAATTGGAACTGCTGCAAAAAGGGCACCATGTTTTGGCAAGTTTATTTTCCTTATATACTATATACATACATGTATATATAAGAGGTCCAAGCCTTCTTCCAGCGGTCCCCCAGATTTCTGAGGCTTGTGGGCGCCTGACCATAATTCGCAAACCGGCAAAAAGGAATCCCTAAGAGATCTTCATCATATCAGGGAGCTCGTTCGACCCCCGAATCGATGCGCAAGTCAGTATTTGGCAGAATACATCCGCAAGGCTTCCCTTGTTACCCTGTGATGATGTACCAGAAACCGCATAAACGACCCCTTTATCCCTTGTCAGCCTCTCAACCTGACCGAATGTCTAAGGGGGCTCCCCGAATGACTTCTGACTGTGGGTTTGTTTGATTGGCCAGCAACCTTCTGGCTGTCCGATACATGAAGCAATCGGCGCCCAAGACCTGCACTTTTCTCCAATGGAGAAGTACATGGACCTTTGATTGGCTTCAGGGTTCCCCCCTCAGAAGGAACCAACAGCCACTAGAGGTCCTGCATTTGCCAGTTCGGCGCCCAAGTTCTGTGGGTCTTTTAACCAAGGAGGTGCCCCTCATTCGAAGAATGCTGCACTTTTGTAGGCACGCCTTTTGCGGGCCGCCAACATCCTTAACTGACATGTTGATGGCCTTGTTAGAGGGCAATCGATTGTGCGGCTTGATATTCTTTCGGATTGACGATGCCACCTACTTCTAAGTACTGGGCTCATTTGGGCGTGCGTCTTTTTCGGGCGGGTGGACTTTTTAAGGTTGGTTTGCAAGGAACCAAAAGAACAAACACGATTTCCCCCCCCTTCCTCCCCATTTAAGCATCTGTCCGCGTCTGAGCATGTTGCTGAACAACTGAACTTTTGGGACCCCTTCCAAAGAAAAAACCCGAGCCCTTGAAATTGGCCAATAAAAGGATGACAGCGCCCCTTGCCAATTTTGTACCTCAGGAGCAATCCTGATTGTAGGTGAGACATCAAATAGACAAATCTTGGAATCGTCCCGGGGTGGGAGAAGTTCGGATTTGGGTTCAGGTTCGGGCTTCGTTCGGGTTCTGGGCCGGGAGTGTCTGCTTGCGGGGAGGCGGGTTTGGCGAATTTGGCTCCTTCCAAAACCGAACTGACTCACCGGCAATGGGAGTAGTCGTAGCACCAGTAATCATAAGAAAAGCGCAAAAGTAATTGTAGTAGAAAGAAATTGAGAAGTAATGGTAATAGGAGTAGTAGTAGGAAGAGCAGCATACTACTAGTAGGCGAAGTAATAGCGGCAGCAATAATAGCAGTAGCAGTAGCAGTAGCAGCAGTAGTAGTAGTAGTAGTAGTAGTAGTGGTAGTAGTAGTAGTAGTCGTAGTTGTAGTAGCAGTAGCAGTAGCAGAAGAAGTAGCAGTAGCAGTAGCAGTAGCAGTTGCAGTTGCAGTAGCAGTAGCAGTAGCAGTAGCAGTAGCAGTAGCAGTAGCAGTAGCAGTAGCAGTAGTAGTAGTAGTAGTAGTAGTGGGCGTCTCGTTCCCTGACATGGGCCTGCAACGTCACTCTCTCTCACTGGGTCGGGCGTCAATTACAACAACTACCACAGCGACCGGTCTGCTGTACTTCAAACGAGGCTGTGGCACTGGTCCTGCGGCGGGCCTTCTTTGTTGGTGGTGAGCGAGAAACAGGTCTGCTGCTGGCCTGCAACGTCAAGCTCTGTCGCTAATTCGGATGTGAAACGCTACTCCGGGCACGCTGTTGCTCCCAACACACTTTGGCTGGCGGGCGCAACATACTGCTTGCCTGCTGCTTCGGCATATCCTGACTCGGTTTGATGTTGTGTTACTATAAAACAGATTTGGCGTCAACATCAAAGTACTGGAAAGGAATTTGTCATTCCGACTTTCGATCGTCCACTGTCCTCTGTATGGTTTTGTTCTCAGGTGTTCGGATTTCATTGTGTTTCCCGGCCCGTTTCTCGAGATAACTCTAAACGCAATAGGCGCGTGAAGTACTCCCAGACTCCCCATGCAACACAGATGACACTACTGTTGAAGCTGACTCTGCTGACTCGAATATTATCTGCGCTCACCTGATGCGTTCCAACAACATCGCTTCTGTCGCAGCTGAGACCGCAGCCATCCTGTCGCAGTCCGAGCTTGCGTCTCGTTCCCTGACAGGTCCGGCCAATAGCCCTTCCTTCCGGATCTCCTCTGCAGCCACTTCGGCAAGCATCTTAACAAATTTGGCCCACAGATTGGGGAAGGAGCGGCGGACACTCAAGCAGCCTGGGTACAAGCCGCAATTCTGGTGGCCTGCCCTGTTCGACAGGCCATTGCAGGCGACGCACCGGCTCATCCGGTTCCACTGGCTAATGCATTGCAAACAGTGGCAAGTGAACCCGTGAGCGTGATGGGCCTCCAAATCCGTGATCTTCTTGATCATCCACTTCAGCCAGACCCTCATAGTCTCATACGCCCCTTTCACTGATCTGAAATCCTTTTCTAAGCGGCGAATCCGATTGCGCCCGAAAGACGCCATCAATGCGCTGCGTTTCACATCCGAATCAGCGACAGAGCTTGACACTGCAGGTCAGCAGCAAACCTGTTTCTCGCTCACCACCAACAAAGAAGGCCAGCCGTCGCATGCCGTCGCACTTGCATCCTGCTCCACAGTGCACCCCGGCTAACCCCTAACCTAACCTCTGCCCCGGGGAGGGGGGGTTCGCGTTCGGGTTTTGGGGGGGGGAGGTTCGGGTTCGGGTTCGGGTTCGGGTTCGGGTTCGGGTTCGGGCGGGGCTCATGTGTTTTTATTGTTTTTTTGGGGGGCGGGTTCGGGTTCGGGTTCGGGTTCGGGTTGGGGTTGGGGTTGGGGCTGGGCATGTCGTGCCCGCTCGGGGGGAGGAGGAGGTTTGGGTTCGGGCGGGGCTCTTTTGTTTTGGGGAAGGGAGGTCGCGTTCGGGGGGGCGGGGGGGTTAATCGGGTGTCCACTCGGAGGCGGGTTCAGTTTGGGTTCCGGTTTCGGGTCCGGATACGTCCAACCCCTGAAATCCAGAGTTTTCCCTCAACCCCCATCACTGCAGTCGCTCATAAGAGGACAACTTGAAGCCCTGTGATCACCGTTCCGTGTGGGCAAATTTTCACAATTTTGCTTTGGATGTTCCCACGGTTGCCTACCAGTTGCGCAGAATCACTGGGCCCACCTTGTTTCAAGCCTTGCTTTCCAAGGTCCAAACCACCACAAGAAGCAAGGTGATTCTATGCCGCCCCCAATAAACCAAGGAAGCGAACTCGGACTTTTTTGGGGGTTCCCATTCCCCGCCTCCTCCTCAGCGGGCGGGTAGCCGAAGCTGGTGTTGAAACGAGGCCTTGCCACTTGCTTCGCTCTATCTGGGGTACACACACAAGTGTTCAGGTTCTAGTAAATATCTAGTGGAACCTAAAGTATCAAACAATTAAATCATTTCGGACACGCCCCTCCCAGTGGCACAACATCCAGTTCGGCTTTCGGCAATGGGGAAGCATGACAAGTGGTTTGTCTTGGGTGTTTCCCTCAAGCACAAACCAACAAAGGGTATATGCCCACTCCAAAACGGTGCACCCATGCTGCGTATTTGGCGCATTTGGGATCCAAAGGGTTGGTCAACATAATATGGAAAGTTGCGGTTTTCAGCAGGACAATAATGTAGTTTTACTCTTACATGGTAATTAGAACGGGCGTGTGCGGAACATTCAACCAGCGTGTTGTCACGGCCAATATGAAGATAATGAAGGATAATCGCCCCTTACTTGACAATTCTCAACGCAAACCCTGCGGTTGTTCCCCTTGCTGAGGGTGCAAGTAGCAAGCATCATATTTGATAGTTTCGTCCTGCCAGCTAACATGCACGCGGGGGATTTGGTGCGCGCCACCAAACAAAAAAGGACTTGGAGGGTGGAGTTTGTCTCAGAAAATTTGAAGCTGTGACCCGAGTCCCGAGTACGGGCGTAAGGTTAAATCCATGGGGAAGTCCAAGAAACATGGAATCCACCCATAGGATTCTTTGAGGAGGGTCACCTGGTGCAGTACCCTCAAGAAACAAGACACGTCCTCTTCCCAATGTGTGCTGGGAGCTTTCATGGAATCGCCTGGCGGGTAACACGAAACCCAAGAGTCCAGGGGTGTCAAATCTATAATGTTGACCCCGGATTAATAAACCCCAGTTTGTTAATATGGGGGTGTTCCCCTCCAAAAGTGATAAATCCCCCCTAAAACCAGGGACACCCCCACATTAACGAACTGGGGTTTATTCATCCTGGGTCAACATTACACTCCGCGCGGAGCGAGTCGCACTCCGCACGCCTCTCGGGCTGCTCGGGCTGCACGCTGAAGGTCAGCTGCTGCTCAACGTCCGAGGGTGACCCTCCACCCTGAGACGCAGCGCTCCCTCGCGGGATTGCTCAAAGGCGAGACACCAAGACCATACAGCATCCCCAGATCAAAGCGTATATAAATATCAAACCAGGTTTTGTTGCTTGTATATACATTAGTTTATCTACACTGTATATATATATATATATGTCTATGTCTATATATATACATACATGTATGCACATATACATATATATATATATATTATGTTATATATTTATGTATTCGTATGTGTATATATGTCTATATATATGTATGTGTATTGCACGTGACATTGTAATAGTGTTCAACATAAATGTGAAGGTACCCTAAAACATGTGAGTATTGGCGGGGATAAATACGCAAATAAGTCGTTTGACTATTCTTAAACAGCATTGCGGCTTGCAAAATTACAGAAAGCCACCAATGGCGGGTGCTTGAAAGAAAACTCAGAGCTTTCACTTGCTTAAGGTGTATGAACAATAACACCAGCCAACACGCTTGTGCATCTGCAACAAGCGCCGGGTTGTTTTGGATGCTCCACCCCAAAGAGAAGCATTCTAAGACTAGGTCCTTCAGTAGAGAGGTTAGAAAAAGGGTACCCTTTTGTCTGTCGTCTATGTTAGTGGGGGAACCCTCTCCCAAAAAAGGGTAAAAGGGCACTACTGGGGGACCTAGAAGCTCTTCCGGGGTTGACCCTTTGGCCTTTACAAAGCACGCTGCAAAGACCTGGGCGCAAGTCGCTACGATTCTGCTGCGCCAAGCCCCAGCAAAAGGTCGATCACCTTTTGTAGGTTTAGTGGAAAAGCCATTTGTTTCCAAAAGACCTGAGGCCTGATGACTTCGCCCCGTGAGGCCTTCTGCATGTCTGGCTAAATTTATCGTTTTGTTTGCTTACTTTTGTATGTGCTTATGTATTTGTTTTTAATTTACCCCTATTCAATCCTTAACCAACCCTTAACCAACCCTCAACTAAGTCAACCCACAACTACTCCACAGGGGAGGGGGGTGCCATGACCATAGGTGGGGAGGAGTGGGGTACCTAAAACATGGAACATGCATGCTTAAGCATTGCATCTCGGCGTGAAAATACTCCTAGAACAAATGTTCCAAGAAACTTCGCACCTAAACTTAGGGCAATCCAGGTTGTGCCCACGTCTGGCAACTCCCAACCCAAGGCTTGTCTCCAAGTAAAGGCATCCCCAACAAAAGTGGTGTTTTTTTTCAATGAGCCTCTGTTGGTGTGTCTCCAAATCTTGCCGCCTTTGACCTTCTCTAATGAAGCGTATCACGCTACGGTGGCCGAGTACTCCGGAAAGCAAGTGCTGAAGTGGTGGAAGCTGCAGTGCAGCCAGCGACTCGCGCGATCAAACTAAGAGCAACCACTGTTTGCTGAGAAAACCATGGATTTTCAAAACCACAAATACCAGGTGATTTCGGTTGAGACAAGCCCAGCAAGGAGGTCACCCAAGAAGTCCTGTTTCGGGGTTCCCTTCTGTGAGTCTGCCCATGTCTCCCCGGCAGCAATTTCGACCAAACCGTATTTGGAGACAACCCCTATGTGGGGGTTCCCTACTATGAGGCAAACCCACATCTTTCTCTCAGGGACCTCCCTATTTTTTGGGAAACATCTCTATATTCGGGACCCCCATTGTTTTCCTTTTGGTTTGGTTTGCTTTGGGTTTCCCTCTATCCAAGAGAAGTCCATTTTGAGAAACACCCATTTGGGGTTGTCTCACATTTGGGGTTGTCTCACCGTAGAGAAACCTCCAAACAGCCTCGTTTCTTCCTAGTTCCCTTAAAAAAACCATGTTGAACGCTAGCCAGGAAACGCCAAACTTGGCTATGAATCAGGACTACCCTCCCAAATGGGACAGAAGTCTCCCAAAAAGATGTCCATTTCGGGTCCATCAAAACTCGTGTGAGTGACCAGATCCCGACGTTTCCGAGCGCGCCTCCAAGACGTTCCCCGTGCGAATCTGCGCATCCTGAAGCCACCGAAGCCCCGGTTCCGCACCGAATTTGACGGACGAGGGGGGGAGGGGGGGGAGGGCAGAAGGGGGGGGCCCTTGAATCCACCTTGGCGGGGGGGGGGGGGGGACCTTGAACATGGGAGTTGTGCCCTACCATTTCTGGGTAGAGTCAAAATTCAGTGCCACACTAGTTCACAGAAACCCGATAACCAGAGCCTCTCTGGCCATGGCAATTCCATGAACCCAACTATTGTTTTGATATCCTTTCGGCGAGCCTTCAAAAATACCCAGGGTCTGGTTGTAACAAACATTGCAAACCCCGGCGCCATGGTAATCCAACCTCAGTTCTTGCCAGCCCAAAATTATCTGGTCGACTCTGGCAACCATGGTTAGTAAAACTCAAAATATAAATCAAAGGAGATCCCACGAGTGAGACCCTGGTTTGGGAGACTTTGAGTTGACATGAATTTGCCCGAAAGGGAAACCATGAAAACCAAATGTGAAGCGCTCACAACCCATTGACGATTGATTCTAAGCTGCTTATTTTATAACCCAGCAGAACAACCAACTGAAATTGCTCTTTCGGGGTGCGCCGGGCTCCGCTCAAGTGAAATGGGTGCTTCTCAATATGTGTGGGAACCGTTTAGACGGTTGGGTTCTGTTGGTCTTCAACCCAGTTCAACAGGACTTTACAAAGTTGCATAGTTTCCTTCTGGCTTCCTATACACCATCCCCCAGAATCAGCTTCTCCAAAAATAATAAGCCAGAATTGACGGTTGTAAACCAATAAATTGGTTCAGCGTTTCATGTCTGGAGCTTCTCAGAATGGTTAATCCCGCTTTTAGTTGGTATGTTAAAGGGACACCAAAGGGACACCTACCATTTTAGGGAACCTATGAACAGGTCATAAAAAGAAAGGGTCTGCCAAAAAGACCATCGTTTTTCCTCTTGAGGGAAGATGACCGCTGGTAAGCCTTTCCTTTAATGGTCTTTGACTTCCAAGGCAAAGACCAAACCAAATCTCGACTCTGCGTTGGTTTTCTTTGGAAGGCTTTTGTGCACTCCCAGCCAACAGGTGGAGCCCTGTGGCTTTTCTCTACAAGAACCAGAGGTTCAAATCCAAACCAAACCAAGGAATGGTTGCCTGACAGAAGGGCTACCCAAAAAGAAAGCAAGCAATCCAAACCAAGGAATGGTTACTGTACCTGACAGAAGGGCTGCCCTCCCAAACAAACCACTCGCCCATGGGGTCCAGAAAAATGAAGCGCGGCATGATGAGCGTGAAGGTCCCGCCGCTGCCCATGACCTCGGCCATTGCGCACGCGCGGGTCGACTGGGTCCCGCTTTCGTCGGCGAATTGACATGGAACCCGAAAATTCAAAGGGCTTCAATGATGCTTGGTCCACAAGTTGAAATGTTCGGGCTTGGGCCCTGCGCAATGGGCTCAGTTGGATGTTCATTCAGCTTGAGATCCATGGCTCAAAGGGAAGACCCGCTTTTTCGCCAGTTCCGCACAAAATCAGCAGATTGGATAAGTAGGCCGAGCTACGAATCTTTCCACCTGAGGATCGCGCGTGCTCCGGGAAAACAACTCTCAGCACGTTCCCGTCGATCGTGACCTGAGTGATGTCGAAATGGAAGGGAGCCAGACTGAAAACAGTTGACTTACAACTGGTTATGAAGGAAACGGGTGCCTTTCTTCCTGAGGGTCCCCTTTCTTGGTAGTTTCAATTGAGAACAACAAGGAACACCTCCCATGTTTTGCTTGTTTGTTTATTTTGCTTGTTTGCTTCTTTTTTTCTTTTGGGGGGGGTTCCCCTGAAACGGTTAAGTCTTGCAATGGGCACAAGGCGAGAACGGGGTTCTGGGTGAAGCCAATGCAAAGCTCGACGCCCGAGACTGCACGGGTTCAAGGAGAAGGCAGGTCCTCAAACAGAGCCCGAGGGCCCGATGGGGGGTCTGGAACGAAAAAAACATGGAATTCGGAAGATTAGATTCTCCATCCCCTTTTGGTTTCCTTTTGGGAAAGTCCTTAGGGCAGAATCTATCAGGGCTCGATGAATCACAGCCACTGTCAAATAACTTTGATGCTGAGAAATGAGCTTCACATTTACCCTCCCACCCCAAAAACCGCAGTAAGTCGGCCAACACACCACACAAACATATTCAGAGGAATCCATCATTGAGCAACGTCCGAAACCCATTGACGTGTGCTTCTACCACCATGGCTAAAAAAATAAGCCAGGCAGTAGAATCTTAGACTTCCTGCTACTATGAGCCACAAAGAGGAAACCCCGATTTCACCCTGCTTTTTGGGCAACTTTCGAAAGTGAATCTTCGAAGGTGAATCACCTGATGCCTTTCACGGTAAACTTCACTGGATGTAAACTTCACTGGATGCTCAAAGTGTGACCCCTGCGGGTCCCGGCATTTTGGCTTTCTCCAGGCACCTGCACGACGTCGCCTGACAGGGCGACCCAGACCTTCGGCCCGGACCTCCTGAACCCTGCCCCCCGGCCCTCAATGCTTGGTGGCAACATGGTCCCCTTTGTCGCAACGATTTTGGTTCCCATCTTTACAAGTTGACTGTGAAAGGCAACCGATGCCCTGAACTCTGCGAGTAAACTCATCGCAGTAAACCACAATTCCTGCAAATTTCGGTTGTTTGCAGTATAGGGCATCCACCGCATCACAGAACATGTGAGTAGCTCTTGACATATGCGGTTCCCAAACACATGGGACTTGGGACAAATTGAGTTCGCCCTCCTCTTTCTCTAGCGACATTCGAGCTTGACCCTCATGTCCCAAGCCCCAAATGGACCGTAGACAAATCTGGAAATGTTGACCAAACCTCCAAAACTAGCAACCCAAAAAGTATGGCTTTCCTTTTGGCCTCCCTTCTATTCAAAGCACAAAGATTAGCATCTCACAACAGAGACAACATGCCAGCCAGGCAGGCAAGCGGGCCTTTGATTAAGCGATTTTGTTCGTACGCGTGTGACCCGTCGTGTTTGTGAGGAGGCAGTGAATCCCTGGCTATCCCTTATCTCGGCCAACATCTGGGGTACACAGAAAATATCATTCTTAGTTTTGCGTATCTAGTCAACCCTCAAATATGATGTGTTTTTGGAGGAGAACCCCAGATATCCTCTACGAAAGACGGACAAGCACTCACAGCCTTTCCGGAAGAAGGACAGTACTTCAGTGTCGCAAAGGACAAGGGGCCAACCCCTGGCTTCACATGAATGACCTCCCTTGAGCTTGAGGGCTCTTCATTGTGGCCCATCCCTGTGACTATGGCATATTGAAGAGCAGTCCCTTGGTTCAATATCGAATGATCATCATCCAACTGCATGTGATGTTAGGCATGGAAAAACAAAAACTTGATTGAAGATGTATCATCAACATGCTTCGCTATATTAGTTTGCTATTTCTTATCACTTGGTGTAACATCAATAGTATGTGACTTAGATACATGACAACCACAGAACATGGCCCGAGTTCAGGTCGGGCCTTAGGGGGTGAGGGAGGCTCTGCGCCTGAAGGACGTAGAAGCTCCACCGGTGGCTTCTGGTCTGAGCTCTTCACGAGGTCCTGACCCAACCGTTCCCAAGGGGGCGGATGCCCACAGCCCTTGTTCACCTCGGGCTCACTTGGTGGGTCATATCCTATGGCGAGCCATTTTGGGGCGGATGAACGCCCATGTACCATCTATGTTGATATTTATCAGGGGTACAGAGTTTTGATGAACAGCCACTTTGTCGGGGATGTAATCTAGACAGGATTCGGGGGATGATTCGAAAATCACGTCTCCGAGTACGAGATTCGTGAATTCATCAGCGGATTCGTCCCCTTTTTCCTGGGCAAATTGCGATACCCTTGTTCCAACAATTTAGGAAGCTCGTTCTACTCTCTTGCATTTGACCCTAAGGTGCCACCCCACGTCTAGTGGAAACATCCAGGTTTCTTCGGCCCTCGCTTTCAGGAATCCCACAAAACCACAACCGCCAGGCTTTTTAAGGAAAGAACTGTGGAACAAAATGGCAAATTAACCCCTCAGGGTCCTGCCACCAACATTCCTTTCTCGTTGTTGACTGCCTAGAAAGCGGGCTTCACAGCAAGGTCTTCATGGCTTTGGAAAGATGTGGCTTGCTTCCCTTTTTGCCAAGATCATCCAGAGAAAGTCCGTGCTAGGGTTCTGGGGCTTGATATCCGCCTCACACATCATGTTTTTGTCAGCGCAGAATCCATCAGGAAGCCTAGCGGTAGACCAAGCATGTATCATCAGCGAGTCTGGTCACCTTTGCATAGGGTGCGCTTCTGCCCCGACTTAGCTAACATCATAGTTCTACACATATCCAATTTACCCGTCCATTTCAGCACACAAACCAACCATTGAATATGCAAGTGACAGTCTAGGATCAACAGCCTAAGGCCTTACCCCAAAGACCCCGGGTCTACATGTACATCAACCCAAGCCTTGAGAAAGCGGGCAAGAAATACACCACTGGACCCCATTGGAGGTAGCTGAGAAGCACTCGAGTATGGTTCCCTTGACAATGCGACCCTGGACAGGATCCCGACTTTCCTGAGGGCGACACTGCGTGGCCCCCCCACAAAATGGTGAGCCTTCTTGTGGCAACGAAACTGATGCGGCAGAATCCGGCCACGCGATCAAGGCAGGGCCAAACGAGTGGAGCCCCTGAAAAACATCGGGTGTTTGCTGGTTGAAATGGAGATGAACATGAGGCACAAGAATTGTATGATGAATTGAAGGAATTCAAACAAATCATCAAAAAGGTAACTTGAATGAAGTCGGGCAAGAAAATCGGGGGGTCCCTTGATTTACTGCTGAAGGAAGTCGATTGGACCCTGGCTGTGGCTCTCCTCGCTGTACCAGAAGTGGAAGATGTGCTGCGAACCAGGCACCTGTGAAGCTTGGCGTTTGGCCGCGGCTTAGGAGAGACAGGGGCCACGGCCAAAAAGAATCAACAGAAATTCGGTTAAAGTAAAGGACAAAATTAACTTACCGAGTCCTTGGCAGTTGTTCGACATTTACCTCCATTTGCTTAAGTCCCCAGGACACAAACATACTTCCATTAGCGATAGATTCCCTGTAAAACCACCAGGGGGAAATAACAATCATCTTAAGCAACTGGAAGTTTAGTGAGCCACATGCTCCGGAATGTAAACTAGACTAGATATGCTATGACCAAAACTCACACAAGGTCTCCCCCCCCCCCCCCCGAACCGCGGAATAGTAACAGCCGCCAAGAGAAGCTGCTCTTGGCTAGGGGCTGTGATTCTGGGCTGTGGCCTTGTGATGACTGCCTGGGACAAGGGACGCCCACAGAACACCCACCGATTCTTAGACATGAACCCATGTGCCACGCACATGTCCGCCTTGGCACGAAAGAACAAAACGTGGGCTTTGTGCAGAGCTGGGCTGCCAAAATGAGTGTTGCTTTGGGTTCCCTTTGAAACTCTGACCAAAGGTGTAAGTACCATCAACAATGGGACACGTCCGTGTAAGGTTGAAACCGAATCCTGTGCCATACTGTAGATGGACAACATCCCGCACCGGTAGGTGGTTGATCCCAGTATTCATGATGCCTTATCCAATAACTGGTACGAAATGGACTTGGTCCAAAGTATTTGAGGACATGTCTCATTCAGGGCACACCAATGTGGGTGTGTCCTTGAAAACCTTCAAAAACAGGGCCCCCCCCCAAAAAACAAACAAACCAATTTGTCTCCTCCATGACTCCGGACTACACAAAGACATGCAAATAGAAGGCAGAGAGAACCAGATCGAAATGCAAACAAAGTCATTGGACAAACCCTAGGGCAACTTCAAACTGAGTTACATAGCCACGGAAGATTCCCAAACAATTGAGGGGTGTAACAAAGCGATACCAGATTGGGCACCAACCTGACCAGTTTGGAGTCTGCAAAAAGCTCCCATGGAAGATCCCCAAAAAGCACCCGGCATGGTAACGCCTGCGCCGATTGGGTTTGTGTTGGTACCATCCCCTAACCGTTACTCACTTCTTGAGCTTTGAACTGAACTCTCTTGCCACATGTTGGTTTGTTTTCCAACATGTGAAGGAGCCCTCCTCTTGCGCAGAAACTCTCTAGGAATCAGATCCAACTAGTTTTCCTAGAGGCGGATCAGTATTGGAATCTATTTTGAACGTATATTCCAGGTTCATGTCGAATTGTTGCCAGAATCTGTCGCATATTTTGTTGATTGGTCAAAGGCTGAGGTGCACCTCTCTCGTGTTTTATCATTTTTTGTAGTTTTTGTTTTTTCCCGGGTTAGCCTTTAGTTAGTTTTGACAGGACAAACGGAAAACAACGTCCAATCCGGGACTTCAAGTCTTGTGGACTCTCCAAGGTCTGGGTCGCCGCCGCCCGATCGGTGAGCATCTTATGTACCCAGAGCTGATCCCCCGGATCGGTGCCTCAGTTTGCCTCACGTCTGCTGCCATCATAAAGGGCCCCACCGTGCCGTAGTCGTTCGCCCTGAGCCGCGGTGTCCCTTCGGTTTGGCGAAAAGCAACCAGGGCCCCCAAAAGCATCGCCTACCAAAGAGGGACACAGCCCCATTTGGTTGACACCGCGAATGGATTCAAAAGGTGACGTTTCAAACAGCAACCAAACGACACCAAGAATTGATTGTGACCACCCCATGGGCTCCGTCGGCACGTCGTGGGACAAAGGGGCTCATGAAAGAAAGCTCAAGACTTGGAGACCAAAACAACGTGCCAACAGATTCTTCACCTACCCTATGGTTTTGAGGTGGACAACCCATCCAACATCCAAAGTGCCAACAGATTCTTCACAGGGCTGTCATCAACCCCATTGTTTTGAGGTGGACAACATCCAAAGGGCTGACATCAACTCTGAGTGGAAATTGAACAGGTCGATTGAGTTAGGACTGAGCCAATCTTCCTACGTGAGGGGATTGCCCGAAAACTGTCCAAACTGCGGGTTTGCCACGCAAATGGTCGTCCCATCACAAGGGCTCCAGAAACTCCACGGTTAAGAATAGGAGCCCATAAATCCTGTGTTCTCATTCTGCTGGGTTCCCTGATTTCCCCTTGAAGCATCACCCGGGATGAAACTCAGCCTACATTTGCCAAACAAATGTTGAATGTAATGAAAACAGGGAATTATAGGAACTTGGACAGGAATTCACTACCACTCTGGAGGGAATCCAGTCATTGTTCAACAAGGTGGCATGAAACCGGCTGGAACCCAGCTTACATAGACGGGCCAGTGTCAAGCATTGTCAAGATAACGGGGACATAAATGGCGGTTGTCACCTAAACAATTAAGGGAAACCCTTTTTCTCTACACCCTAAACCTTTGACCTGACTTTGAATTTAAGGTTGTCCTTTTGGCTTCCCTTGAAACCTACCCCAAAAGAGGGTAATTACCCTCCAAAGCTGGGCTCCGGGCAGGCAGGTGAAGTCCACGCGCATGGCGGCGCTGATGTTGCCCAGCACCAAGTCCTGGCGCAAACCTTTTTGCGGCCGTCCTCCATCTTGGGTGCTGTAGATGCCCCAGCAAAAAGTTAAACTTTTTGCGGGTTAAAAGGAAATATGAGGGGAATCCAAAAAGTTAAAGTCCAAAGAATAGCAGTAGAGCAATGTAGGTGTGTCTCAAAATTACGGGCCTTCTAAAATGGCTGGCGTCCTCTTGGTTTTCCTTAAGCCAAAAGGGGTCCCCTTTGAGACGAACGTCTGTTTGAGCCCTTCGGCCATCCAACGTTGACTTTCTCGGCCTGTGAAATGAAGACACTTGACTAGAAGTTGACTATGGACCAACTCGGCAGGTCACCCAAAGGGGAATCCCTCTTGGTTTTCCTTAAGCCAAAAGGGGTCCCCTTTGAGACGAACGTCTCTTTGAGCCCTTCGGCCATCCAACGTTGACTTTCTCGGCCTGTGAAATGAAGACACTTGACTAGAAGTTGACTATGGACCAACTCGGCAGGTCACCCAAAGGGGAATCTATCTAATGGGAGGGTTGTGGCCCGACAGGGTCCTTAATTAATGGCTCCTATGAGCCACTAGTGGCGATTCAGTGTTGCTGCAAAGGCTCCCCATCCTATGGCCCTGAATCAGTATATGTGCCATGGGCAAAACTCCTTAGCTCCCGGTGTCTTTGTTTATTTATTCCTATCAAAATGTCCATGCCCCTCCCTTACGTTAACACCCGAAAAGCAAAGAACAACAACACCGAGCAAATACCCAGCGGTCGAAGGCCTCGTCGCCCACCCGGGAGCATGTCGAGCACCTTGTTGGCTTCCGGCGGCATTCGTGGCTCGTCGCGCTATATATGGCGCTCGCTACGTGTCCTTGCTTGGCTCCAGTTGCCGTCGCCCATCCGTCAGCCACGACGCACCGCCCAGCAAGGCCAAAGCATCAGTGTGCTGCGGGTAAGATATACGTGCGTTGCGGCAATCACCTCTTGGCGCAGAAGGTCCATCAAAAGCTTGCTGCTAAAACCTGGGCTGGAGGATTACACATGGAATTGCCAATTTGACACGTCCATGCCCATCCCTAATAAAGCGCAAAGTGTGCTCTGACCATGGCACATATTGGGTACGTCTCACAGCAGGACCCCAACAATGGTGAAGTTTCTTTTGGTTTGACCAAAAGGACGAGGTGAAACCAATTGCAGTACTGCCACAAGCCCCCACTCCAGACAAGTTCACGAGCATAGGTGGCCTTTTGCAAAATAGATGGCCCTGGCAAATGGAATAAATACACCCCATCTAAGCAGTGCCATCTATGTTTAACCAAACCTATAAAGGACACCTATGTTCATGAGATGCTCCTTCCGGTTTCGGCACTTTCAACCGAAAACCAGAAGGGGCGGTTCCTTCGGCGCATCGGCGCTTCGGCGCTTCGGCTCCTGCAGCGCCCCGGCTGCCAAGGTCACCCTGAAGCGGCGTCCCGGACGCAGCAGGGTGCCGCCCCTGAGAGATCGAAGCGAACGCCGCGCAAACGCCGCGCAAACGCCGCGCAAACGCGAGCGAAGCCATGCAAACCATGACTAGGTCCTCCAGATTTGAGAGCTTAGAATAAGTGTACCCGATCTTTTTTCTGTTTTGTCTATTTTAGTAGGGGAACCCTCCCCAAAAAAAAGGTAAGAAAGGCACTACTGGGGGACCTAGATGATGACTCAGATGCCCAGTGGATTTTCATGGGGAAAAAAGGGGGCATCCATGTTTTTGCGGTTGGTTGACTTTCAAGGAATCGGAACCCTTCCCAAAAAAAGGGAAAAGGGCACCACTGGGCAACTGGGATGATGATGACGATGATGATGATGATGATGATGATGATGGTGATGGTGCTGGTGGTGATGGTGATGGCAACACATTGTGTTCAACACATCCAGGTTCGAGCCCTCCAAACTGGGGGAAAGGACCCCAAGACTGACTTTGAGCCCTTGCCTTTTGGCCATCTCTAACCCCCCCGCAAGCCTGATTACACCAAGCAAAGGACGCCGACCTGGGGCCCAAACACAACTGATTCTTAGGGTTGCACCAAATCAACCTTAAGCCTCGGGTTTCATGGGAGTAATTACATGGGCTTTTGTGGAATCCGTCTTGACTGGTCAAGGGAAGCGAACGTAAGCAATGTACAAACAATATAAGCATATATGCACAGACTGCGTTACTCCTTCAGGATAAATGAAAGGGACCTGATTTGTCAGAATATGATATGTACCGCTGATCTACGGGGTATACATTGCCTTACAAGCTTATGTTGGTGGATTATACAAGCATACCTGCCTCCAAAACCCAAATCTGAAAATACACTTGATCCAACAAAATGACACTTGCGACCGTTACGACCGTTCATCTACCCGGTTTTTGATGGCTGATTTCTGCGGCCACCCCCAAGGACCCAAACCCATGTCTTGCGAAGGATGGACCCCGGCTGGTCTCAAATTGAGGGAACGGGTCCCACCAAATAGCCGCGGTGTCAAACCAAAAGCCCCACCATTCTAGGGGTAACTTCCCCATTCTTTCCAGAGATCATTCTTTCTAGAAAACCACCAAAACCCTGGAGAAATGGCTGGTTTTTGAAAAGAACGATGGCTTAAAAGAATGGAATTGGAATCAACCCCTAGAACCATTCCGTGGCAACATGTCTGCTTGGTGTTCGGGGACTCGCTCGAACCCGGGCTTCCCCGCGGCGGCGGCAACATCACCTTGACCGCCCGCCGATTAGGCAGCAGCTGCAGCCGGGAGCTCTGGTTCCTCGCGAAACGAAACCGAAGCTGAAAGAAATACTTCCATTTGATTAAAACCCCTGGAACAAATAAGTAATATTTCCAGTAGTGATAGATTCCCTTTAAACCCACAGGGGACAATAAATAGAATCTTAAGCAAATGGAAGAATAGTACACTGGGCTAAATGATTAAGATGGGTTTGTGGGGGGAGTGATGAGTCATGATTACGGGAGATAGCTATTCTTTAGCCCCTTATGTTGGTAGATAGTTTTTTCTTTCACGGGGAAATCAACAGGAGACCATGATTATAAGGTTGGCGGATGCCCCCTATTTTCACCCTTTCTTCACACATACCGGATGTCACATTCCGAGGTAAACTAAAGGTCATTAAATCTGTGAACAATTTTATCGAGACCTTTCCGGGAAGTGACTCAACTTTTCTGCTTCCCTTTTGTGGTCTCTGCAAATGGGGCAAGCGAGCGACCCATTGCTACAGCCCACATTTCGGGCTAGTTCTGAAGTTCAAAAAAGAAAGAATGAAAGGGAAAACGCAAAGAGTCAAAAGACCGATTCAGATTACTGTACCGCGGCTGGTGCTGCTGCTCAAGTGCTCCATAGAGTCCCTTGGGATAGGAGAAAAGTCACAAGAACTTGTTGTTGAAGGGGTCTGCCCAAACTTCGAACCATGTAAAATCGGGAGCTTCATTCTAAGTAAAAAAAAAACAGGCTCGCCTGTAAACCAACGTGTTTTCTCAAATTGAACAACAACTACCATTCAACAAATCACACACATATTATGTTGCAGGCAGGAAGAACAGACCTTCGCGGAAACACACACACACACACACCCACACACACACACACACACACCGGCTCCTGCCGTCATCGTACTCGCTGGTGGGGATGGACGTCATTATATGCGTCTCGTTGTGGAAGTGCACTAATCCGTCCATCGTCCACCTCGAGGCGCAAACAACCTGACACAACATGTCCCCTTACCTCACCAGAGGGACAACTAATCGATCGTGATCCAAGGTGCTGTTTGAATCACACAAAAAGATACATCACCCGAAATCTGTCATACCACACTTGGCCTGGCAAAAGGAGCAGACATGGAGCTCTAGACATGCTGTCTGGAGCTCTACGCATCGAGACAAATGCACGCAACTCTAGTTGACCTTCAAGCGTAACCAACTACCTGTGGCCCTCGCAACCATGAAAAACATGGGTTGTTTTTGAGATTCTGCAAAAACCAGGTTTTTAACCAAAAACCAGGTTTTTGCACGGGCCCAGGGGACGCTAAACGCTAAACTGCTTATGACACCACCTCGAGACCAGATTGCTAGGCGCCTCAAGCAATTTTAGTTGCACTGCGCGGGAAAACATTCAAACACCAGACATCTTAAGCCACATTGACAAACTGCCTGCCGCAATAGCAATGCTATGTTGATGCAACAGCTTATAACTTTTTAACCTGCGACACTAAGCAAGCTTAATCCCGCATCGCCCGCCAAAC
Source organism: Effrenium voratum (assembly GCA_963377175.1). Taxonomy (NCBI): domain Eukaryota; class Dinophyceae; order Suessiales; family Symbiodiniaceae; genus Effrenium; species Effrenium voratum. Next base: position 217,803 of record CAUJNA010003777.1, on the reverse strand, counting down.
TTGTTGAGATTCGGCAAGCCTGCTCAACCTACCTACACAAGTCATTTGGCACTGGCACTACTGCCCGCGAAGCAATTTAGAGTCGAAGGGTCCCCTTGGCAGACTGTCATATCTCTAAACGCGCGAGCAAGGTGGAGCCAACAAGAAATCCTGCGTGTGCCAAACCCCATGCAAAATATGGAAAGCGTCACAACTGCAAGCTAGTCTCATCAGTGGAAACAGTATCAGCTTTGTTAAGTTCATGCTGGCAACCCCTGCAGTCTTGCGTGCAAATCAGGTCGTATAATTGCAAGATGTTTCCAGGAACCCGCTATTACACTCAAGCAGACTGGAATGTGGCAGTTGGGCTGATACCTTCACACGTAGGATGATGTTGGGTCTTGATTAGCACTGTGGACTTGAATAGCGTTCGCATTTTTCTCATTCTGATTCCCACCCATTGTTTTAGTGGAACAGAATAGCATCCTCTGCTTTTCCCGTGTGTTTTTGTGTGGAAAACACGATTAAGATGTCTTTCAAAATTTAATTCCAAAAAACAAGTAACCGCCTCAAAACCAGGTTTGGGTCATACCAACTTGCGCTTGCGCTTGTCAAATTGCATCAAAGAGTGGCCCTTTAAGGCTGCAGTTCCCCACCAAACTCAGCATCGGCTGCTTCAAATCTGGCTCCTGAAGGCTGCAGTTTCCTATCTCAGAAACATCCCCAGCTCTGAAAAGGCAAATTCTTTGCTAAACCTTGCTTAAACAATGCAAAACAACAATCAGGGCAAGGTGCCCCACGCAACTCCACAAAACCAGAATAAGGGCCATTGCTTAGGATTGCTTAGGTGGACAAGAATGGTGCGGCAGTGCCCTGCCCAGAGTTTTAACTTTGTGCATTGCTTTTACTTTAAAAGCAGCCCCCCTTTTGTTAGCCAAGTACGAAATTGTCAGTCACAGAATCTGTGACCTCTGAAACCTCAGAAGCATTCCCAGCTCTCAGAATGCAAATTCTTTGCTACACCTTGTTTAAAATATGCATGCAAAACAACAATCATGGCAAGCGTACCTACCCCACACAATTTGCAAAAACCGAAATAAGGGCCATTGTTTAGGATTGTGAAGATGGTGGACAAGAATAGTGCCCTGCCCTCAGCCACCAACATTGCGCATTGCTTTTTGCTGTTAAAGCAGCCATTTTTATTGGCCCACTAAACTTTGTCAGTCACAGAATCCAACACCAACTGTGACCTCTGAAGCCTCACAAACATGCCCAACTCTGAGAGTGCAAATTCTTTCCTACACCTTGTTCAAAACATGCAACACAACAATCGTGGTAAGCGTACCTACCCCACACAGTTCCCCAAAACCAGAATAAGGGCAATTGTTTGGGTGGACAAGAATAGTGCCCTGCCCCCAGCCCCGCGTCCCCAATGTCCAGCGCTTTTACTCTTACAGCAGCACTCTTTCATTGGCCTACTAAGTTTTGGCGACTCAAATCCAACAATACTAGATCAAACAAATGGAAGCTCAAGTCAAAAAAGGAAGCTTTAGTCTACTAAGCCAAATGGAACCCCGAATCCAACAACACTAAATGAAAGAAATGGAAGCTCGAATCAAATTCCAATCAAAGCTCCAGCAATACTACATCAAATGGAAACTCAAACCCAACAATACTAAATAGAAAATCGATTGAAACTCGAATCAGCTTCAATAGGCAGCTCCAGCAATAATAAGGTAAATGGCAACTCAATTCCAGCAACACTAAGTCAAATACATGGAAGCTTAAATAGAATTCAAAAGAAAGCTCCAGGAATACTACTACAAATGGAAACTCACATACAACAATATTGAGCCCACTAATTGGAAGCTCAGATCAATTTCAAACGGAAACTCCAGCAATACTCAATCAATTGGACACTGACATCCAGCAATACTAAATCAAACAAATGGAAGCTCAAATCAAACTCACAAGGAAGCTCCAGCAATGCTCAATCAAATGGACACCGAAATCCAGCAATACTAAATCAAACAACCGGAAGCTCAAATCAGCAATAGTACATCAAACGGAAGCTCAAATCCAGCAATACTAAATCAAAGAAATGGGAGCGCAACACAAATTCAATTGAAGCCCCAGCATAACTAAATCAAATGGAAACTCAATTCCAGCAACACTAAATCAAAGATATGGAACCGCAAATCAAATTCAAAAGGAAGCTCCAGCAATATTGAATCAAATGGAAACTCAAATTCAACAATACTAAATCAACTAAATGGCAGCTCAGATCAAATTCGACAGGAAGCTCCAGCAATGCTACATCAAATGGAAACTCAAATCCAGCAACACTAAAAGAAGCTCAAACTAAATTCAAGCTCCAGCAGTACGACATCAAAAAAAGAAGCTCAGATCAAACTTAAAGTGGTTGCTAGACTAAAGTAACTGTTGTATTGAGCCCCGGTTCCTCCATTGCTTGCATGTCTTTTTGTGCCACTACTCTGGCGCACCCATTGTTCAGGGAAGGCCCTTTATTAATCAAGTCCCAACATTATGACAGATGGTCTTCCAACAGCGCCTATTTTGAAGCTTCTGCGATATAGCCACCACTTGCTCACCAATGCTCCGTTACCCGCCGAGCGTGTCTCACAAGGCATTGCTGACTTCACACATTGCTGCAGTAGGCTTCTTAAGGTATGGCGCAAGGACGATTCGCTCGCCGATTGCTCGAGCATGGTTCATCAGATTTTCAAAACCTCTATTACATGCTCTACTTGGGCTGTGCCAGCTCAGGTACGACCACTGCTGCAATTGAGTCAGCGTGATGCATCTGCCAGTGTGCAAGTAACAGGCTCCTGTAATCGCTGTTCGTGCTGTTGCGTCTGCTCTTTTTCTGCCAAGGCCGTGCGTTGCCTGTGAATTGCCCGAGTAGGGCTGTAGCGCTTGTCCCACATGTTTATTATGTAGGAATTGCGTACGAACGTTTCAGTTCGATGTCGCTTCAGTCTGGGAAAAAGGCACTGCTAGCTTGCCAGCTTGGAGTCATAAAGCCCATGTTTCTTGCGGTCCACTTATTCGAAACCATTTGCTTGCTTCCAACACAGCCCCGTCAAGTTTTGCCGACAAGCAAGGAGTCCAAGTTGGACCCGCTTGCAGCGCGGACGCAAACAACACACATACTTGATCAATGACGCATCAACTTCACAAAGAAGCCCAAAAGCATTCCAACTGTAGTACGCTCAGCTCCGTCTGGCTGAACATGGCAAACAAGGATGAAGGTTCTGCGCTCATTCTACTCTATATTCCTCCAAGCCAGCTGAAACAACTTGAAATGGCCTTGCTCTCAAGTACTGCTGTCTTCGGGTTTTTTACGGAAATTTACGTATTTTCCTACGGCTTTTTACGGGTTTTTTACGCATTTTTACGGGCTTTTTACGGGTACGCTTTTTTACGGGTTGTTTAACGTGCTTTTACGGCCATAAAACCTGGTTTTTGAGCCTTGGTCACAAAATCCACCAAAACATGTAAGAATAATTGAAACCCCTCCCCCTAAACAATGGGCGCTAGAATAGTGGCAAACAATGAACATCCAAACTGGAGGACCCGGGGCTCAATACTACTTTAGTCTAGCAACCACTTTTAAGTGTGATTTGAGCTTCCTTTTCATTGATGTTTGGGCTTCTTTTTGAATATAGTTTGGGCTTCCATTTGATTGATTTGGTGTTGCTGGATTTGAGGGTCCATTTCATTTAGTATTGCTGGAGCTTTCTTTCGAATTTGATTTGAACTGCCATTTATTTGATTTTGTATTGTTGGATTTGAGCTTCCATTTGACTCAATATTGATGGAGCTTCCTTTTGAGTTGGAATTTCATATCTTTGATTCAGTGTTGTTGGATTTTAGTTTTCATTTGATTCAGTATTGCTGGAGCTTCCTTTGGAGTCTGATCTGAGCTTGCATGTGTTTGATTTAGTATTGCTGGATTTGAGTTTCCAACCGATCGAGTGTTGCTGCAAATTCCTTCGAATTGGACTTGAGTATCCATCTATTTGATTCAGCATTATTAGATTTGAGTTTCCACTTGGTTTAGTACTGCTGGAGCTTCTTGTTTAATTTAGTTTGAGCTTCCATCTGGTTGATTTAGTAGTGTTGCTGGATTTGAGTTTCCATTTGATGTAGTATTGCTGGAGCTTTCTTTTGAGTTTGATGTGTGCTTCCATGTAGTTGATTCAGTATTGTTGCATGTGAGTTTCCATTTGTTTTTTTTGCTGGAGCTTCCTTTGAACTTGATTTGAGCTTCCATCTAAGTTTAAGTGGGCAAAAAAGGTTGTTTTGAAAGCAAAAGCAATGAACAAAGTTGGGATGGGGGGCTGGGGGCAGGGCACTATTCCAGTCTAAACAATGGCCCTGACTCTGGTTTGGGGATTTGTGTGGGATACCCTCGCGTTGTGTTTTTTTTTGCATTTTTCAAACAAGGCGTAAAGTTTGCATTCTCAGAGCTGGGGATGTTTCTGAGACTTCAGCGGCCACAGTTGGTGTTGGATTCTGTGACTGACAAAGTTTAATCGGCCAATAAAAAGGGGCTGCTTGAAAATGAAAAGCAAAAGGAATGCGCAAGGTTGGGGGCTTTGGGCAGGGCACTATTCTTGTCCACTTCTATTCTTGTCCACGTAAACAATGGCTCTTATTCTGGTTTTGGGGGGGTTGTGTGAGACACCTTGCCCTGATTGCTTCTTTGCATTTTTGAAGCAAGGTGTAGTAAAGGGCTTGCATTCGCAGAGCTGGCGGTGTTTCTGAGATTTCAGGGGTCACAGTTGGTGTTCAACTCTGCGACTGACAAAGTTCAGTGGGCCAATGAAAGGGGGCTGCTTGAAAAAGTTGGGGGCTAGGGGCTGGCCACTATTCTTGTCCACCTAAACAATGGCCCTTATTCTGGTTTTGGGGAATTGTGTGGGGTAGATACGCTTGCCACGATTGTTGTTTTGCATATTTTCAACAAGGTGTAGTAAAGAATTTGCATTCTCAGAGTTGGGGGTGTTTCTGAGGCTTCAGGGGTCACAGTTGGTGGATTCTGTACCTGGGCCAATAAAAAAGAGGCTGCTTTGAAAGCAAAAGCAATGCGCAATGTTGGGGGCTTTGGGCAGGGCACTATTCTTGTCCACCTGAACAATGGCCCTTCTTCGGGGCGTTGTGCGGGGCACCCTTGCCCTGATTGTTTTTTTTGGTATTTGTTCAGCAAGGTTTAGCAAGTAATTTGCATTCCCAGAGCTGGTAATGTTTCTGAGATAGGAAACTGCAGCCTCCAGGAGCCAGATTTGAAGCAGTTGAAGCCGATTTTGGCAGGGAACTGCAGTTTCCAGAAGCTAGATTTGGAGCAGTTGAAGCTGATTTTGGTAGGGAACAGGAACTGCAGCCTTCAAGGGCCATTGTTTGATGCTTTTTGCAAGCGCAAGCATAGTTTTGTATGGTACAACCTGGTTTTGGGGTGGCTGTTGTTTTTCGAAGTTATAATTTTTAAACTAGTGTTTTATGGTTTTCCACCCACTCGGGAAAAACAGTGGACGCTATTCTGGCCCACTGAACCAAAGGAAACGAATTCAACGCTATTCAGAAAGTAAGTGGACGCTATTCAGGTCCACAATGGTCCACATTACTAATCAAGACCCAACACTAGTCAGTAAACCTCAGTGGCAGGACATTGCAAACAATCTATACATACTCTCTTCTGCAAGCGCGGCCCCTACCCTTCTGGCATATGGAACGTGCGGCTGCGTCTCGGCACTGCGCAATACAGTTCTATTGCTGCGCTTTCTCCAGGGAGATGTCGTATTCAAGGGCCGTGGTTTCGTAAACGGATTAACATATATTTGCGCAGTTTGTTATTCAAAGAGTTGGGCAGGACCCTGGGGTTTGTAGCAACATGTGGAAGGAACATGTAATTAACGTCTATTATGTAAATGCCGCGCCTCCTTTTAGCAAGGGCCGCTAAACAACCACCTATCAGAACAAAACAAACAGAGTTACTGCGCGCACTCCCAACAAAGTGAGGCGGCCTTTGAACATGATCTTCTTGTGGCATTTTCCTACGGCAGCTGAAGAAAGCATGGCTTCATTTCTATTTCAGAGCTGGGGCCTCGCTGATTCAATATCAACCAACTGAGACACATTAAAAAGCACTGCCTGTGTGACAAGCAAGAGGTGGCATGAATTGAACAACTAGTTGCGTCTAGGCTTGGAATGTGTAAGCAACCAGGACCTTTTCTGTAGAAACACGCAGCGTGCCGTTGCCATCCCTGACCCAAAAAGTCTCACTGGGTCAGAAGCGAGCGATTGTTGAATGGACTTTGACTTTGCGAAGAACAGAACTGAACAGCGTCTAGCTCGCATGAACCTAGCCCTTTTGAGGTTCACTAGTTGGACTGGTAGTCTTTGGCATTGGCTAATATCGCAACCAAGCAGGCTCGCTCCCAGCTGAAGCCTCACAACAACTTGAAATCGACCTGCAAACAGTGGCCATCTAAGCTATATCCTTTTGTCCAAAATGTGTGTCTTGTGTTTCAAAGGCTTTGAATCCGAAAGCATCCTGGAAACCGTGCTTCTATCCCTTTTCTGCAGCATTACTGGGTCAAACGTGCCAACTCTTTTTTTTTGGGAAGCACTGTCCTATGTCCATGCCTGCGCTGGAGCAACAAGTCGCAAGTGTGCTGTGTCTTAAGGATGCACACTGAAGCAAAGAAGAGTGCCCTTTCCAGGCCGAGCTGGGGCTTTGCCAAGTCAAACCACGTTTTGCAGCAAGAGGACGGTTTATATTGCATTGAATACACGCGCCGCAGGTTTAGCCTTTTGCTAAATTGTAGAAAAAAGCTGCGCATCCCTATGCCCTCTTCAAATAGTCAGTCTGGTGTTCCTACTACTAGGAATATTCTGACTATTCAAGATACCAACCGCCACAATAGATATGCGCCTGCGATTAATCACGCCACAAATGCAACAAGGACATGAGTTTGAACAGCCGCACTCACAACACCAGTACAGCCCACCTTAAAAATGTAAGTAGCGCAGCACGAATAGCCAAAAACCATGTTTTTTACAAACACAAGAAAAAACCTGTTTTTTTACAGTAAAGCTGCAAAAAACCTGGTTTTTTGAAAAACACCTTCCTTTTTCATGGTTTTGGGTGCCCCTGGTATGTTGGGTTCAACTATGCTTGGTCATCTATACCCGTTTTTTTCATGGATTGCATAGGAGGTTGCTCTCTTTTGCTCTTTGTTTGCGGTTCCACTATGGTTTCGCAGCATGGGGGCAGGCTGGCCAGACAACAGGAAACTGGTGAAAGGGAAACCTAAAAGAACAAGTGTAGACAATGCCTGCGAAGATAATGCCTAACAAGGTTGCGACAAGGTGCTGGCAGACTTCAAATAAGGGAACCTCTCCAAAGAATGGGGGAAGCAACCCTCTGGGGATCTGTTTCTGTGGCTAATCTATTTGCCATGGTTCCTAAGCTTTGATTGCCAAAAACCCTTGTGTCTACCACCAAATGGTTTCCCTAACAAGCATCAAGTCACTCGGGCAGTGAGCGGAGTGAGCCTATGTACTTTTTGTATGTTGGGCCTCTGTGGTTGAACAATTGCAGGCACATCGTTGTTTCCTGAACGGGCACGATTAAGCTTTCTTTTGTGCCCAACTGACATGGGACTTGATGAGTGCCCCGATTTCCTACTGGTATCTTGGTGAGCGGATTCACCCCACTAAAAATTGACAGGGGCGGTCCACCCCTTGTGTACACACGCTAAGACCACGATTGTTAGCACTTTTTGGTGAGGGGTGGGAGGCGGTCTCTGTTTCTCATTTTTTTTTTTTGGGGGGGGGGGGGGAACGTGGGGCGGGGGGGCGGGAAGCAACACTTTTTGGTGTTCACGGGAAACCACGAGGACACCATTGCCATTTTGAGGGTTTTGCGTATCCGTACCCATGTGGCTAGGTTTGGATTTATGTCCAACCACTTTTTGAGGTGGTTTCCTATTGAAATTCACACCGCCACTATTGGGCATGTTCAGCTTGCATAGTGTGGCTTGGAGCCTTGGACCCCTGTAGCCTTGGAGCCGAATGGACAACAGTCAAACCTGTCACACATCTGTCTTGGTTTCCCAGTTCAGGTCACTGGCCATGGTTAACTTTTGCCAATATTGTCCAAACAATTGAAAGGTTCCTGGCGACTTGCCAATGGGGTTTTGGGCCGTTTGGGTGTTTGTCAGGGCACCCGTTTAGAGGATTCGAAAGGAAACCGACATGACGACCACATTTGTTTTGGGCCGTTTTGACACATCCCTCTCACTTCCTGAGCTTCTGGATTCTGGCCTTTATACTTTGTGGGACGACCATTTTAGTGGCAAACCAAGTTTGGACTTTTGGCCAATCAGGAAGTAAGACATACACCAGGAGTGCCCCCCCCCCACAAAAAAAAGAAAACAAAAGAGCAAGCCCCCCCCACAAAAAAAGAGAACACAAGAGCAAAAAAGAGAGACTGCCCCCCACTTCCCACCAAAAAGTGTTTCTCCCCCCCCCAAGGTGTTTCTTCCCCCAACAAACGCAGAGACGCACCCCCAGCCCGAGAAACCATTTTTCCCGAGTCCCAGCTCGAGGCTCCGCCGCTCCGAGGCTCCGAGGCTCCGAGGCTCCGACTCGATGGGCTCCTCGAAGTAGAAGAGCACCGCGACGCCCACGCGCGCCGGCACCTCAAGGCCCACGGCTGGACCAGCAGCGGGTTGGGAAATACCTCTGAGGCTACTGAGGCTACCTCTGGTTTTGTTTGGGTTGACTTTCAAGGGAAACTTTGGCAAAAGATGGAAAAGGGAAGCAACCCATGCCCATGGATGAGTATGCAAACTAAATGGAAACACTGGCGGACTGGGGCAAACCCATCAAAAACCCTGCTTTCTCTTGGCGGAATACAATGGACCTTCAAGGGGCCCAAACATGGGGGCGACAAATCCCTGGAACCTAAGCCATAGGCAAAGCAAAAGAGATTCATAGGTAGCCCCGGCCTCCAGAAGAAGACGTTGCCAAAGGCGGGCCCTTTTTCGGCATGTCGCCAGGTTCGAGTCAACATGCCCCGGGGCGAGGCTCTCAAGCTGGCTTGCTTGACCGTCGCCATTGGACCAAGCGAAGATGGGCGAAGATGGGCTCCTACCAAAACGAATTACCATCACCTTTTTGGAAAGAACAATCCAGTGAGTGAGTCTCCTGGTTACTTTCTAACGCGCCTTGACTCAAACAGGACTGGTCCCCAATCGACCCGTTTTACCCTGAAGGCGTTCGCAATGGCACATTCCCACCGGAGGTGCTCCGGTATCACCGCAGTGGCGACCATCACCGCATTCCCACAATGACAAACGCATACAAATGAGTGCTTCTCCAAATAGAGTAACCATGAGTAACCCCCTTCTATTTTTGGGTTGGTAGTAAAAAGGACACCAACATCAGACCGACCATCTGTGGGACTAAGTCCAATTTCTGGAGAAGCTAAGGGCGAAGGAGCTAAGGATGGCATCCCTGGACCCCCGCCAGTCATGCTTGGTGCTTCTCAAACAAAAACGATCCCAAGATTTCAGGTTTTGTCGTCATCCAAACAGGGGCTCCCGTTTTTGAGACAACATGAATGTGTCTTTTTGTAGGGGACACTAAAAATGCTGGTGTTCCTTTTGGTCTCTCTTGAGATCCAAAAACAGGGGTAACGCCAAAAAGACCCACCCACATGGGTATGAGTTTCAATTGGGCACCCTTTGGCAAGTGTTTCTCCCTTTTACCCAAGCGAAATTGGACATGTAGCCCCCTCAAAAGAGCACCCCTCTCTATACATGGGGGACCAGGATGCAAGGGATTCCTTTTGGTTTCCCCACACACGGGTGAACTGCATTTTCTTGAAGCCAAAAGTTAGTCTTATATGTTTTCACCAAAGGAACCCGCCACACACAGCAGGGATCCTTACATTATACACCTGAACATTGCCTTGTCAATGGTGGTTTCCCTGTATGTGGACAAAAAACATGTTTCAAATGGGCAAAATGTATCTTTTAAGGAGCCCTGCACAGGTTGGGAACCACAAACAACTAATCAGCATCCTCGTGGCTCAACTCATCCGAGCTCCGCACGTCTGTGGCTCCATGGAACGGCCAGGTGCCCAGAAGCCGAGGGAAGCCCTGAAGGTCCGAGCCAGCCACGTTCGCGCGCAACGGAAGGGACCCCGTGTCCTTTGGTGAAAACATATTGGACTACCTTTTGGCTTCAAGAAAATGCAGCTCACCCCGTGTTTGGGTGTTAAAAGGAAACCAAAAGGAATCCCTTGCGTCCTGGTCCCCAATGTATAGGTTGACATGGGCGTGTCGTCTTGTAGGAGACCCCTCCAAGGTGGCGTCGTCGTGTTCCTTTTTGGTTTCCCTCTGAGCCCTCCGCCGCAAGAAAAAAACGGGGACCCTCAAAAGAGACAGACCCACATATCACGGGGAGGTCACAGAAAGGGTCGAAAAGACATCCCCTTTCTGCACCCGGGAGAAACCACAAGGGAAACTCAACAGCTGCAACGGCTGGGCCGGGAATCCGCATCCATCCCAAAGCTTAGGGGCATGCCATCCCAAAAGGCAAGCCCAGCACCCGAATCTTCGAGTGCCTGAAGGAAAACAAATGAGATAACGTCCCGGGCCATGGAGCCGAAAGCGCGCAGCTCCATGATCCAGAAGAACTTAGGAACTGGTCCAATGTTGGGCTCCCCTGATGGGGCCACTGCAACTCATCCCGAGATCTGGTGAGTCTTGCTGTCCAACCATTCCCACGAAAGCAGCAAGCCTTTGATGGCCAGATGGATCCGCCCCCCTGCCAACATTGACAACCTGCTGGTGAAAAGCGGAGATTCGCAGGAAGCCCAAAAGGGGTTGAAGGGTCAAAGCTGAGCCAAGACTGGCAATCAGTCAACAGTGGAAAGGAGCCGGGCCTGGGCACAAAAAAAACTCCCCCAAAGCAGAAGACCCCAGATGCCAAAGACAATCAGGAGGTGTTTCCCCCAACAGTGACTCTGAATGCCACCCTGGATTGATTTCCCTCAGTGCCCATGCGATGAGTTTGGAGTGAGGTGGGCTGAGCTGTGTCCCACAACACCCAGGGACAAACCGGGTTTTCCCCACATAGGTGTCTTTCTGGAAGGAACACTGTATATTGAGTCGGCTGCAAAGGGAAAGCAAGAGGAAAGCCATGGTTGAATGGGTATGTGTCACAATAGGGGGAGACCAACACATGTTGCTTTCCTATGGTTTCTTTCAAGCCAAGACCAACAAGACATTCCCCGGTGACAACAAGAGACACCCAAATGAGAGGAGCCCTCGTTTTTGAAACAACCCTAATATGCATATTGAGTTTGAAGATGGTGCTTTGGCTTGGCTCTCCTGCCTCTTGTGGCTCAGCATCGGGATCAGGTTCTGGCGGGTTTGGCCTGGACATGGTCAGGCTGGGGAATTCCATCTTGCACTCCGAAGAATCAATGAACTGACTAGTTGGGTTTGTTGCCCTCTGAATAGTTGGTTTGGCCCCGCCCAAAGGGGTCGAAAAAGCCAAGTCGGACACGGCGAACAAAAGCACACAAACTCGTAAGGTCTGTACTATCGCTTGTGTTTCTTCGGCATTTACAAATGAAACAGCCTCTGCCAACACTCACAAGGAGCATGCATCCTGGAACATCACTTGAATCCCGCCCAGTGCTCAAGGACCGACCAACATGTGAAGAAATTAGAAGGGCTGAAAGCAGCGCCTGTTGCTGGCCCTTCTAACCTTCCATTTCCCAGGTTTTCAATTGGCAATGACTGTCGGGGACCATGCCCACCCTGCACAAATTTCTATAAGCTCACCGACCTGAGGTAGGAAATCTCACGGAATCCCTATGGGGACTTCATGATGGGGCCCGGAACCGCTCGTTTCAGCTCCGGATCGGCAAATTCGCAACTAATAAGTGCAAATCCTCTCTAAAAAGAACCTCACCTGCCCCAAAGCCTTGGACATGTGACATGTGACATGTGACATGTGTGACGCGTGATGGAAGATGGGTGCTGGGTAGTGGGTGATGTGTGATGTGTGATGTGTGATGTGTGATGTGTGATGTGTGATGTGTGATGCGTGATGTGTGATGTGTGATGTGTGGTGTGTGATGTGTGATGTGTGATGTGTGATGTGTGATGTGTGGTGTGTGATGTGTGATGTGTGATGTGTGATGTGTGATGTGTGATGTGTGATGTGTGGTGTGTGGTGTGTTGTGTGTGGTGTGTGGTGTGTGGTGTGTGGTGTGTGGTGTGTGGTGTGTGGTGTGTGGTGTGTGGTGTGTGATGTGCGATGTGTGGTGTGTGGTGTGTGGTGTGTGGTGTGTGGTGTGTGGTGTGTGGTGTGTGGTGTGTGGTGTGTGGTGTGTGGTGTGTGGTGTGTGGTGTGTGGTGTGTGGTGTGTGGTGTGTGGTGTGTGGTGTGTGGTGTGTGGTGTGTGGTGTGTGGTGTGTGGTGTGTGGTGTGTGTGTGTGTGTGTGGTGTGTGGTGTGTGTGGTGTGTGGTTTGTGTGTGTGTGTGGTGTGTGTGGTGTGTGGTTTGTGTGTGTGTGGTGTGTGGTTTGTGTGTGTGTGTGTGTATGTGTATGTGTGTGTGTGTGTGTGTGTGTGTGTGTGTGTGTGTGTGTGTGTGTGTGTGTGTGTGTGTGTGTGTGTGTGTGTGTGTGTGTGTGTGTGTGTGTGTGTGTGTGTGTCTGTGTGTGTGTGTGTGTGTGTGTGTGTGTGTGTGTGTGTGTGTGTGTGTGTGTGTGTGTGTGTCTGTGTGTCTGTCTGTCTGTCTGTCTGTCTGTCTGTCTGTCTGGCTGTCTGGCTGTCTGTCTGTCTGTCTGTCTGTCTGTCTGTCTGTCTGTCTGTGTGCCTGTGTGCCTGTGTGCCTGTGTGCGTGTGTGTGCGTGTGTGCGTGTGTCCGTGTGTGCGTGTGTGCGTGTGGGCGTGTGCGCGTGTGTGCGTGTGTGCGTGTGCGCGTGTGCGCGTGTGTGCGTGTGTGTGCGTGTGTGCATGTGTGCGTGTGTGTGTGTGTGTGTGTGTGCGTGTGTGCGTCTGCTTCGCTGGTGGCTGTGGCTGTGGCTGCGGCTGTGCGTGTGTGTCTGTTCAGGTTGGTTTTTGAGGAGACAATGCGACCCAGCCATTTGGAAGGTCCAAAAGCTGGACGAGATCCAGGTCCCCGGCATGCCGGGGCCATCGCTGAAGTAATTGCTGGTGGTTGTGCGCCTCGGCTCATGTTCGAGTTGAACGGCCCGGAGACCTCCGAGTGTTGAACCCCAAATCCAGGAACTCTGCTTTGTCCGACCAAAAGGAATCTTGCTTTCATTTGGCCTTTCCAACGTGAAGCTCAAAACCATTCTTGGCCTTGTGCGGTCCACCAAAAGTCGAACTGTTAGATCTTGTTTCATATTTAGTCTGCCCTAAAATGAATAATACTTTAGAAGCAGACCCCTTTTTGGGGTGTCACAGACCTGGACCTCTGTTGTATCGTGTATCGCCACGAGACGCCTCTTTACAGCTGAGCGAGCCACCCTGACATCGTCCGAAAAGAGCCGGCCACCGTCGCTGCCACCTCCCCCGCGGCGAGTTGTGGATGCCGAATCCATGAGCAAGAAAGAAAAATGGCGTTGCTCAGAACACAATATTGACCGTGCTACAAGGAGTGCTAAAGAATTGGTGGAATCCAAGGGTTAACAAACACACACACACACACCAACTGGGTGCCTCTAGAGAAACATTTGGCTCGGAAGCTGTGTTGTCAGAAAGGCCTTTCCCTAAACGTCTTGATCGATTTTGGTTCTTCCTGAGGTTGGCCCTATTGAAACCCCAAAGAAAGTGGGTTTGTGGTATGGGAGAAGCTACTTTGACTGATCAGCTGAGTGGACGGACGACCAGAAGACGTGACACTACGTTTCGGTTGTTTCACTCAAGTGCTGAAACCCATCCACCACAAGTGTCAGGTGTGCAGCCTCAACAGGCAATAGCAATCGACCGGCACACACACACACACATAAACAGCTCGCCTTCGCTGATCTGCTCTGCTGACTGGCCATAAAAAACATGACCACATCCTTTTGACTGCCGTTACTCAAGTGAAGCAGGTTACTGGAGGATCTTCAACATCGCAAACTACACACCTGCATGTGGCTCCTGTCTGGAAAAGCACAGCAATATGGCAATGGGCTGTTTCGCCCCCTGATTTCTCAGTTTGCCAACGGGTAAGCCAGGGATTTCTTCCACCTTGGTCTCATAGGAATCCCTGTCTTGACACATGCTTGTGGCTCAGACATTTCTATATTACCCATATCCACAGCAGTTCGAAGGAGCCCCACTCCAAGCTCCGCCTTGTTGCCTATGAAGTCCTGCACCAAGCCCTCCGGCACCAGGACCCGATACTCCTGGCGCAATCACATGGAATCGGTTCTCCAAAAGAGAGTCGGTCCCCTAGACTTGTTGGTCTCCTTTTGCCCTTTAGATACCACAAAGGGCTCCGAATTCCGCATCCCACATTTAAGAAACTCCGTATCCCTATCCAATAGGGAGTTTTAGTATCTCTGGCATCCCTGGCTCCCGCAGCTCCGTGGACGACCAAATGCCCACCTTCGGCATACCGTCTTGAATAGGAAGACTAAGGTTTACTAAGGTCCTACTTTGACCGTTGAACGTTTGGATGTCTCCCTTTACCTCACCCACTTTGGAGAAACACCGAACTGTTTTCCCTGGTGCTTGGAAACATCCCAAACTGCGGAAGAAAAAAAAGCTGGGCTCCCTTTGCAGAAAAAAGGCATCCATCCATTTCATGTCCTGCACGTCGGATCATGCCTGAACGCCAGTGGGGCCACCCAGTTGTTGGACCCTTTTTGTTGGCAGGGCACTCCAAGTTGATCATCTCAAGGGGGAATTGGAAGCAGGTAACAACCCAGCTTTGTGGGGTTCTCAATGGGTCGGGCAAACAGCCCCGTCCGGCTTCCCGGGAATCTAAGCAACTATGTGATATGGGTATGGGTCAAAATTAAGCCACCAGGGGACCGCAGGCTCTGATCCATGTTTCCATTTACCAAGATTCCATTTTGGGTACATATTTTTGACCCACAGCCATATGTTTTGCTCCCAGTTTGTTCGCATTCGAAGGTCATTGCACGCTGGTAGTGACACCACCGGCTAAATAAGATCCCACGACCCGATGTGGACTTAGGCATAGCCAAATTATAGGGTTTGGGTGGAGAAACTTTGTCCGACTTAGGTCACCTGAAACGAGTCGACAATGTTTTGCTGGCAAAACATGGACACATGCAGCAAAAGGGCAAGCAGGTCAGGCAGAATGGCTGGCAAAGGACACGGGGCTCACGATTAGTATTAGATACTGTAGACCACCCTCAAGCCCACACCTCAAAGGGGTCCTTATACTAACATGTCCCTTTTATCCTCACCTTTCCAAAAGGACGAATCATATCTTGAAATGGCCCCAACAAGTGATTCTTGAACCACCCAAACAGGCCTTTGTTGATTGGATTCTGTTGAGTAGCCTCCATTTCCTAGTGACTAGTTGCTGAGTGTATTCCAGGCCTCTCCCGTCCGTCGGAAAAGATGGTCAGTTGCTATGTGCCGTGATCAAAATTCCAAACTCGTGGGCAATGGTCATGGCCTAACAAGTCCTTCTCATGTCTGTCCAGGCCATCCCCAACCAAGTAAAAGCATGTTTTGATGTTTTGAAATGTTTTGACCATGGGATATAAAACGATCCCCTCCCCCAGCCCAAACTGGAAAAGCCAAAATCGCGCGCCATGTCGGCGGTGAGGCGCCGCTCTGGAGGAAGCTTGAACACCACCTGGTGCGATTGCTCAGGCGGCCGGCTCAAGCAGTCCAGTGGATTTCCACAGGCGACATAACGGACGCCAATTTCTGGGGGGAGTTGGTGCCAAGAAAACCACCCATGGGAAACGTACACAACTTATTCCTTGGTGGTTGTAGCTAGTGGGAAATGCAGGAATGTTGCGGAAACATGCGGAAACGTATTCGCTTCTGGTGCCTTCTCCAAAGTCCCGATCGGATCAGGGTACAAATTTGGCCCCCGGCAAGGGGAAGCCCCAATCAACAAGCCAATTGTTTACTCTTGCATGATCATCCTTGAAAGAACTCAGTTTCCTGAGGGCAACGTCTTGGGCAAGCTGCGGCACAACTGCTGGGTCATTGTGGGAAAGCATTTCGAGCTTCTCCCAAAAAAAGCACACATGGTTTGATGTAGTCCATGTACAGTGCGCCTTCAAAGGTCAAACGAGATCCCAGCAAGACCCTCTCAGGACCTTTGAACGCTCACCCTTTTGGTGATAGGCTGGTCACAGAAAGTGGTCCCCAAACCAACATTTTCCGCAACCATGGAACCATTCGTTTGTGGACTGAATCAACCCTGGTGAGCTGGGGAGTTGGGTCAGCAAATATTTATCCTACGGTGGACGGAACAACTCCCGCACTGCCTGACTGTCAGAGACGAGGGTGGTAGGATGGTCGTACAACGACATGCTGAGTTGGGAGCGCGAGGTGGAATAAGATTCTTCTGAACTAGGTGCAGCATGTCTTCCAGCAGTAATATAAGAGGGCCAAACAATCACACATTTATGATCTTGTGATCATAACTGGAGTCGAAATACCCGAACCCATCT
>CAUJNA010003777.1:153608-196108 GCA_963377175.1 Effrenium voratum | reverse complement strand
ACTTCCGGAGGGAAGTGGCCAAAAAGCGCAAACTGTGCATTGACTAGGGGGTGATTCCCCATTCTTTTCGGCCATCGTTCTTTTCAAAAACCAGCCATTTCCCCAGGGTTTGTGGTGGTTTTCTAGAAAGAAGGATCCCTGGAAAGAACGGGGAAGTTACCCCTAGAACTAAACATGGCTTTCCCAAAAGTATAAAGTTCAGACACCCAGGGAGTGGGTTAGAGAAACAAACCCAACCCTCACTGGCAAATACGCAAAACCTCATCTCGCGGCCCTTGCCAAAATGGAACCTCAAGACCACGTTCCTTGGTAAGGAACCTTCTGCTTGGAAGGAACAAAAACACCTCCAAGAGCATTGGTGGGTATTTTGGTACTATATATTCGCTCCTTTCGGAGACCTCCCAAATTGGAGCATTTCTTCTTTCCATGCACTTGCGCCAAAACGCACTGCTCTTTCAGAGGCCACAGATTTGCAGTGGTCCAAACTCTCTTCTGACCACAGGTGATGACATATCTTTTATCAACCCTTAACATCCCCTCCCAGAAATGGTTATGTGTTTGTTGGAGAGAATCTTTTCAGGTTGGTTTAAAGCCAATTTCCGTGGAGTGCCAAAAATAACTCCAAGCTTTCTATTTACGACTAAACATGGTTTTCCCAAAAAGTATAAGGTCCAGGAACTCGGGGGGGTGAATGGTTCTCTTGCAATGGCCTTGGTTCTTTCTCAAAGGAACGATAGTTGAGCAAAGATTGGGTGGTCAACCTAAAACTTGCTAATGCTCAGTAGAGAATGAGGGAATGAAGCCAGGGGTCCCCTTAAGGAAACCACCAGATGGATGGTTCTTCTCGGGGTCATTCCATTTCTCATTCCCTGCATCTCTCGCACCAGCAACAAAAATGTGGAGAAATGGCCATGGTTCAAAACCAATGGTACCATTTTGGGGTAGGTGCACCACCCATGTTAGAACCTATTTTAGTGGTTGGATTGGGATGTTCACCGGGGGTACCCATGGCCGAATGAGAAAGGGAAACCAAAGGGAAGCCACGAACTCCGAATTCCTGGTCTCAGGTCAGAGCCTGAAGGTCATAGCTTCTGATCCGCCCGAAGTTGTTCCCCGCTTTGTCCTGCGAATCGCGCGACCAGTAGGCGTGCTTCCGGAGACGAATTCCCGTACTCCAACCTAAACTGTTTGAGAGGAGATTGACGCATTTTGATCGAATGGTCCCTGTTGGATTCCCAGAGAGGCAAGGGGTCAAGAGCTGCCGCGTCTGCAGATCTAGGGGTTGATGGTCCTTCCTCTTTCATCTAAGAGTGAACCAGAAGAAGCAACCCCAAAGTTGCGTCCCTAGCCTCTCTTAGAACCAGCGATAGCATGGAATCATCGCTCTTCTCACAAGCATTTTTAGTTGTCCTTTGCTATGGCCAAAGAATACTGCCGGCCCAGTGCAGGTCTCATGTCTGCGCTACGATTTGACTTTGAAGCTATCAACAGGGTCCCCAATACTTCTGCCTCCAACCGAGAGTTCTAAATTTTGTCGGCGGCGTGTTAAACACCAACCCCCCTGCCAAGAGGAAACTCATCTGATGCTTGCTGAGTGGATTTGGAACAAGCTCCAAGGCTGCGTCATTTGCCGCCAAACTCGGACCCAACGTCAAAAAGTAGAAAGTCCGGGAACTCGAGGATTGAGTTCTTCGACTTCAGTCCTGGACTCCCTCCATCTCAATGAGGTACCGCCTGCCCGGTAGCAAGCCCATTGGCCGTGGCCGGAGCACCAGATCCTGGCATCGATCCGAACTGAAGATGACCACTTGGCCAACATCGTAGGCACATAGAAATGCCATGTGTTCTGACCATGCTACCCCTAAAACAAAAACCGGAGCAGAATTCAGAAGAGTACAACGATTTAGGGTTCTTGAAATGGTGGACCTCTTTGGGCTGTTTTCAGGGACTCCAAAAGGACACCACCCAGTTTAAGGGCTCTGCTTTGCCAACCTCACCGTGGTGAATTGACGGCCACACTGGGAGCCCGAAAAGAGTTTTTCAACCCAAGCTGATCGGCCGGGTCCTACACCTAGAAAAGACTCCCCATCTACCGGAAGTCCAAGCGACTGAGGAGCCACTCGGGTTCTTTTCTGTTGGCCAGATCAAATATTGACAAAAGGGGGCATGTGTCAAAAGTTGGACACAGCCAAGCGGTCTGAGGGGGAACGCATGCCCGATTTAGATGTTGAGAAGCAAGTGTGTTGTTTGAGATTCATCCGGAGGACCTTGATTGCTAATTTAGGGTGGTTCCCCTTTTGGTGGGGAATTGATCTAGTTTAGGGTTAGGTGCCAAGGCAGAGGCAGGTTGCCCATGTCAAGCTCAAAAACATGCGTCACGTGTGTCTTTTTGAATCCCCAGCAGGAGATTGCACGTCCCATCATATCTTATCCCCATTGAGATTGCCCAGGCAACCATGCATCATCATTATGCCAGATAATTGCAGTTTCCCGTTTTGTATGGGTCTCCCACTAAGGATTGCGGATGAGGATTCGGTCGTTCAGAAGATGGTTTCCACTAGCCCCAAATCTACTATCCCCAGTATTGTTGTGTTTCTTGTTTGTTTGGGGGGGGGGGGGTAGAACAACACACGCCATGTTTAATGCTGCTTCTTTGATAACATCATAATCAATGCAACAAGCTTCCTTTAAACAAATGACGGGTCGAGATCTTCATGCACCTTCCATGTTTATAGCGGTCAGGTGTGCACATTGCCAAATGTTTGCCCTGGAATGGGCACTCAAGACACGCAACAAGACACACTTCTGTGTACGACCCGCTTTCAGCAACCGCAAACTACTCGTTTCAGCCGGCCTTGCCCTGCACCATCATCGCCGCCTCAACGCTCTCGCCTGAAACGCCATCGAAAGCGGCTCGGAAGCACACCCCCAAGGAGGCCGTGGAAAGGGCAAAAGAGGCTATCGCTGCTACGTCCTCCAGTAGAGAGGTTAGAATAAGGGTACCCTTTTTTCTGTAGTCTATTTTAGTAGGGGAACCCTCCCCCAAAAAAGGGTAAGAGGGTACTACTGGCTGTCATGAATTTTCAACAGGCCTCATTGAGATCATCAAATTCACGTTCAGGGCTTAGAAACTTATCCCATTGGCGCAGGGATGGCCCTCCCAGGCCCCCGCTTGAAGGTCCATGCTTCCTCGCAAACCAACCACTGAGGTCCCATGCAGAATTCCTACCGGGGGCCCCGGCCGGGATGCCTTCAAACCAAGAGCCAAAAGTGGTTGGTGCCTGTGAACCAGCTAGTAGATGTGGCTGACCCACGTAATCCCCCAACCGCCTGCATCACAACGTACCAATTGAACGGCGCCCAAACCCCATGGGAGTTGGCCACGTTTCTACCTGGCTCCTGAAACTTGTTGCATTTAAAGGCCGAAAATGTGCCTGCGTAAACCTTCCCAACCATGGGAGAAGAGTCAATGGGTTTCCGGCACGGAGGTGTGCTCCCATCCCGCAAAAGGCACAGGGCGCTTCTGCAACGAAGTCTACAACCACTTGCCTCTCAGAGTTGTTTTCTATGGTTGCCTTCAAGAAGCTGATGAATGAAGCTGAAAGTTTTTTTTGTTTTGACCAAGATTCCTTGCTTCGCCAGTTGTGCTTCATGCCAACTATTCAGGGAAGACTAAGAGACATGTCAAGAACGGATAACAAAAATCAACCGGTCTGGTGCACGCCGGCCTGCAGAGGAGTTGGTGTCGTTGAGGTCGGAATAGTTGCCAGCTGACGGCGGAAGCGCGTCGTACACGAGACGGGACTCGCCCTAAGGGTCCTGGGGCTGAAAAGGGGGGATGTTTACCATGGGAAGCCTGGTTGCTCAAGCTAGACCCTTGCAAAAGGTTTGGGTTTGCGTTCTTTTGATTCCACCTGGTGTAGGGCTGGTTTCGGCGAAGCCAGAAGGACAATGCATGACTTGGTTTGGTTTTCAAGTCCTCAACAACCTCATGGTACTTTGAAACATTCAGGTAACGCGAGGGCCAATGGATAACCACCACAATGCGACATCTTGCCAACACTAGATTCCTTCAATGAAGTGAAGTCTCCGCCAAAAACTTGCATACAACAATAGATGTCCCCTTAAAGGGTCCCGGACCTCTAATCGTGCCCTTCTTTCCTTGTTGCTTTGGAAGGGTGTTCCTTTTGAATTCACCTGCCAACAACTGGCGGGTTGGTTTTCCCAAACCCACTAGAGGTGTGGGTAAACAGTGGCTTTAACAATCACAATTCGGAGTCATGGTTCAATTGAGATGTTTTTGTGCGGGGGTCATGATTGTAAGGGAACTACGGGGAAAGCTAAGTTGGCCTTGCCTTACCTATTCAAGTGGGAAACATGTTGCCCCCCTCCTCCGCTCCATACATTATTCTGTGTGATACACAGGGTACCTATGTTTATTTCCCCCTGGGGTGGTTTGGGTAGTGCGCATCTCAGAGGCTACCAACCTGTATCCTACAGATTGACGAGACCGCCTTTCGCGGGCGTTCATTGACTTCAGAGTCCGGAAGGTCATGCTGATCTTAGTCCGGACTCCGAAGTTCACATTCAACATCAGTCACGAGGAAACTCGTCTAAAAGTTGCAACCAAAAGGTGATATTTGGCTGTGGCTCAAAATTAAGCAAACAGGGGACCGCAGAATTTAGTTCATGTTGTCCATTTACCAGGTTGAATTTTGAGTACCCATTGACCCGCAGCCGTTTCAATAGGCTCAGGTGAAGTTCGGCTCAGCTCCCGGCGCAGCTCGTGGAAGAGGGCCCAGGCTTCATCCGCAAGCTTCAGCTCCTCCTGTCCATGGAAATCACCTGCGCCTGTGGTTGTTATGTTAATTTGTGTGGCTGTGGAGGGAAACCAAGAGGAAAACAACCCATTTTGGTGGGACCCCGTATGGGGGGCGGTTCTCACACGGGTGGATCCCCTTCGGGTTGCTAGTTGGAAGGAAAAAAACTGTCTGAACAAAGGGGGCCACAATTTGGCTGCGTGGGCAGTATATGGCCCAACATGTCAATGGAGCAACAACCCCTTGCCAAGACCTTAAGGGCATTCTGCGTGGGGAGATGTCCCGAAGGAGGGGGGTTGGGTTACTATATGCGCCACGATAGGCCGACAGAAGTAGAATCGAATTGTGGGATACGATCGAAGGAAGTTAGGCATGATCCTGAGACACTAAGCTGTCAAATTATGTGATAGCCCCTTGTGTTGCCCTTGCAACGATCATAAACTCCGACAAAGGCTTTCTGCTCAGACAAACTTCTGACTTTTGGGGCCCCAGAAAATGATGACGCCAACCAAAAGTTGAGAGTTTGCCAACCCAACAGGCAAGTACTGCCCTCCCAACCATCAATCATGGAAGCTGACGATTGGAGGGTTTTGGAAGACTGCGTTGCTTTTGGGGACGGCCCCGGAACCCACTTCAATCGTCGGAAGGAGGTCCGCGCCCATAGGACCTGCCAAGCCTCGCCATCTGGTCTTTAGCTCGCCTTCCCCCCAAGAATCCTTGGTTGAAAAACAATGCGGCAAACTGAGGAAAATGGCAGGAATGCCACCACCTTTACAAGCTGTTTGAAAGAGGTTCTACGCGCTCCAGCTGCTCTTTGTTGGCGAATTGCGGCGTATCCTTGAAGGGACTCTAACTTTGGATTTTTTCTCCCACCCGACAGGAAGGGGTTGTTAGATTTTATGTTGGAATCCGCGTTTGCCATGCTTCTACACCAGTATCCCGCCAGAGCAGCTCGCCAGAGCAGCTCGCGAGTGGATCCCGCCGAGTATCCCGCCAGTGGATCCTTTTTCAGTATCCCGCCAGAGCTGCTCGCCAGTGGATCCCGCCGAGTATCCCGCCAGAGCGGCTCGCCAGTGGATCCCGCCGAGTATCCCGCCAGAGCGGCTCGCCAGTGGATCCCGCCGACGTTTGAGTTCTCGAGATCGGCTCGCAGACAAGTGGAGTTTTACACACAGACAGATGGTGGATAAGGCTCTCAATGCAAAGCTTGTTGAGCAGTCATAGGCCCCAAGCCACTCGAAAACCATGCTTGAATTCACACAACCGTGTTCACGGTTGAAAGCTCATGACTGTGGAGAATGGGGATTGCTCGAAGCGATGTATTTTTTTCGCAGGAAAGATTGGTGACGAGAATGGAGATTAACTTTTCGAACCAGTTAGAACCCGGGTGGGTGTCGCTTCCGAAACAAGGCGGTGATACCCCAACTTACCACAGGGCACTTCTCGCACGGCCCTGATTGAACTGCCTGTTGAGTCTTGGCAGGGGCTGCAGCAAAATCCTGGCCCGGAAGTGGATCATTGAAGAGAGAATCCCTTACTCTGTTTAGGGAAACACGCGCTGTTAGCACCTATCTGTTCATCCAACAAATTGATTAATCCGAGGTCGACATAGTGCAAAAGGCCCTGCAAAAACAAGGTCACGCCGCCACGAACAGCGTGAAGGAATTTACAACCCTGGCAAACGCCCATCAGGATTTCTGGGCGTGAAACAACTCCGCTCCCGTAGGATGACACATTCGAAGAACCCGGCGCAAGGAACACTCTTGGCAAACTGCAGCGAACTATGTAATATGACTCACAGAACTGAAGCGTGTGTCGGAGTTTTAACAACAGTTTTGGAGCCTTCGGCGGGCCAATCGTAATTAGCAAGATGGCACACCCCTCCCCCCAATTCATCGAAGCCTCGACCAGCGTGAAAGGATGTGCAAAATGCGCCGCGCCGTTAGTCGCGGCGCGAGCAAAAACACTTAATAAAGGCAAACAAAAAAACAAAAAAAACAACCAGCGTAAACTACAGGACGATCATCAGAAGAAACAACGACCATACAGTGCATGACAATAATCAAACACAACCAACAAAAACGACAGACACCACCAATAACCAAACAGGACAGAAACACACCAACCAAAATTCAAGTAACTTCGGGAACCAGAACCAAACACACACAACAGCTTGACTGGGCCAACCTCTTGAACATTGTTCAACGTGCTTCTTCTGCGCCTTGCGCTTAGTATCTCCCAACCCAGAGGCTCCCGATTTTCAAACAACCTGGTTTTGAGACCCACACCTCCGGGGTGTCTAATGGAGGGGTCGGGTCTTCCGTTGAAAGCCCCAGGAGCCTCTGGGAAAACGGTCAACATGTCTGTCGCCCCCAGTCGGTTACGCCGCTCCGAGAAGAGGATGGTGAAGTTGGCGTCAGGCCGCCTTAAAAAGAGCGGGGCAAATCTGGGCTCGGCCTTGGCTGTCCGAAGTCTCAAACATGGACATGATAGCTCCAAACCCTGAGAATTCGGACATGGCTCCAAACATGATTCTCAAACATGGCTGTCTGTATATCTGATAGCTCCAAAGCCTGAAATAACACTTGCACCCAAGGACATACGTCCATACGTCACGGGGTGAAACGGCTCATGTTCTCCCTGAATCGGTGGAATCGACGCCCCCAATCATCCTCCCACCGAAACAAAAAGAGCACTGAAAAGCGGAATAACTCCAAACAACATACAATACCCTCTCTGGCTTAAGTCCCCTGGCTAAACTCTCCAGTCATGATAGTTTCCCTTTAATGCCAACCTGGGAAAATCAAAACCAGGTGATATCCCCAACGGCAACCTTGCGGAACTCTTCCGGAACCCTGACTGCACCCAGACCCACCCTGGAGCTGATTTGGGCCTATCGACCCCAAAGCTTCCAGTGGAACAAAACAGACAATGATACCATTTTGGGGTAGGTGCACCACCCATTTTAGAACCTATTTTAGTGGTTGCATTGGGATGTTCACCGGGGGTCCGATTTGGATTTTGGCCCATGGCCAATTCCGCAAATGTCTAGGGGTATCTTCCCCATTCTTTCCAGGGATCCTTCTTTCTGGCAAACCGCCAAAAGCCCTGGGGAAATGGCGATCCGTGTTTGAAAAGAACGATGGCTGAAAAGAACGGACAACTAATCAAACCCCCTTGCAAATGAACGCCACCCCCCAAAAACCTTTGGGACCACCGGACGACGGACGAGTCTTAGGCCAGCACGCCGGGGAAGCGCCCAAGCTGACGGAGCCGGGAAGTACCATGTAGGGCCTGTCCAAAAGAGGCGGGAAGAAACATCTTGACGCTCCGAGGTATAGTTTCTCGGTGGCGAAATCTGCGAAGGCCTGCTAAAAGTGACTAACTTTTAGTGGTTTATTACGGCAAACCCATTAGTTGGCAAAAAGTTAAAGTCCTAACATACAGGCAAAATGCACCAACGGTTTGTGTGTGTCTAGATATTATTTGTCATTTGCCAAACTTCAAACTGCGGTACACAAACGAACACGGTGTGTTTCCATTTAGCCAACCTTAACAAGCGACATATTGGAGAGGACAGCAGGGGGCGATTCAACTCCCTCAAACGACCTAAGGACTTGGGGCCAGGGCGTGTCCCGGAAACTCATTCCCACGCTTGGATTCCTGTTGGTTGCCATAAAATCCGGGGCCTGGCGAACCTCTTGCGGTTTGGCTGCTATGGTTTCCAGATGTTTTGTCAGCCTCATTTTCACCTTGCTTTCCCCAAGATGCCAATCAACCATTTTGTGTTTGCTATTCAGAAGCAACGATGGAGTGGGATAGTAACGGGCCTCTGCGGATTTGCTCACTCACCCAACATGGCATGAACTTCATCTTGTTGGACACCAACTCCTCTTCTTGAAGTGCAGGAGCCGAACTTGAACAACCACTCCTGGACTGTGGACCTCTTCAAGTTGATGATCCTGTTCGAGTAGCAGCACGACATGAAATGGATATGTCTAGTGGGTAATTCCTGCTCTTTCGCCCAATCGTTCTTCTCACAAACCATTCCTTTCCCCTGTCTTTTGGGCTATTATCCTAAGGGAAGGATGCCAAAAGAGAACGGGGCTGGAACGGTTGGAGTAACCCTTTCCCTATTGTGGGTATCTGTGTCCCTTTTAAACTAGCCACCAAAGAGGGAGGCTTCCTGACTTGCAGAGTTGATGCTCCGGCCAGAATAAGAATACGGGGCCTTGCCTAGAATCAAGAAACCTACCAATAAAGTCTAGTCGGCTCTAAGACTGAGAGACACTCCACTACCCTGGGCCAGCCACTCCCCAAGAAAACATGCCGAGTTTAAGAAGCTCAATTCAAGAGGTAAGTTCCCTGTGTTGCAAGACAACCTTCTGCGTTTCCCTATTCAAGCAAGAGCAAAAAAAAGCTACCTTAAAGAAGACACATCCTGCGGCATGTTTTCAAACAAACATGGTGAATGCACCCAATGTCATCTCCTGCACTGAAGAAGATAACGATGAATATTGACTACTCAGTCGTCCAGTGACCCTGGCAAAACGAGAAGCACCTTTTTTGGCCCAGGACCATTTTTAGCGCGGAAGGCAACCAACACCAAGGAGGTCAGGAAGGAATCCGCTCAACCACTGGCGTCCTACTCAAATGGGGGATTCTGGGATGCGTCAAAACTTGGGGAACCCCCAAAATTGTGGTTTTCCTTTCAGCTCCCTCAGCCTCCACCCCAAAAAAATGTGGCCTCGAAAACACTCAACCATATTAGCAATTTCTCAATTAAACTCCAGGCATACATCCAAACCTGTCTCTGACGCAAGCCGAGTCGCTGCGACAGGTAAATGTCCTCTAAGCCTCAGTCAGCACCAGGCAGTTGGCTTGAAACATGACATCATGCATGGGGGGGTTCTCAAAATAGCGGATCATCACCTTAAGAAACACGAAAAGGAGACATGGCCCCAAAATGGAGCCCGGGTAAATGGAAACATGGACTAACATCTGCGGTCCCCTGGTGGTTTAATTTTGACCCATGCCCACATCGAATCCCACTGACATGGGGTATTTCTCAGATTGGGCACCTCTGGGTGGTTTGTTTGACCCGCAAGGTAAGCGAAGGGCACTTCCTCCGTGAGATGGCTTTGCGCACATGCCGTATGAACCTCAATGCACCCGCTCATGCAAGCTCGGCCGCAGGGAGGCTTCCAGCAAGAAGAAAGCATCAAACCGCGTCCTTTGAACAAATGCGAGTAATGGGAACCCAGTTCATGAAGCAGAGCATGCTGATCAAGGGGTGCAAGCCATCTAAACAGAGAGCCATCACATCGGCTTGTGCGGGAGTTGTACCCCCCCCATTTAGTGCTTGAACAAGTCCGCCGTTTGCATCTGCAGCCCTCTCGTTTGCTGAGTAATAGTATGGGAATAAGGCTTCTTGCTTCCCGAGTGGATTGGCCAAAAAGTCAAAACTTTTGGTTTGGAGAAAGGGTCCACGGGCAGTTTCTGGCTTCCTCCCAACCCCCAACTCATTGAACAGATTGTTGCGACTTGCTTTACTCACAATGAATACAGAAGCGAACATAGATCTGGATCTGGAATCCCTACCTACGTCTGAACGAAGTACAACATGTCCGCAACCATAGTTCACGGATCCCACCGTAAGGCACCTTCATCCACTGATCCGGAATCGCCCGTTTCGTCTTCTATTAGTAAGCACGCCATGATACTGCACATACAAAGGCCACAGAAGACGGGAACCCTTCCCCACTAGGACTTCGGTTTGCCCGGTCTGTTGCCCGACAAACCGCCAGAGGGCAGCGAGTCAAACAAGGCGTGCCCAAAGCGAAGTGTTTTCGCTTTTGGTGATACATTGGCTTTGCCAACTCTCGGTTGCTTCAAGGACAACTATCAACACATTCCCTTTTGGATTTGATTTGAAGGAACTTTTATGAACTTTTAAGGGGAACCGAAGCCCAATTCACAGTCCCATTTCCCATTTGATAGATACGGATGTGGGTCAACAATAGGCTAACCCCGAAAGTGGAACCCTACATGGAAACATGGACCAGCACCCTATGGTCCCCTGGCTTAATTCTGACCCATACAGGGTCCGGCAAAGTCGCAAATTACCCTCCCACCAACTAACATAGCACCTCACAAAAGGGTCGCTTCAAGAGGAAATTGATCTTCCAGGTACCCTCCCCGCAGGTGCTATGTTAGTGGGAGGGAGGGTACCCATCCACAACTGAAGGCTGTAACTCGCCGACGGAACAGGTGGAATCCACGGGCCCTGCAAGCAAAACCCTCATGGTGCCCTCTTGAACCCTGGAAGGGAAAAGAAAGCAAGCGCCGTATATATCCGCTACATGTTTTCTACATATACATCAGGAGGACAACCGTTTATGCCTCTTGCTTGGTTTTGAAAGCCTTGTGGATCACCCTTGAACTTCCAACTCGTTTTGTGTGGCCTGATTTGGGCGGTCAATCATCACTCTCTTTTACATCTAAAATAACTTAAAGGCCTTGAAGTGCGAACATTCGACGGAGAATGACCCAGCAGCAACTTGGCAGAATTCTATCAGGAAAGGGCTGTGTTCTCTGAGAAGGCCCAAGAGGCGCAACTTGTGTAGAGAGACAAATATATCTTATATGTACATGGTGTATGGTGCATATGTATGGCATACACCACATTTTATGCTGACTAGCTGCAAGCCTTCCGGCCTTTCCGCCTTCATATTTGGAGATCACCCTATTTTGACACAGTGTCGAACACCGAGCCAAGGCACCTGTAAAGGACTCGAGGGTTTCGGCCAGGGCAGACTCCTCCATGCGCCGCAGTGACGTGTTTGGAGGGCCTTGTTGAAGATGCTCACTTTTTGGGTTGCATGTAAGTTTGGAGCGAGCGGCAATTGATCAGGTGCTTGGTTGGGCATTTGGCTTGTTGGTATGCTTTTGTAGTAGGAATGCAAGTTCCTTTGCACAAATCATATCCGGCAAACAAACGTGGCGCACGCAAAAACTGTCCACGATCTTCAAGTGAAAACCTCCTTTTGGGTCCCATGTAGTCTGAGAACCAAGTCATCACATTTTACAGCTTTACAGTGTACTAGGCCTTCCTAGAGCCACTCATGAAGCCGGGCACACAGCCACCCAAAATTGCCGCTGCTCAACTGGCCAAACCTCCAGTAGCCAAAGGACATCTGAAGGGAAGGAACTCAGTGAGCTGGCCATAAGAAAGGCAGAACTAATGCACTGGAGGTGTGGGCAGTGCGAAGGGCAACCTGAGGCACAATCAAGACCAAACGATATGAAAGTGGTCTACCCGAAACCAAGTACAGAATCAAAAAGGCGGATATCAGTACCTATTTGTGGAAAGGGCATTGTCCCTTGTTAACCTTCACGTTCTCGGGTTTTGCTAGCCACATGTTGCGGCTACTATCAAAGTCACCTTGTAAGTGATAGGTTCAAGGGGAACACCCCAAGCTGCTAACTTAGACAACCCCCAGAAACAGTCAAATCGCTCACCCAGTCACATCGTCTCCTGATCGCCAGGCACTTCTCCCGCCATCCTCAAACGGGCTCGTCGCACAGGGCGTGAGGCTCATGGTACCAGTACATGGTGAGGGTGCCCTTGGGGCCAAACAGGGGTCAACATCAGA
Source organism: Effrenium voratum (assembly GCA_963377175.1). Taxonomy (NCBI): domain Eukaryota; class Dinophyceae; order Suessiales; family Symbiodiniaceae; genus Effrenium; species Effrenium voratum. The sequence continues at coordinate 183,633 of CAUJNA010003777.1, read as the reverse complement.
GGGTGCTTGGATCCTTACGGGGAAATGTGATCTATGATTACCCTCCCTCCAATCATGGACACTGACGATTAAAGGGTTTTAAGACTACAATGACTACTTATTCCCTTTTGGGGAACCCCGCAGTGTCCACTTCCATGGTTGAAATGAGGGGATGGGTTTAAAAGGAACTGATGTGTTTCTGGAACCAGCTTGCCAGCGGCTGGCCCTACTGAAATCATTGGAACGCCACTGGCTCACGGAACAGTCAGATTCCAGCGGCTTTGAACCCTGCTCAACCCGATTCCATTCCCGGTTTAGCGAACTACAACAAAACGCCCTTTGACAATCCAGCTGCGCTGTGTGTCTTCGAGCTCGAAGAGCGAGGGCAACCCTACCCGTAGGGTATACCGACGTGTTTTGTTGCATCACCTGCACGCAGGCCGGCCCAAACACTTGGACCCCCAACACATCCCCGACCTCCCTGGCCCGCAAACTTCGCCAGCATCCCCAGCGGCTGGATGCCAGAGCTAGCTGGGATCCACCGGGCCAAGCAATGCTGTTGGGCCTTTGTACACACATAGCCTGGTTCACCCACCGTGATTTTCTGCAAAGGCAAGGAACGGTGACTCCACTTTGTTGGCTACCTGGACAACCATGATGAAGAAACCAATCCAGCCACCATGGAGGTGCAGCACCGCATTTTGTTTGGAAAAGAGCCCCTGTGCAACACAGCACCCGGAAATAAATAATCAACCTTTCGGGACCTAAAAGGGAACCCCTCTGGGGTACAAGGTAGGTCGGCTTTGGACAACCGAGCTTCCGTGTGCGAAGGGTACCGTCAAGTCTAGTCTGGTCACCTTGCCTACAGAGGGACTGCTGGATGCTAAATAGGGGGTCTGAAAACAAAATACACCCATCCCCACCTATGGATAAACTCAACAAGGACAATTAAGAGTCATTGGACGCCCAAACCAATGCTTGCCTTGGATCCTGATGCCCAACCTCTGAGGATCTTACGCTGTTTAGCTCCCTTCGATGCCCGCACGACCTTGATTTGAGTTGGGCATGGGTCCATGGTCCCAAGACATTCTCGCCAGAGCTCGCTTGAATTTATCTGACTTCCCGGTGATGCTCTTTGTTTATACACTCAGACAGCCTTCTCGAAAGAACATCACGTCCAATGGGAAGCAAGGCAATTGGCCACCTTCAGGCCGGATCCAGGAGTCACACCGGCCTGTGAGTGTTCTCAAAAGAGAGGCCGCCCAAAAACCATGGTTGGTTTCATGTGGTCTCTCTCAAATTCCCATCAAAGAGGGAGGATTCCCCCCCCAAACAAATATGCGCTGCATTTGTTCGAGACAATTCGGTTGCATCCTATCCGGAAAGGAAGCTTCTGCATGGGGCCCGGAAGATCAGTGACTCATCAGCGCAACCCCAAAAATGTTGCTTTGGTTTCCTTTTCCCTTTGCAACAACTCCATACAAAGGTACGCTAAGTCTAGCAATGTGAAACACATGGGGGCACAAGGCACCCCCTTGGCGCGAGTCTGAGGACCCACGCAGGAAGATGGTGTCATCCTGCGTCAAAGCCTCGCTGGGAAGCGCGCATGACTCTTGTCGGATCCAGATCCAAATGTCAAACTAGGACCCCCCAAACTTGTGCTTTGCGTTGGGCTTCTCTTCAAACCAAGCTGAAGCCGGGTCGAGCCTCAACATTCAGCCTTTTTGAGGCCCCGTTTCGTCATCTGGCCGAACTACTCTAATTCCCAAGCGAAACAAGCTTGAACCCAAAGGATCTTCATGGAGTAAACTGCTCATGTTGCCCCACGTCAATCCACCTCCACCTCCCTATTAATATATTAATATACATGGGTACATATTACAAATGAGGGATTGTTGGGTTCCACGTACACCTGCTGGATACTAATTAGCCTTGTGGGACCACAAAAGGGCCTTCATTCAGATGAATGACACGGGGCATGGAGTATTGGGGGTCGACGGTAAAAGGTATTGCGTTTTTTTTGGGGGAGGACCAATTTGTGGGGGAACCCTTTCTGAGTCCATGTTCATGGGCAACCTAAGATGTGAAAAGAGAAACAGGAGTTCTGAGCAATCAAAGCAGGAACTCTTTGACGGAGATGGGGGGAAGAATGCTCTTCCTGGCTTTCACATGAGCTCCCAAAACCGATTGTTTCCTGGTTCTACCAACAAGGTTATACAGGTCCATAATGACAGGCATTACCATAACCCATCTCGACAAAGATAGAACCACATGCTAACATGGCCAACGGGATTTTGGGCGTTCATATCTTCTCCTGTTCTCAAAACAATGCCCCTGGCTTCCGTGGTCCCTCCGGTTTCCAATTCGGACGGCCGTGATCCCCTCAACGTCGCAGGCGCCAAGAGAAACAAACAGCAAACACCCCCGTGATGCATCATAATATCATAATACTGCCATGCTGGGCTGTTCAAAATGGATTGGTCAATTTTAATCCCATAATCCCTATGGGAAGATTGCTGGAAATGGGCCAAATCTTTCCGTAACCCAAAACAAAGATCGCCTTTGAACAACGCAGCCAATATATTGCTGTTAGGGTCAGGGAGTGCCATGCGATTGCTTCACGAGACGGCCATGTTGAAGCCGCCCTATCTGACCTCCCGGTGGCAACAACGCTGCCCAAAAAGTTAAAGCTCTTGCAAGGAACCGGGCACATTTTACAAGTAGGTTAATATCCCGCCAACTGAGGGGGTCAAAAACGGAGCGGTGCTTTTGACATGGGGGTTGGTCCGAAGGTCCTTTTCATGGGATGACCTTTGGGGAAACCACCAAAAAAAGATGACTCTCACCACATGGGAAAAGTTACCCATGGTCAAAACCGGGGGCCGAAGGACCTCCGCATCCCTTCCTGCTTCCGGCTTCCGGCTGGGCGCCCCCGCGGCGGCGAAGCCTTCGCCGATGCCCTGCCACGTGGCCGGCCTGGGCGTCCGCGCTGGGAAAACAGCCCCGTGGACAACACGTGTAACCTTCGAATCTGGTTGTTGACTTCTTGCTCTGCGTCGGTTTGCAGTGCTTCGGCAGCTCTAGCTCGAACATCGCGAGCATTTGAGTACAAGTTGGCAGCTCCAGCTCGAACCGCCGCGGCAAGTGTTGTATACAAAGCTCCGGATCCAAAGTCGCAACTTTTCAGTACATGTGTAGTGCACAAAGAGCAGTTCGGCCGCTCCAGCTGGAAAGTCGCAACTTTTCAATACAAGTGTGGTCTACGAAGTACACTTTGGCGGCTGGCTCGAAAGTCGCAACTGTTCAGCATAAGTGTAGTATACAAAACGCATTTTGGCAGCTCCAGGGCAACTGTTTGGATTCGGCATGGCGGCTAATGAGTTGGCTATTGGGCATCGATCAGGGTATCGGTTTGGGCCCTGCAAATTTTGGATTCCCAAATTTTGGTTTGCGACAACAACTTGGAAGGCTTCTACTTCTACGGATGTCGTGCTTTTGCCTTCTGCATCGGGTTACAGTGTTCCGGGCCTGCAAAGAAAGCTAAGGAACGAAAGCGGGTTGTCTTTCTCGACCGACATTGCCATGGAACTCACCAGGGAAACGGCCCCTTCCGGAAAATTGTCTGAAACAAGAACCCCCGCGACGTGAAGGTTCCACGTTTGTGGATGGGAGCCAAAACTAGCTTCAACGCGCAGTTGTTGAGATACGGTTGCTTAAAACCGTTCGTTTGTTGAAACTCGATTGCTTATTCAATTATGTTGTTGCTTTCTCGCCACGGTTCTTTCAACACATTTCAACACACGGGCTTGTTCATGTGCTTTTGTGAGACCTTAATCACCATGTTGCTGGAACCAGCAGCCGCCGCTTCATACATATGTGCCGTGAATGAATGCAACACTCGCGATTTGTCCGCCATTTTGCTGCGCTTCTCTTGCTGTACCAATGAGAGCTACCCTTTTTAGCAGATTCCTACAGTCATGAGGGTGGTGAACCCCCAGGGCGAAAGACTTCGGTCTGGCTTCCGGATGAATTTTGGGGCCTCCCTTCTGCCCAAACTGGCAAGAGCATAATGGGTAGTTGTTCAGCAAATATCAGTTAGACCTTCACAAAAGGCTGGTTCAATACCTTACACCCTGAAAGGCCGCCGCCCCCCCAACCCCCCCTTTACCCCTCGCGTCTTGCAGGGCGGGCGGCAAGGTCTTCGCGCCGTAGTTCTTGGTCTTGCAGTGCCAGGTTACGCCGACATCAGGACTGTACCAAACCTCAAGGGCAGGTTGCAACAACGACCCAAAAACGATTTCTGCGCACGGAGAAACTTGGTCGGTGAAAGAAGATCAACAGAGAATACCCAAAGCAAAGGAAACTGCGGGAAATCGAAGGAAACCCAAAAAGCAATGGCAACCAAAAAGAAGCCAACAAGAAAAACAAAGACACCAAAACCAATGGGAAACCCAAGTTTCACCCGTAGCATCAGCCTCGGAGCAACCCTGAAGCAACCCTGAGGGAGGTTGCTGAATTGGCCCTCCTTTCACACTCCCAACTAGTAGAAACGTTGTGGGCCTTTTGCCTTTGGCTCGCACCGCGCACGCAACCATTGTGGCACGCCCCCTTCGTTATTGTCCACGTCCATTTGGGTTGCCTGCTCACAAGCGTGGCACTATATGCAAATGGAGGATGTACCCCCCCCCCCTTCCATACTTTAATATTCAAGAACTCACTTTGGATTGCTCCGGACCATACTAAGAGGAATCCACCCCTGAAATGCATGCTCCTCTGATTAGTACAGTCCGGACGAAGCCTGGGTGGCATTTCTTGGGGCTGCGGATGGAATTCCCTGAAAGGAAAACAGGGGGCTCAGGGCGTTCCTGTTTCAAGATGGACCTCGAGGGAACCAACTAGGGTTGCTCCCAAGACTAAAGAAAACTAAATAACACCACTCGACCGAATCGATCAATAAGGGTAAAACAATGAGTTCCCTAGAGGGAAACCGAAGACAACTACAGACACAACTCTACACTTGACAGTTGGTCATCTGTGTGAAGTACAAAGCAAATCTGATACACCGTGAATAGCAAACATGGGCAAACACCGGCCTTCAGAAAACAACTTTCTGTACGAGTATAGCAAACTGCCTTGCCAGGCTCAGATCCAACTTGGGTGCCTGGACCATTCAGAACGCTTTGTGCTCATTTTGGGAAAAGTGCACATGGGGGTACTTAGCTCTCAGAACCCATGTACCCTCGCCAGCAAATCTGACTAATGATGCGTTCCTGAAAGCTTCGAACCCGCACAAAACAATGGCAACGTCGGGAGGGCGCAAACGAAAGCTTGATGTAGACGGTATCCCCTCCCATACGCGCTTGAAGGGGAGGTAGTCCTTCCGAAACATAAGCCGAAGAACGCTGAGTGTTGAACAGGACGGTCGAGGAAAGCGCAGATCTTGCGGTTCTCTTTTTGGAAACATGGAGGCAATATGTGCCATTTCCCACCAACTCAGCGCCCTGGCATCATTGAAGCTGCAATTTCCTCCGTTGGCTGGGCAAAGATTGCCTAGGCCACTGGCAAGTCATGGAGCTCCGGCCATGGGACATTTCACTTCGTCTGGTGAAAGATGAGTGATCAGGCTGACTGTGTCTGGTTTGTCTCAACCGTAACTCACTGGGCAATTCAGCCCCCAGTGAGACCCCTTAGCAGCTTGGATTGTCAGCTGACCCTTTCTACCTCAGCTTCCCCCGCTCCAACCAATATGTTTGATGCTGGTCCATATGCTGTAAATGTTGACATTCAAAGAGGATCCCAGGGGTGTTCGACATCAAACCCTAGGATGGCGCCCATGGGAAAAGAACCCAAAATGGCTTCCACGTGGCTGTCAACAGCAGGCCACGGTCTTTGCCAACAGTCACACAGTCCCTCCGCAGCTGGCAGAGGATTGTGTCAAGAGTGATGCACTCTTAGAATAGTTTCACGCAAGAACCTCAATACGAAGCCGACCCACGCGAAAGGTGCCTCCAGAGACTGCTGCATCTTTGGTAGAAAAGTCCAGCCCTATACATATATGTTGTGTATATTATATATATATGCGCCGTGAAGAGGAGCCAACTGCCACTTTTAGTAGGGGGACCCATTCGCCTTCCGGGCCCCAGCCTAGGTGTTTTACGAGGTCGCCCCCTCGCCGCGCCCGCTGAGGCGCGGGCCGCCCACCAAGAAGAGGCCGCCCTGAGAGGTGGCCATGAGCTTCGGCCCGCGCCGCAGGCCGAAGGGCAGCGGCCCCTTCCGACTGACGGCGTCTGCCTCAAACGCGTCGCCGGTGACTCGCGAGAGGCCAAGTAACATGCGAGGGGAGGAGTAGCCGTATTTTTGGAGCCGTGGGTTTTTGTTGGGTCGTTCAAGATGATTGCTGGGGGGCTTTTGCGAGGGGTTCATATATGGGAGTTTCCTGGAATGGTGAAACCCAAGAAGGCCAAAGGAAGCCCAAAGGAAGCCTGCCATATGGGATTCTTGTTTCGAGAACCGCCCAAATGGACTTATAAAGCCATAGCAAGCCGCGTCCCTGCGACAGCCGCCTCAGGCGGCCACTGAACCGCCTGACACTCGTTGCACGTGATCTGCAGCAGGCGAGTTGAACCTGGCGAATCCGAGCCGCACGAAAGGCCAAAGCCACACCTCACCAGGCCCACTTCGGTGTGTCGCTGATTCTTTGGGCACCCACAAATATGTGTCGCTTTCCTTGTGGGTTCCCTTCCAAAACAACCAGAAAGGGTACCCGAAAAGAAGAAACAAAAACTATGGGCTCACAAATACCCTGAACTACCCAAAAATATAAAGTTGGTTTTGGCGGAGCTTCCAGTAACATGGTCCAAGTCCGGGACAAAAATATGGGTCAACCAAATGTGGTTTTCTGAGGAGAAACCAGCAAGAACCAGAGACCCTACAGACACAGGAGCAATAAGCCTTTTTAGGACCAAATCTTGCAGACAACTGGTTTGGACCCCTACATGTGGTTGGCTTGCTCGTGAACGCAGCCAAGGGACGCTATATGGGCGTGTCCAACAAAAAGGATCCGCCGCCAATGTGAAACCAAAAAGGGCTTTCCATGTCCAAAAAACAGTTAAACCCTTTCGGCCCTTTGCTTTATGGCGGTTTCTCGTTGATTTCCCAACGAACTCAAATCAAACGGGCCCCCATTTGTTCAAACACCCCCATAGCCCAAAACGCTCACTCAGATGGTCATGACGCTCTGGGGGTCTGGCAAAGCTGACTCACATTCACACCAAGCGAAGCTCAAACCGCCAATCCAAACCGATTGTACTCATTCAGTGCCATAGCACAGGGAGCCATTGCAGACTTGGGGCCATTCAGGACCAAGGGCCATGACCTTCCCATGGCTCCGGATGAGTATTCGACAATTGTAGATGAGGTGGGAAAACCGAACTCTGGTCTCCGATCATTCTTTGGAACATCCCATTGCCCACCCCCCAAACAAAAGAGAAAAGAGCCCGCTGTACTATGTGCATATGCTTGTATGGACAAGTCTGACATAAGATCGGGATATCCAAGTACAGGACGCACAGCGTGACTTGGTTGCTTTCTGCTCCCCTGCTAAGAAGTTTAACTTTTAGTGGTTTAGTGGAAAACCCATTAGTTGGCAAAAAGTTAAAATCCTAACATCCATGCAAAATGCACCAAAGGTGACAATCGCTGGAATCCCTCGACTTCCGACCTCCAGACTGCTTCACTGGTGCCGGGGGAGGCGTCCACCACGATGAGCTGCCAGCCTCGCAGTCCCGAGTGGCAGCAAAAACCCGGAAAACCGAAGCCGTGATGTCGGGAGTTGATGGCTCCAGGGGATCCAGCTATCGAAATATCATGATAACATATGGGCTAGCTATTTAATTATATTCAACCCTCCCAGGGAAGCTACACATTGCAGGGAGACCCTACAACCCAACAATCCCAGCCTCCAACCCTTTCACACCAGTCACTACGTCATAATGGGAACATATGGGAACCCAGGACCACACATCTGCTTTACAGTTGGTGGTATTTGAGTTGGCTCCCTGCTTGCGGGGTATGTCCACCAATCAGCTGCAATAACAGGGACCCTTAGAGTTGGTGGCGTTCTTCTGATTTCTCTCTGAAGCAACCCAAAAGAAGATACCCTCGGAAAAAGAGGCCCTGACAAAAGTACTTGTTCCCAAAAGAACAAGGGCAAACTGGGGCCGGCCCCCATGTCTTCCCAAAACCAACAGTAAAGGTCGGTTGCTCAAATGCACCACGGCCGAAATTATGTTCATGGTTCTCTTCAAAGGAACCTTGGCAATGATTGCCCAAATTTTTCAAGGGGTCCCTGACCAGCCCTAAGGGGTGTTTGCCTGTTTAATGTTCACCTGGTTTGGAGACAAACCAACAGAAAACAAAAAAAAAGAGCGTTCTTGGAGACCAAAAAAACAAACACAAACCAACACCTTGCTTTGTTGGGTCCTTTCAAAGGAATCATAGCGATGATGCGTGCCCGACTCGCTGAACATGCCTCCCAGCACGGTCATGGCGTGATCCCGGAAGGCGTCGGGGAACTTGGGCGGCACCTCTTGGCCTCGAGAAGGTTCGGACACTGCTGACCTACAGTACTGGTCTCGAACAATCCCCCTTTCTGTGATAGAGTTGGTGCACATGTCCACGGCGCAATACTACGGTTTCATGATCCCCTTTGCTTGCCCGCATAGAAAATGTGCCACAAGGATGTAGCAGCAGGGTTGTTCCACGACAACGTTATCCTACTTGATCGCTTCGGAGATCCCCTTGGTCACTCCCAGAAAGTGGTAACATGAAACCCGTTTCAGCTGTGGCGGCACTCCGGCTGATCTCAGAACCACCACCAAAACGGGCTGGATAGAAGGATTGGATGAGTGGAAGGGGTTTCTGGGAATACATCCAGAATGGCGCCGTGCATGGCAAAACCACATTTCGGCCAGGGGGGGAAGCGGAAACGGCGAATGGGGTCATGGAAGCTAGACGTTAACTTGGCGGCCCTCATGTTAGACGAACCCCAACCCTCGGGCTGCATTTGAACCATCTGGAGCTCACAGAAACGGTGGACATGGTGCAAATGGGGGAGGAGGCCAAAGCCCCCAGAAACACAGAGGAAGGGTTCTGCATGAATCTTGGAAGTGGGTCTGATGAAAGAGTTCTACGAACCTTCTGGGGCGTGGGGTGGCCTAAAAGGGAACTCAATGAACCAGTTGACAAATTTGTTACCCTTGGGTGTTGGTAATCTTTAGGCCAAACCCTGGGAATGTTTTGGTCGGCAGGTTTGACGCGTTGGTCGTAGATGGTGGGGCCGTGTCAAGCAAGTTGGTCTGGTTTCCCCTTCCATCATTTGGAAGGGCGTTTCGGGCAGCAATGGTGTCAACTCCAAGCTACCAATGCGCCTAAACGGTTGGAAGGAAGAGGGGTGCACCAAAAGCAAACTCTCCTTTTGGACTAGCTTGTTGGACAAATAATGGTGGAAAAGCCCCCTAGCGAATTGCATTGTGCTTTTCTTCAAACTTCTCCCCAAAAAAGATGTAGCGAGGCTTAGGGTTCTCAGTGCTGATAATGCCGATTTCCGTTCCAACATGTTTGCCAGTTTTGCTCGGAGTATCCGCCCAACCTAATTAAGGAAGCTGTCATCGATTTGGGTTGGCCAGATCAGATCATCGCCCAACGCTTTGGGTTCCCAGGCCGAAGGGGATGGGCGTGGGTCTGGGCACGTGGGACCAGGATCTGCCGATGTCGCACCTCAGGCGAGCGCGAGCCCAGCTCACCGCTTGACGTGGTGTCCCCTTTTCGTTTTGGTCAGAAGCCAATTTGGATTTTTGTTTATTAAACATGATCTTCCCAAAAAGTGACTGAAGCCCAGGAAAGTGAGTGGAGCTAACATCGTCTTGAAGATTTGTTTAGGCCTTCCCCTCAGCCCTTCTTGAAACCAACAAAAAAAACTACTTGCTAAGACGGCCAATAGGGATGTTGGGCGCTTGTCAGGTGGGAATGGGCTCAATGACTAGCATGTTATCCTCCCCCAAATAGGGGTATAATATATGTGTATATATATATATATGTATATGTATATTAGATACTCACTTATATGTCTCAATGTACAGTCCCTTGAAAGAGTGCTTGTGTTTCCACAAGCCCACGTCTGTACTGAGGGTCCCTTCCCACGATACGAGCCCGTGGAACAAGGGTCACCAATCTAAATGGGGGATATTTGAGGGCAACGGTATGTTGGCGCATGTATCCCAGACGCAGTTCTTTCCCTTTGATACAACGCCTTCTTCTCAACGACGAATTCTTCACAGAACAAGGATCCCCGGTATCACCGAAGCGCTTGGATAGTCTGGGGCTTAGCCAAGAGTTGAGTAAACCCCGGTTTAATCCCACCCCACCCCATTTAAGCCCCTTGTAAACCCTTGCGATTGCGTTTGCGAACTTTTCAATGGACAAACCTCACCCACCCTATCCCCCAAGGTCCCTTCAAAACAGCCTTCTCCCCGACTGCGACGAGCCCGGATAAACCAACCTTGCGGGGGGGAATCCTCCATGATCCGGATTGCCTCTAAAGTGGGTTGAGCGCAAAAGAGATCCCTCCCCAAGATTTGTCGATGCTGGTGGACGCTCCCTGGACCCGGGAAGAGGATGTTCCTCTTGCAAGGGGGACTTAGTGACTGCCATAGCCACAGGGAGGGTGGCAAAAACAAATAATCTGAACTCAACTGAAACCAACGGAATGCACCCGTTTTGAAGGTCTGCCAGAGCGTGAACCAAGTGAAGAATCAACCCGAGAGGCTTTCCGAACCTCTCTCTCTCTCTCTCTGGTTACATGTTTTTCTGCCCAAGCTTCTTGGCCCTTCGGGGTGCACTAAAAGCAAATACCTTCTTCAGGTTGTCCATACTGTGGATGGACGAAATCCATTTCGCACCACTTTGAAGCCATGGGAAACCATTTGTTTGTTGGTGTTGACAGGGGAATCATCATTCTAGGACTTCTTAGGTGGTGCAGGATTTCGTCCACCCACTGTATTTCGTCAATGAAAAACATGTACGTACTCTGTGAAGACCCCTCTTTCAGGCGAAGTGGCCGCAAACAGCCTGAGGGCGCTGCGTCTTCCACAGGGTGCCAGCATCAGAGTTACAGCGCCCCCCCAGGAGCCAAATGCCTCATGAGTGACTCACTTGGCCAGTGACCAGCCAACAAAAAGTGTACACTTTTTGGGCCACCACTAGTAAAAAGGGAGAGGCACCAAGGAAAAACGTGTAAAGTGTGTCCACTGGCTGGGTGAGGTGAAGGAATGACCCAAGGAGAATATCACGTTACTGATTTCCTTCGAGTGGAGCTCTAGTCTGAAACCATGTTGATTTCTTGCCGAGAACATGACCGCCCGGCCGAATCCATCTTCCAATCCATCGATTCGTACAGCAATAATCAAGGGAGGGCCGATTCCCAACTGGACAAACAGAGCAGTCCTGTTTATATGGGTGTCTTAAAATAGGGGACCCCTGGTTTTCCTTTTGCTTTCCCTGTAAGGCCGCAAAGAAAAATCGCTGACCCTCAAGCAGGCACACCAATACTTGTACCCGACGGTACCCTGGGAATGGGGATTGATATGGGTTTTTAAGCCTTCGCTCGCTTGAGTGGATGAGCCAAAAGTCAGTCCAGAGCTTTTCGTTTGGTCTTCCCCAAAAGTCCAAAGCTCAGGGACTCAGTGGACCCCCCTTGCGAAACATGAATTGGGGGACGGCAATTGACTGCAGGGGGACCCTGGATATACTCCCAGCCGCATCTTGGGAGGGAAGTGGTTTACGCGGTCCCGTGCTGGGTCTCTTGCCCTACCCTCCCAAAAGTCAAGGACAATCAACTATACAGTAACTCTTCCAGACTCTCAGTGGATTTTCATGGAAACAAGGCACCCCTTGTGGTTGGTGATTCGTGAATTTGAAAGAGCAATCCCCCTACCAAGAATTGAACAAATGGCACCGCTGGGTGTCTGAGGTATTGGCTTACTGGATGCGAGTGACGAAGAAAGTCAGACTCTTAAGGCAGATCCATCTCTGAACTGGTATGCATGTGAACCCCGGACCAAATCAACTGATCCGCCCCTGTTGTCAGAAGGTTGATCCCAATCCACTTTCAAAACCACCCTAAGGGTCATGACACCCTCCAACAAACAGAACCGACACTGGGGAGTTCCACGAAAGGCACCATTCTTGAGGACCCCAAAAGCGGTTGTCAACCTCAAACCCGTCGGGCATTGGCCCCGCATTTCTTGTCAAGGATCCGGCCCCTGCACAAAGTGACGACTTGGCGGAAGGAAACAAAGGAAACCCCAAGCCAAACCCAAGGACAAGGTGTTTACACACTCTGCTCAAAAGGACCGGGGAAATTGAAGGTTAACCTGGGACCTTGACTAAAATGGACCGGACATTTTTCAAAGGTTGCTTTGAGACATGGATGCAAAAACATTGGGTGGTCAGATTCCATGATATTTGTGGGGAATGTGAGGCCCATCCTTCCTTCTCATCCTCCTTCGTCCTCCCACCGGCAATAGACACAATCTTGTTTGGGGGCTTCTATTTGCCCGCATGAAGCCCAGTTTTCAGAGCCTTCATTGTCGCTATGAGTGACATGGAACTATAAGCGTCTTTTTCTTGGGAGAGCCATTTTGGGGGACTGGTCCGTGTTCTTTTTTCACGGGAGAGCGGGGATCTGTTCAAAGGATCAAACATGGAAACCGTCAGGTGCCCGTAAAACAGTACCATTACCTTCTGACAAACCTCGACACATTCAAGGTTCTCCATGGACAGGTGTCTGTTTACCAACTCACCAGGCTGGATCATGTTTCGGGGAGGGGAGTTGCCAAAAGCGCTCTTCTTGCTGCCGGAGGACAGAAGCCGCCAGAGCCCAGAAAGAGGCAACCATATGCTTGACAACCCATCATTTCGACCCAGGGTTCATCGACCTCTGCAAGCCTTTACTTGAGGGAACAGCCCTTCAACACTCCGGCAGGTCCATGAATCCGGGGTCGAGACAACACCAGGCTCTCACCAGGGTTTCCAAGTGACACAACAGGGGTCTGTTGACTTATAACTTATGACTATACATACTCATAACCTTCCTTCTGAGTAGTTGACACGTCCAAGAACGCCTTTTGCGACTGGGGCCTCGGGCACCCATTCCCATCCACAGAAGTGGGGGAGTGGGACACCTGGGCCGAGAAGAGAACCCCAAGCCAGCCGAGGTTTCTCCAAGGCCCCAATTTTTCGGCTGGCTTCCTTTTGGCGTCCCGACTTCCGACCAAAAGCAGTCCATGTTGTCTGAAGCCAGGGGGTTTGGCCACAAGGACCCCAAACGTGTTTTCTTGGATGGCACATCTTCAGCGAGGCGAACCTCCCCACTTCCAGGCCGCAAACCCGAGGAACGGCTGGATTTTATGAGCCTTGAAAAGGATGGGGGATCAACCCCTAGACTGGGTGACCGAAAGCCCTTCCATACAGCTTGGTTGAATCCCAAAAGGGGAAGCCGCTTTGGGTTGGCTTTACAATGGGCAACCCAAACTTGGCCCAATTCAGGGTACATATGTTCAGATGTTGTATAATATTTAGCAAAACTTCAAATATAAAGCCAACACCATGATGGTTGTTCTTTTGGTTTCCCTTCAAAACCAACAAAAAAAGAGAGTTCCCATTTAAAAGCCACGAAAAAACAACTAACATGAATCTGGTTTTCAAAATAAACGAAACAGAGACCCACCTCTGAGAAGACGCCAAGAAAACCACGCGAAGTCGAGCTGTGCCCCGTGCCAAGGGCACCAGCCGGTTGTGGTCCGAGATCACCCCCGTCACCTGCGTCCACTCCGCCCCAGTCCTGGAGACCTCGGTGAGGGTTTGTTTTTGTTTTTCTTTTCTCCGGGTGCGACGTGACGGGCGTGGCACAAGAATAACAGGGTTAACACACCCGGCCATGGGTCAAAACCCAAATCGTATGTGAACATCCCAATCCCCACTAAAATAGGTTCTAAAAAGGGTGGTGCACCTTTCCCAAAATGGTACCATTGGTTTTGACCCACGGCCGCCCATGCATAGCTCACAAACAGCTTGCTCACTTGGTCGAACGACCCCGGACTAAGAAGCCTCTGTTTAATTTTATATAGGGGCTGTCCGATTTGGTTTAGTGGGGATTCAGACCACTTCTGGAGGGGAACACCCCCATATTGATAGACAGGGGGTTATTAATCCGGGGTCAACATAGCCCACTTAGAACAGGGTCAAGCCACTTAGGGGGGACATAGTGGGCTATAGCTCACAATCCGCTTGCTGCCCAAGTTCAGGGACTGAAAACCTACGGCTTGCACAATCGAGCCAGCCCCGTTTAACATCCTTAAATAGCCATTGTAAAAAAAAAAAAAAACAGACTTGCGTTTAGTTTACTTTGAAGCGGCTGGCACTGCACTGGCTGGCTGTTTCAATGCGTTTTGCCCCCCTCCCCGGCGGCTTCTCGAAGCTATCACCGGCAGCTCCTTAGGTCTGGGCCCAGGTGTCAGCCAGGCACACGCCGTTGGAGATGCCCCCATAGAGGATCAAGGTGTCGTTCACAAAGTGCAGCATGGCCTGCGTTCGCTTTTCGCATCCCGTCGCGTGCCTTGTTTGTGCCTTGAGGGCCTTTAAGCGAAGTTGGGTCGGAAAACACCCTCAAAGTGCTCAGTAGACACAAGCCCGCACGGCAGCGACGGTGGAGCCCGGATGAAAATGATGTGCACCAAGGGGTCCGATCAATCAAACAACAAACGCGTCACCACAATTTGGTTGGATTTACTCCCCTGCAGATAATCTGGAAGGCAACACGTCCATGTTTAGAGGAATCTCCCTCTCGTGAATCCCGCTTTGGGGTTCCGTGTTAGTCTGCGGAGCAGTAGGCCCACAGGTGCCCTTTTTCGGTCAGTTTCCTCCTCAGAAGGTAGATTCAAGCATCACTTTTTGGCACGTGTCCATAAACAGTGATTGGTGGAGACATTTGAGACCCGAATGCGAATGATGTCCACCAGTCCAACCATAGTTTATACCCAGGTGTTTGAGACAAGGTGTCGGACATAGCTGTCATCATTGGTTTGGAGCATCTTATCCGTTGATATCAATGTCCAGCCACCGTGCGGGTAGGCTCCAAGGTTTGCAATCCAACGTAGGACATAGAAGCACTAAACGAGCTGGCGTTGCTTTGGTGTATCTCCTTCGAAACCGCCTGAGGGAGGGCAGGTTCTTAATTGGAGTCCTCCGCCGGTGGTAGTTTGGTACCATTTACCGGTCTGGGTCTGACACTATTTAGGCCCTGCATGATAAACATGTCTATGTCATGGTGTCATCCGTGGAGAAAAGGCTGAAGTGAATTGTTGGTTTACCGTTACAATCGTGTTCCTATGAAGTCCAAGAACTCAGGAAGCGAGGCTCTATCTGGAAAAGTGTATGTCTTTGTTGAGAGCACACATGCTGGGCTTGTTTGGAGGGGAAACAAAGGAAAACACATAGATTTGAGCATGTCTCAGCAATGGTGCGGCGATGTATAGTGCAGTCCTGACTCTGAAGATGGCAAAACAAATTAAACAAAATTGAAACAGGTGTTGCATCTGGAAAGAGCAAACAAAAGCGGGGCAGTTTACCGCACATAATAACAATCCACGGCTTTATCTGGACATAGCAATCAGTGGGGTGGTTTTCCAGAGCCGGTCTGTAGTCCTAGAAGTTGGATTTCCTTTTATTCAAGCTGAAAGGGCCCTCTGAAAAAAAAAAACGCTTTCAACACTCATATGCGTGTGTCTGACAACAGGGAACCCCACCATAGTTGGTTGCCTAATCCCGAATTGCGGCGTTCCTTTTTTGGGGAACCCATTGTGGATAATTTTGAACAGAAACCACCAAGTAAACCCACCCATTTTGAGAGTTCCCCTATCTTGACAAGCCCATTTGAGACACAATCAAAACGCGATATTGAAATGGCCTACCCAAAGCCATGCAAAGAACCAGAAAAGCGGATATCCGCACCCAATTCTGGCTGGTGCGGATTGTCCCTAGCCTTCATCTACTCGGGTTTTAAGGACGTGTCTTCTTTTGGGCAAACCATTTTCGGAGAGTAAAACAAAAGAGAAGCCATTTGAGACACCATTTTCCGGATGTTTTTTTTTTTTGACAAGCCCATTTTGAGACTCCCCACGCGAGTTGCCTCCAAAGCCTTTCGCTCGCTCCTTTCGGCTGGGGCTCCTGGCGCCCTCTCGGGGTGTGAACCGGGGACTGCGGAAGCTCGGGTAGCGCCTCTCAGCAGACAGCTGGCGCTTTAGGCTTGGGGAGCCTCTTGCCCATGGGCGGCTCAAAGCTGCCGTTCCTTTTGGCTTCCGTCAACCCCAAAAATCCCCCAAATGGCGCAACGGTGCTCCCGTTTTGGGTTTTCTCTTGAACAAGACTTACCCAAAAGGGGGGGGGCAACTCAAAAAAAGAGACAGACACGTGTCCCTCCCCTTACCCAAACTGCCGCAAAAAACAACAAACATCCGTGAGGGTCCATTCCCAAGGTCCCTCAAAAATACATCCAGGAATCCACTCCACGAGGATTTGGATCCTCTACATCTGCCAGTAAAGATGACGGAACTGGCCCAAATCTATCCAAGAACTGTTTGGCCGTGCTGTCAAAGGGAACCCTTTCCCAAACATATCGAAACAAAGGAAGCAACCCACTTGGAGCACTGCTCAGGAGCCGAGCCCTGGTGGCTTTGATCGGGCGCCCACCACCCCCCTGTTCGGATTGGAAACGCCTTCTACCCTGGAAGGGCGCCTTGGATATCCTTTTGCAGTGGGAGCTAGAGGGGTTTAGGTTGCCGGCCAGTTCCAAACATTCGAATCCCCACCCTGTGAGCCGGTCAAAATGATTTCTTTCCCGACCATGAGACATTTAGGGCTCGCCCTGTTTCTTGTGCGACATGAAATGAGCACCGCATGCAGCTAAGAACCCATGGACCGTGGGCAAATCAGTGCGTGACTTGGCCAAGCCGCACGTAGGGGGCCGCCAGGGCAAACTGAGATGGCGCGGTGTAGAAGTAGTACTCTCCCGACAGCCTCGGATGGTCTGAACGCAAGGAGTGAGCCTTGAAGGAAATGGGGGCCGCTCAAAACGATAGCAACCCTTTGGACGTCACCAACCACCCAAAAAACGAGGTGCTAAGCTCACTTCCCGAGTGAATAAGCCAAACAAAACGGCATTTTGTGTTGGCCACTAGAATGGCCTTGCCTAAAAGTATAAAGCCCAGGGACTCCGAAAGTGGGAAAAGGGCGATGATTAAAACAAAGCCCTTGCAACCGCCCACTCCTGCTTGGTTTTCTCTTGTTTGCGGTTTGCATGCTGAGTCCCTGGCCCAGGGAACAAGTTGCCGGCCTTAGTCAGTCGCAAACGATCCCATGCGAATCGCACTACGACGTGAGGGGACTCGTCTTGTCTCACCTACCCCAAGGAACTCGAAACAAATTCTCCGAGCAAACCCGCTGGACATGCCACCCACCCACGCACCTGCTCGACTGCACCGCCAACAAACACGCCCACGAACATGGCTTGACTGGGCACACGTGGGCCAAGTAGACCTCTACGAAGACGAAAAACAATTGCACAAGTTCCAAATCGCAAGAGTTGTACAGCGCGCCGGGCAACATGCTTTGATTGTCGCCCAGAATGTGCGCATTGTGGTCAGTTTTCGAGCTGCGCAGATGCGAACGCTCTGGCATGACTAGCAAAGACACGGACAGACCTTGGCAACAGCGGCATTGGGTGGGCGAATTCGAGGGACATGGCAAGATTCTGCCGTTCTGTTTCAAACATATGCTTCACAACGTGTAAACTCCTGATTCAGCAAAAACATAAAACAATGGAAATATTGAGAAACACTGGTAAACGTTCAAGACTGTAGAATGAGTGTGCCATATGCACGCCACACTGACGGCTCTTTTTTAGGTGCGGTCGGTTCATTTGCAGGCAAGGCTGCTTCCCCATCACCAGGCGTCTTTATGTTGGCGCTTAAAACTTACTTCATCGGAATGCCGCCCAAACGTTTTTTTCTTACCTGTTCAATGGTCTTCCCGAGCAGGAAGTCCGGGAACAAACTCAAGTCACAAAAGCGGCCAAATCTAAACTACAATGGTGTTTTTGGGGAAGTGAGTTTCCAAGAGACTGTGCAATACACCCTGGGAGGACAACCTGCAAATGACCCGGACTGGTCCGAAATAACATGGCTTCATCAGTAAGGAACACCAAGTAGGGCAAAGGAAATTGCTTTTTGTAGCCAAAGGAAACTGAACCCTACAAAGAATCCTGCCACAAACAACTGCAAACAACCCCAAATTCTGCGTGTCCCTGAAATTCCCGCTTGCCCTGGCCCAACCAAACAAACTAAGCTGGCTGCAAGGTCTCGGAACACGCCGGGCTCAAAGTTCACCGTTACCATGCGCCCATAGCCTCAAGGATATGGAATCCGAAGGCCTCAACTAAAGGAGCCGAAAGGCCAAGACACCATCTGCAGTTGTTTGTAACATTGCCAAAACCTGAAATAAGATTTGGAGACAAAGTAAAGGACCTTTGTCATGAGCCCCGGTTTCTTCAGGTGAGCCTGCCATGAGAAAACAGAAGCAGAACAATGGACGCCTACCGGAATATGGTTGAACCACCAAGGTTCAATGATCTAAAAAAGCTCCAACTGGACGCCCGCTTAAACTTGGTTACCCTTCCTCCCGCTAACAGGCACATGTGTGGAATGCTCACTTCCTGAGTGGCCAAAGAAAGTCCAAACTTGCTAGCCACTAAAATTTGGTCTTCCCCAAAAGTTTAAAGTCCTGAACTCAGAAAGTGAAGGAAGGCTTGCAGGGATCCCATGTCCGGTGCCACTTAGGCGGTCACAGGAACGGTTAAGATCCCAAATGACCTTCACTGTTTGCGTTGGTTGGCCAAGTAAAGTATTGACTGCTTGCGCTCGGAAAGGAAATCAACCTGCAAACATTCAAGTTTGGACTCGCAAGCAAGGTTCGACTTTTGCACGCCCGAAATCCAAGGGGGGTCGGTACCCGCGGGATTAGGTATATTTATCCAACATCCCAAAGTCTGGTCAAAGGGTGATGATGTTTCCCGAATAGGGGTTGGAAGCCTTCCATTTGTTCTGGGGGATTTGAAGGTAAGGGGAGAAATACAACTGATAGGAGTGTCTACCGCCCTCCCCTCAGAAGCGAGAATCCCCACACCTTCAAGCAACCCACCTAAAAACGCCCCCTTATGGATCTGTTGGAGTCGATAAACCCAGAAACGACACCCGCAAATCTGGGGCTATGTTTTGTAGCCTTGACCAATCGTTCTAGCAAACAAACATAGAATCAGGGCAAACAATAGAATCAGTAAGACAGGGACCTTCATCATGAACAATAGCGTGTCTTACCCCCAAGTGACCTCGCTATAGTTTGCCACATAACGTAGTGTAGAATTCCTTGCAAGTCATCATCCGGCCCCAAACAACCAGGATTCCTGCATTTCAGTAGCCATAACATGGAGAGTCATCCCATTTCGACTGGCCATCTGAGTCTGCCATGTCCAAACGCTCAAGACTTCCAACTGCACAAACCAGATGCGCATGTTGAATTCGACATTTGAACTCGGGGACTTAGTCACTTGCCGCAGAAACAAAACCAATGTTGGCCTGGTAGGACATTGACGGATAGACCAAAACGAGGGACACCCGAGCGGTCAAAAGGAATCTTCGCATTCGGCGACTCGGCCCCGGATGAATCAACCTTGCGGACGAACTGGGGTTGTTCAGATGTTGCCGATAGGCAGAAGGATGAACCAGGCTTCAGAAGACTTGGCCCAAAATATGGGGCACTTCTGAGGTTGCCGTCATCAAAGTCACTCTAAAGTGGCAAGTCAAAGTGACTTTGATAACCCCCAGAAACAGCCAAACTAATGAGCGTCATATGGCTGCGGGTCAAAAATAGATACCCAAAATGAAGCCCTGGTAAATGGAAACATGGTTTCGAAAACCTGCGGCCCCCTGGTGGTTAATTTTGACGCATACCCATCTTTAAACAGAAAACCGTTTTGGAGGCCCCAGAGATGCCGTTGCCTCGAGCCGGCGACCAGACAACAGTCGAGGAGTCGAGGGCCGGGCCGAAGTCGAGGGAAGGGTTGATGATGACCACGGCACCATGCACCAAGACCTAGCAACTGGGGGCGTTTCGTGGTTGAACCCCAAATAGCCTGGGAATACATGTCGGGGTTAGGAGTAGTAGGGCTAGGTATTAAGGTTCGGGGTTAGGAGGGTTTGTGTTGAGGGCACACTTCTTTTAAAGTTGGTGTGAAGCGAAACCAGGGGGCACTGTTTGCCATATGCCCAATGGAAGTCATGTAGGCCGGGCTATCCAAGCCAAGGATAAGTCAAGGATATGCGACTACCGGGATCCTGGAAAGGCCTCATTCTTATTCAGGGTTTAATGAATAGCCCTCACAAAACATCAATGCGAATTGCGCGCATGTGAGGTCTGCAAAAACCGCCCAACAAAGAAGGGCTTATTGTGTTTTGTTCTTTGGGTATCTTCCGTTGGTTCCTTTGCAGGGGAGGGTGGGTCTTAACAGTGCTCAGACGAAGCTCAGAGGCCCTCTCTGCCCAAAATGGCCCTGAGGTCACTTAACGAACCATTGCACAGTTTGCTGGGGGCCTAGCCAACCGGTCAATAGCTTGGGGTGAACCCCGTTTCTGAATCCCCACCGCAAGAATCCAGCTGGCTGAGCGGGCGAGGGGGATGAGACAGCAAAGACAAATAGAAAGTTGCATTGCTGAGCATTCGTTCTTTCCGGGGATCGCTTTGGCCACTGAATAGATTGTACAAGAGATCACAATACCTTTTTCGACCAAAACCAAAAGATCTTGCTTGTAATCGACTTAAAGCAACTCAAAGCAGATTCAAGAGGGATTGCGGGTCCCTTACCCTCACTTCCGGAGGGAAAAACCAAGTCCAAACATGTGCATTCCTACAATTTAAGACCAGGAACTCAGGAAGTGCGCACCAAAAAGGATGTCGCCAAGAGACGGTATCACATCCTCGCAAATGACGGACAGGGTTGCTCCCATGCAAACCGGGAGCAGGAAATTTGGTCAGTGAAGGGATCATGCAGTTCTCGAACACATATTGTCTTGGGTTCAGACCATACCTTTAGGAAACAAACAACGAACAAACAAACAAACAAACAAAAAACAAACAAAACAAAACAAAACAAAACAAAACAAACAAAACAAAACAAACAAACAAACAAACAAACAAACAAACAAACAAACAAACAAGACAACAACTACAAAAAAGTGTGAGCCTTCGCTGTAAAAACAACAAGCGAACCTCTCCGGAGAAAACTGCAAAGAAAGGGGCGTCTTGTTCAAAGCGATAGGGAACCCCAGAGCGAAAGGACAACAACGGGGTGTCTTTTTCAATAATGAAAGGGCGCCTAGGAAAGAACGAACAAAGGCTGTCGGTCCAGCAACGAAAACAGGGGTTGTCTGACTTGAAAACACAACAACATGCATATTGAGGCCAGGCAGCTACTTGGCCTGCCACTTTTGGCCCCTCTGCTCACAGCTTCCGCTCCGTGTGTTTGCAACGGGGGTATGAAAGCGCTCGGAGCTTGCACCAAGGATAACATGTCCACAGGCGTATCCTCCGACGCCCGCCAAGGGGTCCCTTCTATTTAGAGGAATCTTGTCTTCTAGGTCCATGTTGGGTAAAAGGACACTCAGCAAAAGTTGGCAACCCACAAAACCCGTAGAATGACCAAGACGGGAAAAGCAGAACGGTCCCCCTAACTCCTTGACCCGGGCGCTCGGCACTTGGCTTCCGTGCATAGCCCTCGCCCTTACTGGAGCTGGGCGTGGAGATCATGATGATCTCGTCCTGCAGGCCGTCGCTGATGTTGATGACACCCGCCATGTCTGCCTGGACGAAATCCGGAGCAAAAAGCAAAAACTCAGATCCGATCGAGTGGATTCGCCAACAAAAAATTGGACCCTTTTGCCTTTTTTTTTAAGAAAAAAAGAAGATGGTCTTCCCCCAAAAAAATATGTCAAGTCTAGGAACCCCGACAGTGAGACAGGCCTGGCAAAACAATC
Source organism: Effrenium voratum (assembly GCA_963377175.1). Classification (NCBI taxonomy): domain Eukaryota; class Dinophyceae; order Suessiales; family Symbiodiniaceae; genus Effrenium; species Effrenium voratum. The sequence continues at coordinate 161,455 of CAUJNA010003777.1, read as the reverse complement.
AATGGTGAACCACTGCAGCTTCTTCTCCTAGCTGCCCAGTTGATCGAACACCAATTGGCCATGTCAGTCACAAAGCAAGCCCAGGGAATGCTCTGATGAACATGGAACCCACGCACTCTTTTGTGGACATATCTCCGTAGGCCATCTTCTTGGGCTTGATGTTACGCAGGGGAGCATCCCCTGGAACCTCAACGCCATGAACCCGAGTAGTCGAACCAATCATTTGTCTGTCACTCGCCTGCAAAGCCTCGCTGAAGAACAGGGTGATGTTGCTGTTGGTGGCTGCTTCACCGCCGTGCTCTGGCGCCTGACGTTCGGCCCAGTTGAAACCAGTGACCCGAAAGGTAGAACAAAATGGAACCCTTTGTGGAGCTGCCCATATTTAGTAGGGAACCTAACAAAGAAGGGAAAAGGGGGTGAAATCCACTGCAAAACTGCGTTTTGTGGTTGGAACCCCAAAAAGCCTTTGAACAGATCCTGTCCTGAGTCATATTGGAACCCACACAAATCCTCGCCTTGTCCATTTTACCAGGGATCTGGGTGTCTCAAAATACCCTCACAAAACGTCTCCGTTGGGGAGTTGCTCGAAGGGCGCAGCTCCCAAACCCAAATTCACGCGCTTGTTTTCCCTGTTTCCCAGAGCTAAACAAATCAGGCGCCAACCCGCATGAATTAGGCACCACCCAAAGAGGACAATTCGGGTCACCCTTTGAATGGGTCATAACGAATGGGTTCTAAGTCATTTGCTAGAACCCACCTGGTTCTTTAAAGCATGCATACGGTTCCAACAGATGCGATTTTTTGCAGTTGCTCGCATTCTATTTACGCTTGGCCTGTGACCTCACTGCGAGTTGACTGATGTGTTTGAACCGGGCTTGACCATATGTAAAACTCAAACGGGGCAAATATCCAAGTCACCTTCAGCAAATGGAAGTGAGGCCTACGCCTAAGTGGTCCCATTGGATTAGCAGCCACAAGGACGTGTTTAAAACGAACCAGTTCAAATAACATATATCGAAAGCCCTGTGTTGAGCGCCTTTGATTTTGGTTCTGCCCAAATGGTTACGATTAGTATCAAGCCTTATTGCCACACCCACCAAACCAGGCAGTAAAACCACCTACCAAAATGGCCAATCGTCCCAAGAGGACACTTTGGACTGGAGCCAAAAGGCGATGATACAGAGCCACACTCATGATCGCTACACGTCCCCTTAAAACATCACAGCGAGACTCACCTGGAGATGTTAGAAACCCCTCTAAGAGGAGATGTCTGAAACCTGGTTTCAAGCTGCTCACCAGGCCTGCATGAAGATTTCCGGGGTTCGGCTGTCGTCTGGCTGGACCTGACTTGGGAATCCAGGCTGTTGCAATATGGATGCCCTCAGTGCAAGCAAACCAACCATACTCAACCACAAAACCATGGAGCATTCCTGTAAACAAGAGCTTTCCTTGAACCCTTACATATATTTAGGGCATCCGTACCCCCAATCAAGGTTCCAAGCTATGGGGTAGGCAAAAATGGGGGATGTTGATTTGAAGCAAATTGATTTACCCGTGGAGCGCCAGCACTTCCACCCCCCCCCCCTTGCAGGGCGCTGACACCGTGATTTTTTGTTGATTCCGGATTACGAAACCTTACGGATCGATTAGGGTGGGTTTCCCCCAAAGCAGAGCATGATTCCTTCCAAAATGGAACAGTCCCATGAAAGGATCTGCAAAATGTGCTCTAGGATTTAAATCCCCAAGCAAAGGACCTACATCATGGTGAGCTCGTTTTGCCTGCCGGTGAGCTTGCCATAAGAGAGGCAGACACATCACCAAGGAAAGATTCTCGACCCTGAGGGTCCCTTGGGTGAGGCACAGCCTCTGAGAGCCTTGGGTGGTCAAAGGTACACATACTTCTCAATTTCGAAGCCCGCAGCCTCCAAAGGAGACTGAAATACTGATGGGTTCATGCTTATGAACGTAAAGAACCAGCCTTTGGAGTGGGGCACGCAGATGTCTCCGTGAATGCACGCGGGCTGAGACATGCTTGCATCCGAACAACTGATTGCCTTACGTTTAGGGCGAGTATTGTTGATTCGCTAAATATTGCAAGTCTGGCCACTTGCAATATGGGTGCATGCATGTGTTTGTGTTTGTGTGCGTGCGCGCCAAAACAGGGCCCCCACAAAATGAGTAGCTACCGATTGGACTCTCGCTCAAACGACCCCAAAAGAGCTCAAGCACACACACACACACACCCACACAAACACACAAACACACAAACACACACACACACACCCACACACCCACACACCCACACACACCCACACACCCACACACCCACACACCCACACACGCACACACATACACACACACACACACATACACACACACACACATACATACACACACACACACACACAAACACACACACACACACAAACACACACACAAACACACACACACACACACAAACACACACACACAAACACACACAAACATACAAACACAAACATACAAACACACACACACAAACACACACACACAAACACACAAACACAAACACACAAACACAAACAAACACACACACACACACACACACACACACCCACCCACCCACCCACCCACCCACCCACCCACCCACCCACCCACCCACACCACACACACACACACCCACACACACACACCCACACCCACACCCACACCCACACGCACACGCACACGCACACGCACACGCACACGCACACGCACACGCACACGCACACGCACACGCACACGCACACACCCACACACACACACACACACACACACCCACGCACGCACGCACGCACGCACGCACGCACGCACGCACGCACGCACGCACGCACGCCCGCACGCCCGCACGCCCACACGCCCACACGCACACGCACACGCACACGCACACGCACACACGCACACAAACGTGCCGCATGACCACGAACATGAGGGCATCCTTCCCGATCCTTCCGCCAGAAACTGAAGATGTGCGTGACAACAACGCCGGTCAAAGGCTTCCCCACCAAACCCCCCACCAAACATACCATACCCTTCAAAGAAAACACCCAAATAAGGAGTAATGGATCAATAAGCCCGTGTGTCCTGGTCTAGGCCGCTGTGGTGCCGTGCCCCTGAGAGTAGTGGTTTCGGGGCTAGTGAGATAACGCGATGAAAGAAACTGCACATCCAAAAGCTAGGATACGAGAAGGGAGTAGAAGCATTTGTAGGAGGCAGCCACGAACCCAGAAGGTGTGAGCTAGACAAACGTAGGAAGGTGAAGTGGGAAGAGAAGGGACATGTCAAAGAAGCAAAGACCAACGAGTACAGGAACAACAGCACATAGAATGGTCCACATTGCTCACTTTGGGACCTTCTGAGTTGACTGGCTAGCACAAGTTTATGCATTGTTTCCCAAGACTAAAATAGCACCACTAGTGGTGTCTAGGATACAAAAGTACCTCTCCGGGGTTTGCTGTAAAGGGTGCTGTCTGTTGTCTTCAGAACGTTGGTTGTGGAAATAGACCTTCTGTGGTTCCCGAAGCTGGCTGCTTGGTTACTTTCAAGGAGATTCTATTGTACCGAAATTTAGCGCCCAGTGGCCCCAACACCCCATGTCCACAACCATGGAAATGAAGCAACATTTTACATGTTGCCTAGGTCCTCCAGTAGAGAGGTTAGAAGAAGGGTACCAACTTTTTTCCGTAGTCTATTTTAGTCGGAAAACCCTCCCCCACAAAAGAAACGGTAAAAGGGCACCTAGCTGGGGGACCTAGTTCCCCAACTTCTGTCTCTGAGACGCAGGCCCAGAACTCCCATCCGGCGTGCGGCAACAAGGGGCTGCCCTCCTGACAAACACGCCCCTTTCGGCCGGGCGAAGGGCAAGGCGAAACCCTGGGCTGCCATGCTGAGAGTTTCGTCTTTTCAGTTGCCCCGTTGAAATACCATCCAAAGAGATGTCTACCGTGAAATAACGACTTCGAGCCTGGAAAGAGTTGCTGTGCTGTTGGCGTATCTTTAGACAAAACCTAAGAGGGATCCCTCAAAAGGTCCAATATCCGTTGCAGTTTGGTGAAGAGGGGGTAGGGGGTCGCTACATTTCCCCCCGCGCAGGCGATCGAAGTCCGTTTATCGGTGCGCAAGGCTCGATACAATGCAAGGGTGATGAAATTCAACGCAGAAACAAAAGCGCACCTGCGCCAAGAAAAGGCCCACTTGCCCTAAAGGGGTTAAACAAACGGCTTCCTTTCAGATGCGCAGATCGACCCCCGTCCACTCGGAGCCTCGTCTCGGAAGACCCCCAAGGTACTCAGCTGCAGAGCGTGCAGATGGCCCTCCCGCAGGCCCGAGCTCACCAGCAGCGCGCGCCTCGAGTCTGGCGTTGAACGGCTCGAGTGGGTCCTGGGTCCCTGGAAAAGAGTTTTCAACTTTCAGGATATGTCATAAAAAGGTCTAAATGTCTAAAAGTCTAGGGTCCCGCGCCCTTTACGCCTTTACAGGTGGAACTAGGCTTGAACCCTGGGTAGTGTCCATATTTTGAGCGGGTGCGGATCCGGGCAAGGGGGAGGGATCAATGGGATCTCGGGCCATGCGAGGAATCCATGAGTTCAGGGGTGGCCCTGGTTGCTAAGGTGAAAATGTTGGAAACCCGAGAGGGACCAAAAAACGTGGCGTTTTCGCCCGGCACTCCAAAAACTGAACCACTTGTTGCTCGGGTGCTTCAAAGACACCATTGGCACACTAGTAGAACTTCCTTGGTGAGGGAAAGTAACCACAACCTTTCACCAGTCCCTTGTGGTTTGGCACGTCAAACCCCCTGGTCCCGGAGAGATAGGTTGACGCACGAGCAGCAAAACAACGCAATTGAGGTTCGGAGCCGGGATTATTAAAATGCATGGTTTCCAAAGACTAACACTTTGCTGGTTGGAGAATTCCTGGTCATTTTCTCAATGGCCATACATTGTCTTAAGGAACCCTCTCAAGAGTGGTTGGCGGGCATAAATTCACCAAAGCCAAGCTAGAAAGCGGCTTGGATGTGGCTTTGGTGGACCCACCCCTGCAGGATATTAAAAGAGTGGGCAGAACAGGTGAAAACAACAAAACCGCATCCAAACCGTTGTCTAGAAAAGAATTCACTACAGCTTGAGTCGTGGGGCCTGGCTTCGAACCATCCTTTCCGAGATGCAAATATCTTAGCCGTCGTTACGCACTTTTACTAGGCTCAAAGCCCTTTCACACATAGGTGTTTAATCCAGGCTGTAACCTGACATAAGGGTTGTCAGGATGGAAAACCTACATTCTTGATAGCCTGGTTTAGGACCAACCGTGTTGACCGAATCAACCTGGTGTTGCCCCCTCTATCTGTTCGCCTTGCTTTCACATTTGTGTGCGGAAGGGGCAGGATGCGCGAAGCTTCAAGCTCCCCGAGACTCGAGCCAAACCCTCTGGAAGCCAAGAAAAACGGTCAGGAAGTTCAACCCACCTGAAGCTCAACCCAGCTAGGATTTTAAATCCTTACTATTTGGGCATGAGCTTCGATTAGAGACCCTTTGGACATCATTTAGGCAGGGACTCATGTCCAGCAACCACTCTCAAGGTCGCTTCCTGTTAAAATGCATAGCCATTTGCGCCAAAACAATTAGATGTACCAACTGTTGATCCCCTTGCAAGGCCTGCCACTTGACCCCTTTGCGCCCCTTTCAGAACCAACAACACATCTCTGGATGTTTACATGCAGGTATATATATATTTATTATTGTTTGCACATATACATTATATATACACATATGTATTCCGATTGTACATCATACAAGACCTATATATATATATATGTCTTGTATTTTGTGCGAGCATGTCCATTTCCGAGGCACATGTTTCTTGGGTATCCCTGTGGACTGCCGCGTGTTTCTTCTCCATCGGACTGGTCCCTCCGCTGGGGCGACGGGCGATCCATCCAGCAGGATGTCCTTGCTGGAGGACACCTCGCCATGCTGATGGACGAAATCCATTTCACACCACCTCTAAACGCGGAAATGAGTCGAACCCCCTGTAAATACCAATGGTTTCGACCATTGGTTTCAACCTATGTGACTAGTGATAGTGACAAACAGAAATGTGACTAGTGATAGTGACTATGTGTCAACATTGGTTTCAACCTATATGACTAGTGATAGTGACAGACAAATAAGTGACTAGTGATAGTGACTATGTGTCAACATTGGTTTCAACCTATGTGACTAGTGATAGTGACAGACAGATTTGTGACTAGTGATAGTGACTATGTTTCAGCCATTTGTTTCAACCTATGTGACTAGTGATAGTGACAGACTATGTGACTAGTGATAGTAGTGAGCCATTTGTTTCAGTGACCTATGTGACTAGTGACTATGTTTCAACCAACCAGACTAGATAGTATGTGACTAGTGATAGTGACTATGTTTCAACATTGGTTTCAACCTATGTGACTAGTGATAGTGACAAACAGATATGTGACTAGTGATAGTGACTATGTTTCAACTTGCAACCATTGGTTTCCACCTATGTGACTAGTGACAGTGACAGACAGATATGTGACTAGTGATAGTGACTGTGTTTCAAATTTGTTTCAACCTATGTGACTAGTGATAGTGACAGACAGATATGTGACTAGTGATTGTGACTGTGTTTCAACATTGGTTTCAACCTATGTGACTAGTGATAGTGACAGACAGATATGTGACTAGTGATAGTGACTATGTTTCAACATTGGCTTCAACCTATGTGACTAGTGATAGTGACAGACAGGTGTGTGACTAGTGATAGTGACTATGTTTTAACATTGGTTTCAACCTGTGTGACTAGTGATAGTGACAGACAGATATTTGACTAGTGATAGTGACTATGTTTCAACATTGGTTTCAACCTATGTGACTAGTGATAGTGACAGACAGATATGTGACTAGTGATAGTGACTATGTTTCAACCATTGGTTTCAACCTATGTGACTAGTGATAGTGACAGACAGATATGTGACTAGTGATAGTGACTATGTTTCAACATTGGCTTCAACCTATGTGACTAGTGATAGTGACAGACAGATATGTGACTAGTGATAGTGACTATGTTTCAACCATTGGTTTCAACCTATGTAACTAGTGATAGTGACAAACAGATATGTGACTAGTGATAGTGACTATGTTTCAACATTGGCTTCAACCTGTGTGACTAGTGATAGTGACAAACAGATATGTGACTAGTGATAGTGACTATGTTTCAACATTGGTTTCAACCTATGTGACTAGTGATAGTGACAGACAGATATGTGACTAGTGATAGTGACTATGTTTCAACCATTGGTTTCAACCTATGTGACTAGTGATAGTGACATACAGATATGTGACCAGTGAAGTGACGATGGTTCAACCATTGGTTTCAACCTATGTGACTAGTGATAGTGACAGACAGATATGTGACTAGTGGTAGTGACTATGTTTCAACATTGGTTTCAACCTATGTGACTAGTGATAGTGACAAACAGATATGTGACTAGTGATAGTGACTATGTTTCAACATTGGTTTCAACCTATGTGACTAGTGATAGTGACAGACAGATATGTGACTAGTGATAGTGACTATGTTTCAACCATTGGTTTCAACCTATGTGACTAGTGATAGTGACATACAGATATGTGACCAGTGAAGTGACGATGGTTCAACCATTGGTTTCAACCTATGTGACTAGTGATAGTGACAGACAGATATGTGACTAGTGGTAGTGACTATGTTTCAACATTGGTTTCAACCTATGTGACTAGTGATAGTGACAAACAGATATGTGACTAGTGATAGTGACTATGTTTCAACATTGGTTT
>CAUJNA010003777.1:95000-153508 GCA_963377175.1 Effrenium voratum | reverse complement strand
GCTGGAACGACTCGCGCCCCTTCCTCTTTGCGCCCCCCCAAAGCTGACTAAGCTGACTCGCGCCCCTTCCCCTTCACACCCCCCCCCCAAAGCTGACTAAGCTGACTCGCGCCCCTTCCTCTTTGCGCTGCACACCCCCCCAAAGCTGACTAAGCTGACTCGCGCCCCTTCCCCTCACAAGGGTTCCACAAGGCACCAAAAGGTTCCACAAAGGTTTCGCAAGGTTCCATGGTTTGCCCTAAAGAAACACAATATGTCGTGCGCCCGTCGTTTGCTCAGAAGATCGCCTTGCTCATGGGCGGAACACTAAGCAAAACCGAAGTTCATGGTTCTCAGCACACTTTCAATGTTTTGTCACTTGCTCACTTCTTCAGGCAGTGCGGCCCGAAGTGTTGGCTTTGTTGCAAATCAAATCACGTTGCTGCGGGACTCTCACTGTGCAGCAGAGTAAATGCTTGGCATTACTGAGTATGGCTTAGGCTTTGGGTTCCAAAAAAGCTCCACGAGGTTTCCACCAGGTTCTGCAAAAGCTATGGGGCAGCCCTGAGGAAAGTGTGCGAGGTTCACCGGGCGGGCAATGCGCCGTCGGGGCCCGATTGCACCGTTGGGGCCCGATCGGGCCCGATTGCGCCGTCGGGCCCCGATCGGGGCCGTGGCAGCCCGCTTGCACCACGGGACACATCGCGGCGTCGGGCCCCGATTGATCGGGCCCCGATTGCACCGTCGGGCCCCTGATCGGGCCCCGATTGCGCCGTCGGGCCCCGAGCGGGCCCCCATTGCGCCGTCGGGCCCCGATCGGGGCCGGACTCAGTCGGGCCGCGTCAACTGTACCAAGCTGGCATGGCCTAGTTGCTGGATACACAAAACCGGCGTTGAGTGGCTGGGGTTGGTGGGAGCCCGCTTGCACCACGGGACACATCGCGCCCCGGTCGGGGCCCGATTGCGCCGTCGGGCCTCGCTCGGGCCCCGATTGCACCGTCGGGCCCCGATCGGGCCCCGATTGCACCGTCGGCCCGATCGGGCCCCGATTGCGCCGTCGGGCCCCGATCAGGGCGCGATTGCGTTGTCACTCTTAGCTTTGCTTTACAAAGTTACAACACGGCATCCTCAGCAAAACCGGTCGTGGTGCGTTCCGCGAGGATTCGATTCTGGGAGGGTGTGGTGCTGTTGGGGGTATCGCCTGAGCTTATTTTTTAAGAATGACCCCATCTCTAACTGCAAATCATGACCACCCGTGGTCTCCCAGTTGCCTGTGACCCTAGCAGAAAAAAGACACATTGAAACCCTCTTTGGAGTTGACGATCTTTTGCGGGCCACCACCAAGAAAGCGCTTTTCAGACATGGGCACACCGTTGGCATGTCCAATGCCAAAATTGCTAGAGGGATCTCCTTTTCAATGTGATTTTGCGAGAGGGGCGAGCGCTTCTTCCCCGCACTTTCCCCGCCTCGATGCTCATGACCTCTTCATCAGGTATCATTTCTTGCACGCCGTCGTAGCACCTGGCAGGCGCTGGCTCGTCACGGAATCACGACTTGAGCAGCGCCGAGACCCCTCTTGGCTGTTTGAGTGGTTCTACGACCTGGTTTCACATGGGCTTTAGAAAGGGAAATATCACCCACTTCTCCAAGAATGCGAGTAGAACCCAAAGTCAACATGGGATCAATGGGTCTTGGGCGCTGCTCCTTCAATTCCTGAGATTTGTTGTGGATGACAACACCCTGCACAAGTTGGTAGTAGATGCTTTGTCCCAATATTCGTTTGGAGTTTCATCCATCGCAGCGCAAAGGCAAGCGCAAGAACAACCCTATTGGAAGTCAATGTGCGGGCACACTACGGTTAACTCCACACAAATTGCAGGTAGAAACAAGGGTAAACTGGGTTCCCTTGCAGGGAATCAATCCACTGTACCAACCGTGCTGCCCACATTTTTTCGATTCCATAAAACCCAGCCTGTTCCCCTTCAAACAGGACCCTCTTCCCATTTCGGGGCTGGAAGCTTCCACACCGCGCGCCTTCCTCTTTTCATGTCTCAACCCGCGCACCGATTCGGCGCCATCCACACAGATTCGTCCCTGGCGGGCTTCGGCGCTACGAGCCCGCGCTTCGGCGACCTCTGCCGAGCCTCAGCACCTTCGGAATGGGGGGGTTTAATTGGTTTCCCAAGGAATCAGTTTTTCCCCAACAGCTGCTGGGGTCTCAGCCCAGATAGGCTCCGGGGTGGTCCGGGGCTCTGAGGTAAGGTTCCACGAAAGTTCCACGAGGGTTCCACCAGGGTTCCACCAGGTTCTGCGAGGGGTGTGGGGTGGTGCGAGTACTAAAAAGAGCACCGCATGTTGGGGATATCACCTGAGCTTTTTTTGGGGGGGAACCCCTGCTGGTTGGTTTTCAAGGGAAACCACAGGAAAACCAACCCATTTTGAGGGGTTTCATACAGAAAGACACACCCAATCACTTGGTTGCGATGTCAACCTGAATATGCACAGACAGCAACACTTTCGGGCATGGGACCAACCACGTCGCAAGACGCATGTTTCTTTGGAGCATATCGTGCAGCCACATGTGCGCCATGGTCAACACTCTCTGTGCGCAACCTTCATAGCCCTGGAACCAAGCAAGTCATGTGCATCTGCACCCTCTTTAGGCTACACGCCGCCAACCCAAGCCAAAAAGGGCACCCTCAAAAAGCCACACACCCACAGCGATAAACCAAACAAAGCATCGCGTTGATTCCAAAGGTGCTGGGCAAGGGTCGCCGGCGAACTATCCTCTGTACAAGACGGGCACTTGCCGAAAGCGACGGTGCGACGGCCGCGGGGCTGAAGTTGTGAACAAAAACCTCGTAGGGGTCTATCTTGGTTTCTGGGGCTGTTCGATTTTGTTTCCCGTCAAAACAACGTCGCCTCAAAAAAGACACCTTGAACCATTTGGGTCTGCAACGATGCGTTCACCTATGGCTGAAGATTGAAAATTGCCTCCGTGCTTTTGGCCAACCTTTCCCAGTTGCTCAGCAACTCTTGTAGAAAAAGAGAACCGTATTTTTGGCGGACCATCTTTAGCCACCATAATAGTTCAAGTGAACACCTCTATGGCTGGACAAGCCAGTATAATTGCTACAGTAGATTTTAGCGACTTGGTTGCTTGCCCTGCTATCGCGTAGAAACTGGAAGCCCAAGCCGGCACGATTGAACCCTCACTGGGCCCTCAAGTCGCCTCCCTGGCAACTGGCCACCCGCCCGCTTCTCACGATGAGATCGGGCGGGGGGAAAATCGGCGTACTGCGCGCCGGCTCCGGAGCCGTGCGAATTCGCCGTACGCCCCACTTCGTCACCAACCTCTCAGCTCGTCTGACTTATTGGCAGCCAGGAAAAAGAAGGCACGCCTGAGGCAACGACGCATTAACTGGGCCAAGGGAGAGACAAAGGGCGGTACATCTACCCTGTGAATCCGTCAAGACAATTAGCGGGGGCAAGACATTTTTTACCGTGAAAGCTATTTTTTACCGTGGGCAGTTTTTTTACCGTTGCCGTTGCCGTTGCCGTTGCCGCGAAAAGTTAATTTTTTACCGGGGAAATTGCCGTGGCTGTTGCCGTGGCTGTTTGGCAAGGTGCAGTAGTTTCGCAATAATTCCTTCCAAACGACTGCGAAATTATCTCAGCGCAGTAGTTTCGCAGTAGTTAGCTCCAAACTACTGCGGATTAGCTCCAGTGCAGTAGTTTCGCAGTAACTACTTCCAAAATAGCCGTTGCCGTTGCCGTTGCCGTTGCCGTTTTTGTTGCCGCGTTTTTTTGCCGTTGCCGTTGCCGTTGCCGTGAAAAGTTAATTTTGCAAGTCAATTAAGAAGTCACTAATTGCCGCGAAATGGGAATTGCCGTGAAAGTTAATTTTTACCGTGGGACTCTCTAATTGTCTTGACGGATTCGTTGGGTACATCCCAAAGCTTCAACTGGGCATCGGCCTGCGAATGTCGGATCTACTGGGAGAAGGATTGCAAGGAAGCTTTCCCTGGAGCCCGCAGTTGAAAACACCCTTGGCGTATATCTTTCTCTGATGTGTGGGCCCTGTCAGCTTCCTTCCCGCCGAAAAGCATGCTTAAAGCATGCTAGAGCCACGGTGTCTTCTCCTAATTAACACTCTCCGGAACTGCTTGGCAGCCGCGCGAGGTCGCCCATTCATTGAGCACGAGAACGAGACCCCTCCTCTTCCCGCGGTCAAACAAAAAACAGACGCGCCATGCTCCGCGGAAACTGATGCGTTGGATACAGCGCCCAGATTTCCATTGGCGTTTTCCGTGCCATCTAAAATATCATGGTCATGTTCCTTTAAATCCACAAGGGAGACATCTAAACAACACCAATACATGTCTTCACCGGTCATGACTGTATCCCGTTAGAACAACAGGGCAAGCAAACAACAAGTCCGCCGACAACAGACGGCGTGTTGGACACAAAAAATGCTCCTTACCTCTTTACCTGTTACCCCTCCCCTGACCCCTCCCCAGGGGCACCATTTCAGACTGTTGCGGGGGGGGGGGGGTCCACGTACCACGCGGTGATTCGAAGACGCTTCACTAAATCTGTTCATTGTGCGGGCTTGCGCAACTCAGTTTGTCAAAAACATTGGGGTGTTCGATTCCCCCCGGGTGCGCTGTCGCATCCTTAGCAGCTCCAGCGGCACATCGCCAGCATCACCTGCATCATCCGCATCAGCGCCTGCCAAGGATGCGGATGATGCAAGTGATGCTGGGGATGTTGCCCATGCTGGTGAAGGAAATGAAGGGGGGAAAGGGGGAAAGGATCTCAACAGCGAAAGGGGGGGAAAGATCTCAGGGAGGAAAGGGAGAAGATCTGGGGAAAAAATGCCTTAAGGGGGAAAGGGGGGAAAAGATCTTTGGGAGGAAAAGGGAAATCTTTCTTGGGGGGAACAGGCCCTAAGGGGCAATGGGGGGACAGGATCTCAAACGGGAAAGGGGGAAAAAGACTTTGGGAAGAGAAGGGTGGAGATCTTGGGGGGAAAAGGCCTTAGGGGGGAAACGGGGGAAAGGATCTTAAGCGGGAAAGGGGGGAAAAGATCTTAGGGAGGCAAAGGGAGACGAACTCAGGGAAAAGGACTTAGGGAGGAAAGGGGGGGAAAGATCTTTGGGAGGAAAAGGGAGAAGAACTGAGGGTGGGAAAAGGCCTTAGAAGGAAAAGGGGGGAAATAAATGATCTCAACAGGGAACTGGGGGGGGGGGAAAGATCTTAGGGAGGAAAGGCAGAAGATCTGGATCAAAAAGGCCTTAGGGGGGAAAGGGGAGAAATGATCTCAACAGGGAAAGGGGTGGAAAAGATCTTAGGGAGGAAAGGGAGAAGATCTGGGGAAAAAAGGCCAACAGGGAAAGGGGGGAAAAGATCTTAGGAAGGAAAAGGGAGAAGCTCTCAGGGGGGGAAAGGCCTTGGGAGGGAAAGGGGGGAAAGGATCTCAACAGGGAAAGGGTGGGAAAGATCTTAGGGAGGAAAGGGGGGGGGAAGATCTCTTAGGGAGGAAAGGGAGAAGATCTGGGAGAAAAGGACTTAGGGGGGAAAGCCCAACAGGGAAAGGGGGGAAAAGATTTAGGAAGGAAAAGGGAGAAGCTCTCGGGGGGGGAAAGGCCTTAGGGGGGAAAGGGGGAAAAGGATCTCAGCAGGGAAAGGGGGGGGGGGGGAAAGATCTTGGGGAGGAAAGGGAGAAGATCTGGGGACAAAGGCCTTAGGGGGGAAAGGGGAGAAATGATCTCAACAGGGAAAGGGGTGGAACAGATCTTAGGGAGGAAAGGGAGAAGATCTGGGGGAAAAAAGGCCAACAGGGAAAGGGGGGAAAGATCTAAGGAAGGAGAAGCTCTCAAGGGGGGAAGAAGGATCTCAACAGGGAAAGGGGGGAAACAATCTTAGGAAGGAAAGGGGGGGGAAGATCTTAGGGAGGAAAGGGAGAAGATCTGGGAGAAAAGGACTTAGGGGGGAAAGCCCAACAGGGAAATGGTGGAAAAGATCTTAGGAAGGAAAAGGGAGAAGCTCTCAGGGGGGGGAAAGGGGAAAGGGGGGAAAGGATCTCAACAGGGAAAGGGTGGGAAAGATCTTAAGGAGGAAAGGGGGGGGGAAGATCTTAGGGAGGAAAGGGAGACGATCTGGGAGAAAAGGACTTAGGGGGGAAAGCCTAACAGGGAAAGGGGGGGAAAAGATCTTCGGAAGGAAAGGGAGAAGCTCTCAGGGGGGGGAAAGGCCTTCGGGGGGAAAGGGGGAAAAGGATCTCAGCAGGGAAAGGGGGGGGGGGGGAAGATCTTAGGGAGGAAAGGGAGAAGATCTGGGGACCAAGGCCTTAGAGGGGAAAGGGGAGAAATGATCTCAACAGTGGAAAAGATCTTAGGGAGGAAACAAGGAAGATCTGGGGGAAAAAAGGCCAACAGGTAAAGGGGGGAAAGATCTAAGGAAGGAAAAGGGAGAATATCTCAGGGGGGGAAAGGCCTTAGGCGGGAAAGGGCGGGAAGGATCTCAACAGGGAAAGAGGGGAAACAATCTTAGGAAGGAAAAGGGAGAAGATCTGGAAAGCCTTAAAGGGAAGAAGGGAAAGGATCTCAACGGGCAAAGGAGGCAAAGGATCTTAAGGAGGAATAGGGAGAAGACCTCAGCGGGGGGAAAGGCCTTAGGAAGGAAAGGAGGGAAAGGATCTCAACAGGGAAAGGGGGGGAAAGATCTCAGTGAGGAAAGGGAGAAGATCCCAGGCAGGGAAAAGGCCTTAGGGGGGAAAGGGGGAAAGGATCTCAACAGGGAAAGGGGGCAAAGGATCTTCGGGAGGAAAAGCAGAAGATCTGGGGCAAAAAGGCCTTAGGGGGGAAAGGGGAGAAATGATCTCAACAGGGAAAGGGGTGGAAAAGATCTTAGGGAGGAAAGGGAGAAGATCTTGGGGGGAAAGGGGGAAAGGATCTCAACCAAGGGAAAAGATCTTGGGGAGGACAAGGGAGAAGATCTCAGGGGGGGAAAGGCCTTAGGGGGGAAAGGGGGGAAAGGATCTCAACAGGAAAAAAATGCAAAAGATCTTAGGGAGGAAAAGGGAGAAGATCTCAGGGGGGGAAAGGCCTTAGGGGGGAAAGGGGGGAAAGGATCTGAGCAGGGAACAGGGAGGAAAGGGAGAAGATCTGGGGGCAAAGGCCTTAGGGGGGAAAGGGGAGAAATGATCTCAACAGGGAAAGGGGTGGAAAAGATCTTAGGGAGGAAAGGGAGAAGATCTGGGGGAAAAAAGGCCAACAGGGACAGAAGGGAAAGATCTAAGGAAGGAGAAGCTCTCAAGGGGGGAAGAAGGATCTCAACAGGGAAAGGGGGGAAACAATCTTAGGAAGGAAAGGGGGGGGGGAAGATCTTAGGGAGGAAAGGGAGAAGATCTGGGAGAAAAGGACTTAGGGGGGAAAGCCCAACACGGAAAGGGGGGAAAAGATCTTAGGAAGGAAAAGGGAGAAGCTCTCAGGGGGGGGAAAGGCCTTGGGAGGGAAAGGGGGGAAAGGATCTCAACAGGGAAAGGGTGGGAAAAATCTTAAGGAGGAAAGGGGGGGGAAGATCTTAGGGAGGAAAGGGAGACGATCTGGGAGAAAAGGACTTAGGGGGGAAAGCCTAACAGGGAAAGGGGGGAAAAGAACTTCGGAAGGAAAAGGGAGAAGCTCTCAGGGGGGGGAAAGGCCTTCGGGGGGAAAGGGGGAAAAGGATCTCAGCAGGGAAAGGGGGGGGGGAAAGATCTTAGGGAGGAAAGGGGGAAGATCTGGGGACAAAGGCCTTAGAGGGGAAAGGGGAGAAATGATCTCAACAGGGAAGGGGTGGAAAAGATCTTAGGGAGGAAAGGGAGAAGATCTGGGGGAAAAAAGGCCAACAGGGAAAGGGGGGAAAGATCTAAGGAAGCAAAAGGGAGAAGCTCTCAGGGGGGAAAGGCCTTAGGCGGGAAAGGGTGGGAAGGATCTCAACAGGGAAAGGGAAGAAACAATCTTAGGAAGGAAAAGGGAAAGGATCTCAACGGGGAAAGGAGGCACAGGATCTTAAGGAGGAATAGGGAGAAGATCTCAGCGGGGGGAAAGGCCTTAGGAAGGAAAGGAGGGAAAGGATCTCAACAGGGAAAGGGGGGGAAAGATCTCAGTGAGGAAAGGGAGAAGATCCCAGGCAGGGAAAAGGCCTTAGGGGGGAAAGGGGGAAAGGATCTCAACAGGGAAAGGGGGCAAAGGACCTTCGGGAGGAAAAGGGAGAAGATCTGAAAAGGCCTTAGGGGGAAAAGGGGGAAAGGAGCTCAACAGGGAAAGGTGGGAGAGGATCTTAGGGAGGAAAAGGGAGAAGATCTTGGGGGGAAAGGGGGAAAGGATCTCAACCAAGGGAAAAGATCTTGGGGAGGACAAGGAAAAAGATCTCAGGGGGGGAAAGGCCTTAGGGGGGAAAGAGGGGAAAGGACCTCAACAGGGAAAGGGGGCAAAGGATCTTAGGGAGGAAAAGGGAGAAGATCTTGGGGGGGAAAACGCCTTAGGGGGGAAAGGGCGGGAAAGGATCTCAACAAGGAAAGGGGGGAAAAGATCTTAGGAAGGAAAAGGGGGAAGATCGCGGAGGAAAAAAGGCCTTAGGGGGGAAAGGAGGGAAAGGATCTCAACAGGGAGAGGGGGGAAAACATCGTAGGGAGGAAAAGGGAAAAACTCAGAGGGAGAAAGGGCCTTAGGGGGGAAAGGGGGAATGGATCTCAACAGGGAAAGGTGGCAAAAGATCTTAGGGAGGAAAAGGGAGAAGATCTCAGGGGGGGAAAGGCCTTAGGGGGGAAAGGGGGGAAAGGATCTGAGCAGGGAAAGGGGGGGAAAGATCTTAGGGAGGAAAGGGAGAAGATCTGGGGGCAAAGGCCGTAGGGGGGAAAGGGGAGAAATGATCTCAACAGGGAAAGGGGTGGAAAAGATCTTAGGGAGGAAAGGGAGAAGATCTGGGAAAAAAAGGCCAACAGGGAAAGGGGGGAAAGATCTAAGGAAGGAAAAGGGAGAAGCTCTCAGGGGGGAAAGACCTGAGGGGGGAAAGGGTGGGAAGGATCTCAACAGGGAAAGGGGGAAAACAATCTTAGGAAGGAAAAGGGAGAAGATCTGGAAAGGCCTTAAAGGGAAGGGGGGAAAGGATCTCAACAGGGAAAGGGGGCAAAGGATCTTAAGGAGGAATAGGGAGAAGATCTCAGCGGGGGGAAAGGCCGTAGGGGGCAAAGGGGGGAAAAGGCCGTAGGGGGGAAAGTGGGGGAAAGGGAGGAAAAGGGAGAATATCTCAGGGGGGAAAAGGCCTTAGGGGGGAAAGGGGGGAAAGGATCTCAACAGGGAGAGGGGGGAAAACATCTTAGGGAGGAAAAGGGAAAAATCAGAGGGAGAAAAGGCCTTAGGGCGGAAAGGGGGAATGGATCTCAACAAAGAAAGGGGGGCAAAAATCTCAGAGGGGAAGGGGGCAAGGGGACAATTCCAAAGGGACGCAAATAAGAAAGCAGGCCTGTAATGTCAGCGGCCTGAGCCGGAGGCGTTAAAATAATAACTGGGCTTCAAAAATAGGGGTCCGAAATATCAACTCCCTTCTGGCTCCACTTTCACCCAGATGGACCATTGCTCCAAACTTTTGATGTGGGTCATGTTTCTGAGTCCCTTGATTCTTGTCCCATATGTTCAGCGGTCGACCTCTACCGACCCCACAGAAAGAGATGTTTCCGTGCTTTGACCCACGTTGACCCCAGCTCACAGCTCCGAAATGCCAATGGAAGCTGAGGCGATACGAGCTCACGTTGGATCATGCCTCCTCAGGCTGAGGGGTCGCCTGGCAGCTGAAGCCTCATTTTTGGGAGGGTATGAGTTTCACTCGGGAAGCCTTTGGTTGTATGTACATTGGGTTTTTATGTCCAGGCGGTGGGTCAAAACCAATGGTACCAGGTGCACCACTCATTTTAGTCGATTTTAGTGGGGATCGGGATGTTCACTGGAAGTGCGGGATTTTGCCCCCCCCAATTCAAATTCACCGCTACCCTCTGATAGACAAAGCGAGTCTACCCAAGCCAGTGGCTGACAAGCGGATGTCCGTACCGAGAAGGGAACAGTCCCCCTTGCCATCATCTCCCAGGAAACGCGCTTTAAGTTTGCCCGCGAGGCGATGCCTAAAGCCACCACCAAGGGAAATTTGGGGAAACCTGTCCAAAAGAGAGCTGCACGCCCTGGGGTCTGCTTTTTTGGAAGCCAATGAAATCGCCGGATGTCTCTTGTCGTAGTTTTTTTCAGAAAACGGGAGCTCCTTTCCAACAATGTGTTTAATTCAGTTTTATTTATTTCAATATATAAAAATACATATGCCAGTTAGAATGCCCAAGTTAAATTGGGTTAGAATAGGAACTCCCTTCCAGAAGAGTTCGATGAACGTGAATCTACATACGGCTTAATATGGAAGCAATTCCAGGTGATGCTGTGAATTATCGTGAGACACAGTTTAAATAGGAATTCACTGCCTTAAATGAAAGAAACACAAGACAGCAAGAATAGATCTGGAGCCACGGTCGGCACTTTTTTTGAAAACTTGAGGATTCGTAGTACAATCCATAAAACTAACACACAATGGCAGGCCCCATGTGGGTGGGCACAGCTCAAGATCTGGAGTCATGAGGTCTGGCATGTTTTTTGTTTTTTGTGTTGAAAACTCATGTGTGTTGATTCCATTTGTTCGATCTCCTTTGTATTTGTTCCATGAAACAGGTTTAGCCAGGTTCAAAGACGCGGGCCCCACGGCGGACACTGGTTCGCAAGTGAGAGTTTCTCGGAGTTCCCCATTGATCGGAGGTGGGGCGCTAGGAAAAACCTCGGGAAGCCTGGCCTCTTTCAGGTTCCATGTTTCTTTGCTGTCATCTCCTGAAGGCTCGAGCTCGGGTCTCATTACCCCAGGTGAATTGGGGACACTGCCTGCCTGAAAGTTCATCAGCTCTTGACGTAGAGAACAAGGCCGAATCTCCGTGACGTCCTGAGCAGGGCATGAAGTTTGATGGTTCCCTTCAAATCGAGTACAGCCTCGTGGATGGTGATTTGCGCTTGTGCTTGCAAGTGTGTGTGTGTGTGTGTGTGTGTGTGTGTGTGTGTGTGTGTGTGTGTGTGTGTGTTGTGTGTTTGTGTCTATGTTTGTGTTTGTTTGTGTATGTTTGTGTGTTTGCATGTGTGTGTGTGTGTGTGTGTGTGTGTGTGTGTGTGTGTGTGTGTGTGTGTGTGTGTGTGTGTGTGTGTGTGTGTGTGTGTGTGTGTGTGTGTGTGTTTTGCGCTACTGTAAGCCTGTAAGCGTTTGTGTTTGCGTACTTTTGTTTGTTTTGTGACTGTGTGCTTGTGATTGTGGGTGTGCATGCGTTCAAACTATAGCAATCCCTTGAGGGATCGTGTCGAAAAGGTATCTGGAAGGCTGCTTCCTTGTTGTTGCCACATACCTTGGCCGAACAACTTTTGTTCAAAATGGCCTACCCAAGCCAATGTGACGAAATAACAGGGCGGCCACAGCCATTGAGGGTTTGGACTGTCCGCGACCCTCCAGTTACCGGCGTTTGATTATGCCTCACATGCCACCTCCTTGGTGTCCCAAGTCGATCCCTCGCCGAAATACCTGTCAACACGAGGGCCGGACATGAAACCCAGACCTCCAGTGGCCATGGAGCAGAATGGCGCCATATCGGAAGTTGAGTTCGAAGCAACAACTCCTACAGCAAATAAGTCAACAGCCCCAGCAACCGGAGCGGCTCAAAGCTTTCAGCCGGAAGGCGGGGTCGCCCATCCCTATCCCCATCCTGCAAGACAAATACTCTCCCGAAAACAGACGCGGAACCCGAAAGGGGGTGCCTCTATGAGGAAAATGGTCTTCCAGGTGGCCTGGTTTAGGCATGTGTGTTTGGGAGAGGGTACCCTGCCTTTGTGTACATGAGCTGCCTTGTGGCAGGCGGAAGAAACGACGGGACACATATTAAAGAGCATGTGGGCACCAACCTTTTTCAGCCCTCAATGATTGCGGTTGTTGCCTATTTGTTGACCAAACGGCAAATGCTGCGGAAGCAACACAGGGTACCAGTGCAAACAGTGGTGAACTCTGGCAATCGAACATCACCAAGCGTTGATGAAATTTGTAAGGGATCCCTTGAAGGGCAAATCCCCCTGTTCCATAACTCGATTGCTGAGCTGGCAAAACAGAAAGAGCAGACTCTTACCAGCATAAGAGAATGGGACAATAGAACCATGGGGTGGTCAGGGGTTCCTTGGAGGTGGTTGGGGCAGTGGAAATCATCTTAGAATACACCTGCTTAAGCATTTTGAAACCACAATTCTTCCAGCAACCTCCTTCACCTTTGGGCTTCCCTTAAAAAAGGTGTCAGGGTCTGAATTGTTAAGCAAACTTCGCCCCAACCCTGACCAGCAACTCCAAATCCCAGGCGCGATGATGTGACTGTGAACCCGCCAGGCGAGGTTTCCCTCATCAGACGCATCCTTGGCCAATGCAACTGGCCGAAGCAGCATGGGAACTTGGTGAGTAACACCCCAGCGTAAAGGACGTACATCATGGTGAGCTCTTTTTTCCCCCCCCCCTTCCCAAAATTGGTGAGCTTGCCATAAAGCCACTACAATAAGCAAACCTATTCGAGGAGAAAATGCTAACCTCTACCGCCCGCTGAAAGCCAAGGTTGATATTGGTCGGAATACTCAAAGGCAAGTGTGATCCTACCTTATCACGCACCTCACCTGGGTACATGGTGTTTGATTGGGAACCCTGTGGATGCACGAATCAACGATTGTGTGCGTTTCTTGGTGGCTTCACGGAAATCAAAAGGAAGCCAACAATTTCTTCCCCCCCTCTTTTGCCACACACACGCATGCACACCCATTTGGAGCGTACCCACCCAAGTCTTTCAGCGGGCTGGGCAGGGGCTTGGGATCGCATGCGGCAAACTTGGGGTATCCAGCCACAACCAAAATCAGAGCCAAATCTTCCTGGTCCATCAATTGCTTCCCAAACCTTCCGGATCCCAAACTAAACCGAGTTGCTCTCCTCGTTTCCAGAGATTGTTTGAGTCTGGGTTCCCATTCCCATCAACCTCTGGGATCACACATTGTTTCCCTTGTATTCACGAACACAACATATGTTGGAAAGGGTCCTTTATTGGGGGCACCCCCCCGCTTCAACACGACACAATCAGGACAGAACCAGCAAAAGACTATGTTGTGCACTTTCCCGCTGGCCCAACATACCAGAAGTCATTGACCCTTTGGTGTTCGCAAGATTCTGATGTTGATGTCCTGATGCTGATGTCCAATCATTTTGAGGGCGTTCCAGGCCTTGCATAGGACACCCCTTTTACTGGGGATTCAGACCACTTTTTGGAGGGAACATGCTGCTAGTCGGATAGGTGTAATATCGGGGATAGCAGGTAAGCCAACATTGTCTCACCAAGCTGAAATGAAAAATCCTTGTGAAAGGAACCTTCAAGCGTGGCAAAACAAAAGACACATTTTCCCAGGCGAAACCAGCAAAACCAGCTGAGTTAGAACCAAAACGAGGTATTGAATGTGGCTCTCCTGCTTTCTTGGGTGTTTCTCAATATGGCCACCCAAAATTGTGCTGCTTTGGCTTCCCGAACAACACAAAGACTACCAACCAGAATGGGGCCCAACATGTTTACTTTTGCTTCTACATGGGCTTGACTATAATCCCAATGAAAACGAAGTAGAAGAACCACCTTCCAAAATTGTCCTCTTGGGTGGTTTTCAATGCGACTCACTCTGGCTTAACGGCTGAGTTGCGCTGCAGCGGCGGAGAGTGTAGAGAGAGATGGCAGAGATCATAAAGGACGTCCGGCTGCCTCGGAACGGGGGGTCCAAAAGGGGGTCCCGTTGAATTCCAGCGGTTGGTCCCTTTCCAATCTGTCCGACCATCCTTCTTTTCGGAAAGCTGATCCTCTTCCCTTGACCTTTGGGCGGTTTTCCTCGGAACACTTCTGGGACACCAGCAACAGCACCCGGGAGCGCAAACACCAGAAGACACCGCCGCAGCCGGGGGACAAGACCCCATCTCGGGAAAACCAAACAAACAAGCATGCATGGTGTTGCTTGCTTGTCCCCACTCCAATCACCAGCACCCCGCTCCCTTCTCACGGCCGGGGGGGGAGGGGGGGAGGGGGGCGGTGGGGTTCGGGAGCCCAAATAAGGCCTAAATCAGGCCTTCTTAGGGCCCTAATAAGGCTTCTTTGGGCTCCCTCCCCCCCCCCCAGCCCCCATGACCTTCTTGCCAATCCAAGCTGGACTCACCTCAACCCCAATCAACTTGACACAAAAAGAGCTGTGGATGCTTCCATTTTACAAGGCAAGGGCTGTTGCACTTCTGCTTTGCCCCAACCCCTTCCACCACAAAATAACTTTTGGATATGGCACCCACCACCACAAAAAGAAAACACCTGAATATTCACTGCAAGTGAGTCCTGATAAAGGGTCTAAGGTCTACCCATGCACAGAAACAAGTCAAAAGAGCGGATATCCCCGCCTATGCATGTTTCGGCTTTCCTTGCGAACCTTTCATCTACTCCGATCAAGGTGGAACCCAAAAGAAAGGCTCCCACCACCCGAAGGATTCTCCTGGGAGCCTCGAAGGATTCGGGGTCCCACGCCTAGGATCTTCACCTGGCCCCGGCAGGTCCAATGCACCCGCAAGTCGCAGCCATAGGCGTGGCCGTCGCAGACTTGGCACACCACCTGCGTGGCACGGAAGGACCCCGGCAAAAAATGTGCTCCAACATGGAAGGCCTCAACAAAAACATGCACCATCATACACCCACCTTGACCGCTTCGTGGTTGAGTTGTGCTGAGTGATTTGGCAAACAAAAACGCTGCTTTCTACCAACCAATATGGTGAAAAGTCCAGAAACTCCATGGGCGTTCGAAAGTGGTTTGTGCGGGCGTGGCCTGAACAGCAGGCTGGTGCTTGAAACGGTGAGTTGGTGTGATTGAACAGGTCCTGAGAATTGGTGTTGAGTTGACTTGACTTTAAACCAGCTTTTGCTCATTGCAAGAAAATGACAACGGGCAGTTGTAGCCTTTGATGAGTTGGGGGGAAGCTGTTTTTGTGACTGGCGTGGGCTCGCCCACTTCTCAAATTAATCTGCCAAATGGCCAACAAGAGCGCTTTTTTCTTGGGGTTGAAACTAAATGGCAATGACTTTTGATCGGGAACCACCTCAAAAGTAGTTGGTCGAAAGAATATCCACCTAAATGATGTCCACCAAAGGACTCCCATTAAGACTCACACCCAAAGGCCCGAAAAAGTATCACAGAAGTTCCCTCATCCTGCTGTGAGTTGACTCTCTGGAGAACGGGCTTGGTGCCCGAAACTAAAAGGAGGCCCTAAGCCAAGGGCGTGTATAACAAACCTGACAAACCACCACCGAGCAGTTTGAACAACTTCCCTTGGTCCCCTTTAATGTCGATCATGAATTTAGCAATCTGGTGGATTAACCCCCTCTTATATTGGACACACTAGTGTTGATCAATCAGGGCTTCTAGAGTCAAAGATCTTCTCCAGACCTGTGGCCCTGCAGTCTTTGAGGCGTGGATCACCGTATTTGAGGCTACTGGATGGAGTGCCTTGACCAATTTAAACACCCATACACTGTTGGTTTCCATGTGGGGGAACTTCAGCTATTTCGTGCCCAGCTTACCATGAGTTGGGTCGGTCCACTCTGGTGAAGCTTAAGGCGTTGCCGAGGCACGTTCCCATCACGGACCACCCCCTTGCTGAATCTGCGGATGGCGTTCAAGATGTTCACCTCGGGCGTGAGGCTCTCTCAAGAATCACTGGCTTTCCCCTCATGATCAGTTTACTGGTGGTTCAAACAAAACTGCTACTTTTGGAGGTCCAAAGAAGGGGAAACTCACACACACCTGTCTCTCCCAGACCTGCGAAGGTCCATGGGAAGGGAAGTGAGCCCAGGTATCGGGACCCAACAGCGACCCTTCCAACACAAGACCAAGCTGGAATCGGTGTGTTTGGGGGAGCGCGGTGTGTTTGGCGAGGTGGCAGAAGTCTCATGAAGGCCTTGCCAACTTGGCTGATGTTAAAGGAACCCTTCCATGAAAGGACATACACCCTTTTGGCTGTTTGGTTTCAAAGGACACAAACGCAAAAGCCAAGAGGACATCTCTTTGTTGATTGGGCTTTAAAGAGATACCTGGTTGGCTGACTGCCAGAAAGGGGACACACCGCTTGTTAGGGGCAAAACGGACACCCGTCACCCATCCAATTGACAAGGTAACTCTGTGTGTGTGTGTGTTGGTTGGCATGAAATTGCCATTGAGCCAGCAAAAGCCAAGTTGTTGCATGAGGCAATGACTGCAACCTGAACTATCCCTTGGGTTTACTTTCAGAGACCCCCTTCAGGTTCATTTCCGATGCCCTATCGCGCCAGTGAGTAAGAAGAGCAAGACAAGAACCAAGCGGGCAAAGCCTTCCAAGGGCCGAACACATGGTGGAAGTTCCCGCTTCTGATAGCAAATCAGGCCATCCAACACAAGTACCACTTGGCATTGATATGTTTTTGGACTGGTGGTCCAAAAAGGCGCTTCGGCGGTTTTCCATTTCAAGGTTGAACTCCCCAAACCAAGCCGGACCACCTGTTTGTGGGTGCCCAAGTGCCCACCAACCACAGAAAGGGGTCATAACCCTTGTGTCACAGCAACGAAACAACGCCCAGGCAAAGGCTTTCGCATGCTTTCGCGGTTCGACTCAGGCTTCCTCAAACCAAGCCAAACCTTAGATAGCCTTTGGCTTTCGCTGTGCTGCTTTCTGACTCGGGGCGCTTCAGAAAACCGCCGTCTTTTCCTTTGGCGCCCGGGCATAGGTACTGCGACACCCGGCCAGCTGCTTGGGCTCTTCCCAGGGCTTCCGCAGCTGCAGCACCACGGCCCTCGAGACCCGCTGGTAACCCATGAAACCCATGAAAAACACAGAGAAAACCGCAGAAACCATTGGTGTTGGGGAACCGAGGGAACCAACTAGGTGTCAAAATAGGGAAACCCCCAAAATGGGTGGCTTCCTTTTGGTTTTCCTTTCGACCAGCCCCAACATGGGTATCAGCTGAAAAAGGACGAGGCCAATTGGAACCTGCTTTTGGTTGCGCGCTGACCCCAAACACGTTGCCAGCCACCACCTTTAAAAAGTTTTAGTGATTGATCCACATGGTCATCATCCACTCTGGGGTGGCAAGGTCAAGATTGATGCTATGTCAAGAGGGAAAGCACATGTGTGTTAGAGGCCCTATTCAAACACCCAAATGTTGGCTGCTCAAGCCAACTCCCAATGGCAACCAGTGACCCTGGTACAGGACGAGAACATTTTTGTTGGTTGACCATTGTTAGTGGGAAACACAGCAAACATAAAGGCAAACCTGATGCCATTGAACATATAACTGGGAGTTGGAAAGCCCAATTTTGAAACCAAGTTGTGAAATAGGTTGAAAGGTAAGACCAAAGAACAGCAAATCCGGCCTTTCCTACGCGAGTCACATGCCCAGCCCTGCGCATACAAATCACCAGGACATTGATGGAAGCAGGGGGCAACATAATTGCGCACATGTGTTTATATGCTCCCACAACCTCATTCTACACATTTAGGCCCTGATAGCACTCTCAACATTCAAAGGCTGAATGCAAGAAACCGATGAACCCCTGGATACTATCTCTACTAGGCCAAACGGATCCGACCCTGCCACAGGCTAACTGTTGCTGGTTGAACGGTCAAAAACATGCCAGTCGAACTTGGCAATGCAGTTCGAAAGGTAAGCCGGCACGGCTATATTCAAGGGAAAGAACGAAACCCATTCGCAATATCTAGGTCCTCCAGTAGAGAGGTTAGAATAAGAGTACCCTTTTCTTCTGTAGTCTATTTTAGTAGGGGAACCTTCCCCCAAAAAAGGGTAAAAGGGCACTACTGGGGATCTAGTTGTGGATTGAATTTGAACCTATTCAGACCTTCAGTCTCGCCATAGACCTGCTGTGGATGGCACCACTTGGGATGGACCAAGTCCATGCTGGGAAAAACCACCTGGCACGAGATGGATTTCGTGCATCCACAGTGTTTTGGACTAAGTGTGCAATTTCTCAACCAACCCCTGCGGATGCTCACTCAAATGGGTGTGAATTTTAATGACAGCCCTTTGGTGGACATCATTCGGTGGGGATTTATGTCCACCAACCACTTCTGAGGGGGCTCCCTTCTAAAATTAATGGGCATCTTTGTGTTGACCCCGGGACATTTCACAAGTCTTGGTTGCTTTCTGCTCCCCTGCTAAAAGTTTAACTTTTAGTGGTTTAATACGAAAAACCCATTAGTTGGCAAAAACTTCAAGTCCTGACATCCCTTGACAACATGCACCAAAGAAGTGAGTCCCTATGAATTCAGGCGAGCGGCTCATCGTAAATGCTGAAGTCCGGAGGCCGCTCGAAGAAGTCCTCACGTGGAATGAGTTGGGCGCTTTGAACCAACCCCTCCCTCTCGGTTGCCCAAAGGGTGTGGAACAAGGTGACCACCTTTTGGGGTGACCAAATACGGGAACCCAAAATGGGAACACCACAAGGTCAAAAGGTCGGCATTGAACAACTGAGCCCTTGCAACCGGCCTGGGGAAGGGCAGGGATGCTCATGGGGAAGGGCCAGCTCAAAGCCAACGTGCCAAAACATGCTAGAACATGCCCAAGCCTACAGCACAACGCAAGAACATGACACAACAACATGCTGAAGCCTGCAGCGTAAGCCAGGAAATCCAAGCACAGAGCACAGCTGCACGAGAGTGCTAGCTTTGCCAACCTTACCTGGCATTACATGTGATGTCTGCCAAGTATCAGCTCCAGTACATTTACAGGCCAACACCCCATGCCAAGCCAGCAAATGCAACATGGGCCGTTGGGCCCGGAAAGGGTCTGTCGGCGCCTTACACAAGTCAAAATTAAACACGTGCAGGTCAAAATACCAGTCCCAGCCCCTCTGGGTTACACAGCACATATTTTTAGGGAAATATCTTTGATATCTAGTCTACGCTAGAATTTTAAAATAGCATCGGAGGAGATCCGGGTGGGAAAACATAGGGAAAGCAAACATGAGGCTGTTTGAACACAAAACAATTGTTGCTGACACCATGTTTGTGTTGTGGCTACTCCTCTGACTAACATGGAACCTGCAAAAAACACGTTTTAGAGGAACCTTCTTTGGTTGCTGTTTTGACGTCGGGCCATGCTATTTGTTTTCTGGGGCAGACGGATCCAACCCGCTGCAAAGACTGACAACTGTTTGCTGGCTGAACGGAGGCAACGAAGAACCACAGAGGCAGCGAGTTAAATCCCAACGGCGAGCTGAATCTGGCAATGGCGACAATAGCGACCCGAAGCCATGACTTTCCCCAAGTTGCTGTTGGACGGTCAAAACAATAAGTACTCACCAAGATCGGTTTACAATTTGAGAAACATTCATGTTGACCCCTGACGAATTAATAAGTCTTCAGGGGGCCTGTTTAGGAGGGACCCTATTTTCCAGAAGCTCCCCCGTTTAACAACCACGAAGTCTATGAATGAGCAGAAGGACTTACAAAGGAAAGCCTGTGCGAACCTGGACATGTGTGTGTGAGTGCTCTTTCTCATTGCAGCCGAGCGACTGGATAGTCAAGCCTCAAGGAACATGAAGCGCAA
Organism: Effrenium voratum; assembly: GCA_963377175.1. Taxonomy (NCBI): domain Eukaryota; class Dinophyceae; order Suessiales; family Symbiodiniaceae; genus Effrenium; species Effrenium voratum. Next base: position 133,785 of record CAUJNA010003777.1, on the reverse strand, counting down.
ATAAACTAAACAAAGACACTTTGTGCATGAAGGGCAAGGGATTGGATCCCGAATTGGAGTTGACCGTTCTGGTGAAGAAACAAGGTGCCACTGAACAATTGGCTACTTATCCGTGCCAGTGCCATGGCAACTACTTCTTCTGTGGGTCGTGGATATGGCCCCCTTCCCAGAAGCTGTTGCAATAGGTGTCTAAAATTCCTACCGAGGAGTCCCTTAGGGAATTTTAAAGGGGGGTGGTCCAGGCGGGGGGGTTGCCTAAGGCTCAAGGAACCCTAAAGCTCTCAACTACCCAGCCCCCTTTGGGGATTCTATGAGATGACCATCCCACCAACCGTACATGGGTCTTGTGACCATACAGCTGCCAATCTGCCAATCTGCCAATCTGCCCGCCTCAAGGTGTCTGTAATCTTCCCCAGGCTCAACCGGTACTCGTCCGGCGGCTGCTCTGGCATCTCAGGAAATGCCTCGGTTCCCGGAAGGAGCGCACGTGTCCTAAAGCCATCCACGTTGCCATGCAAACAGCAGGCCTCAAAAGGAAAATGTTCGCGGGTGGTGCAACAAGCCCTGGAAAGGTCTGCTCATCTTGCCCGGGTGTTTGATAAGGAAAAAGGATCGCGAAAACGTGTTGTTTTTTGCGAACACAAAAAGTGCCCAAAACCTTGGGGTGTCTTTTCTTCAAACGATGGCAAGAAGGGAATGCTTTGAAGTCAAACCAGTTCCGGAGGATTGCAATTTGGATCAGCCACTCATGATCCAAGGCGAGAGGGACGAGTGGAACCGCCCAGTGCGGCCTTTCGGCCCGCTCTGACCTGACCACAAGCCGGGCCGCCGGTTTCCAGCCGCCCAGGGGCAAGTCCGCCATTCGGTCACCACTTTTCGCGAGCCCGAACCTGGCTTGGGGCAGGGGCAGAGTGGTAGGGTGGGCTTCGGGTTTGGGGTTGTTTCGGGTGGGGTTAGTGGCGGCTTTGAGGTTGGGGAGAGTGGATATAGAATCGGATTGAGATGGGTTTCAGGTGAAACAAGTAGGATGCCACCCTCCCTGAACATCCATGAAAGCTGACATCAGGGCCTTCGAAGACTACTTTCCTTTTGGAGTCATGGATACGGTTGTTGCAAAGGGGGTTTCATGTCAGCCACGGTAGAACCTCCTGACGTGTCATGGCGTGTGTTGGGAGTAGAATAACCGTAAACAATGCATGACAATCCTTGTGCACACCACCCGACCAGGTCTGTCAGGGCCCAAGTGCGGGTGTACGGACACAACAAAAGCTATGTACCGACTCTGCTTCACAAAAACACTATGAAGTACGTTTGGAGTGTAACCTACTGTGTGAGATTTGCTACATGTGGGTTTGCTCCGTCTGCTGGAACCCAGAAGCTTCGGTAATTAAGTTGTTTGACAACAGCCGTTTCCCGCCACTCACCAGCAAAGCCCATTCTTGACACACCCAACTTCTCGGTGGGGACGGGGATTTGTTGCTTTGCTCAAAACCAAAGCTACACATGTCATCGTGTGGCTTGTATTTTTACTCGGACTTCTAACCAGCACCCTTTGCTGCCCGAATAAACCCATAGCATTCCGAAAAGGTTCTGCACATTCCCGACAAGATACAGAATCACCTGACTCGCACATGCAGGGGGGGGTCCCGCTAAATCGCTTGGTAAATGTGAGTTTCAACATGGCCAACATGTATACAAGACTCCAGCTACCCGTTCTTTTGGGGTGTGATGTCAAGCCCTGACTAAAAAGGTTGTATTCAATTTCCTTCGAAGCCCCGGCTCTTCAACAAATTGGAACGTGAGAATGGTGGTTTTCCTTTGGTTTCCCTTTGAAATCAACCGAAAAAGGGTTCCCCCCAAAAAAAAACAGATAAATAAACATATACCATCAACATCAGCAACCAGGCCCTATAACCCTAGCACACCTTGGACCCGGCGTGTCGCCCGAAAGAAAGTTTTCCGAGCCACGTGCACGGCACATGGACCGGCTTTGGCAGCGAGGCAAAGTGGGCCTAAGTCGTCCGTTTCCAGATCATCCCCCCTACCTGGGGAAGGGGGGTGGGTCCCAATTCCATTCTAGTCTTCCCCACAAAAGGGAAAATGGAACCACACACCCCCCTCCCCAAATTCCATTTTTGAGGGGTGGGGATTCCAGATCCTCAGATCCCACCAAGATTCCTCAGCTTTGCCCCAACCCAAATATGCTTGATTCTGGTCTATCCTGCACCTTGAAATGCAAGCAAACAAAAGAGATCCCCGTAGACGTTCCTTTCAGACTGACCCTATCCAAAAGTGACCAACTGGATTTCTCCCATGTGCTTGAGGTGCCAACGCTTGCTCCCAGTCGCTTCAGCGTGCCACCCCACGGATACAAAGACAACATATCAGTGTCCGGTTGAAAACCAACTTCCGGAACATCCAAATATCACCTTCAGCAAGCAGAAGCCTTGTGTCAAAGTGCGTGTGAACCCTTAAAACAAGGGGCTCTTCAAAGCAACCTTAAAGAGCCAACGGTCAAGCCAAACAACCGCCAACGTATCTAGTGTTAAAACGTAATTTCAAGAAAGACATGTTCTCCAGCAAAAGGACGAGCAACTGAAGCGAACCGTTTTTTGAGGCATCCCGATATGTTCTCCAAACAACTCACTTGCTGGCCCTGAAGGTGAGAATTGAAAGATTCGCCATTGAGTCGTGGGCTTCCGGAAAACCGGAGAACTTCAAATGTCAAGGAAGCTCGGGCGAGAGCTGGGCTGGGGGTGGATGGACAATTCCCATGTTGCACCAGTTCGGTGGCTGATTGATTCCAGTATTCATGGGGATGAATATCCGTCAAAACTGGCACAGGACTGTGCCCATCCAAAAGTTGGAATGAAGGTTAGGCCCATTTCCTTCAGACTGTGACCCACTGACCGACCCTTTTGAACGACGGCGAAGGCCACAAGGCTGCGCCGTTTCGAGCGACCAAGTGACATGTTGCAGCTCCAGCCGTGCCGTGGCCGACGGCCTCTCGAGTCGAATCGGGTCCCGGTCGCCTCTGCTTCTCTGTCTGGGCGGTGCTTTTCAATTAAATCCTGGAAGGGGTCGTTCATTCTCCCCAAAAGGGGATTCTGTTGGGTTTCTGTCTATCTTGGGTAGTCAAAAAGTGGAACCCTTTGAGGACAAGTTGATTCCCTGGGGCCGCTGTAGTCACAGCTCAAGCTGGCGGTAGGTAAAGCCAAAACCACGTGACCGGGCAAATCACGAACAACCTTCACAGGTGAGGTTGCAAAGCTCCGGTAGGTGAAGTGAAATCAACCAAATGTGTACCAATCATGACCATTTTCAGGCGTTGATGGAGCTCATTCTTACGTTTGGTTGGTGGAACAAAGATTGAGCCCCATTGCCGTAGAACCAAAAGGGAGAAAAGGCCCACTCGTGACACCTTAAGCAACTGATCAAAGGCATGTTCAGCTGGGCGTTTTGAGGTGTGGAGGTCATATACGAGTTGAGACGTATCCCTATGTAACAATGTATCCCTAATCCCTTTAAGTGAGTGGTGTATTGCCCGCACACCTCCAGTGGATTCACGGAAACGGTGGGCTGTCTGTGGCTCCCCTGCTTTCGTCTGCATAATCAGCACAAGGTGGATCTAGGATACTTTTGCCTGACAGTGCAAGAGGAATGGAATGGGTCAAACCTCTACTAGGATGCTCAAACTACATAGCAAGTCCAAAGTTGTCAGTCAACCGACCCCTGTTGTACTACTTGTAACCCCCACCACAACCAACTTAGAAAGTAGTATGAACATCGGAGCGAACCGTCAACCCGAGTCATCACTTTCAGACTTACGGATGATCCCTTCGGCTCAGGAATCTTTAGGTCAAAGACCCCAAATATGCTGGCTTTCCTTTTCGCTTTCCTTTTGAGCCCACCTGAAAAGGGTACCAACTCCACAGCCAGGCACATAGCTGCTGAACCAGGACAGGAAAGATAATAGAACCAAAGTAATTACTTACTTACTCAGTCACTCACTCACTCACTCACTCACTTGCTTTCTTACTTACTTACTCACTTACTTACTTTGCACACACACACACACAATCACCCTCGAGCGCCCATCGGACCCGATCTTCGAGCCCGATCCACCTGACTCGCCATGGCCAGCCAGCAGTGCCTCTGATGGATTGGGCTAAACTCCCCCCACCGACCTGAGGACCTGTGCAGCATTTTGTCCATGAACAGTGTTCTGAAATGGGGTGTGTCTGTGTGTGCTTTTAGTTGGCACTCTACAAAAGGTTTGCAAGGGAATCCAAAGGGACAACCACTCATTGGCGGGGAGGGGGCGGGGGGTCACCCTGTTTTGACACAACATGTATTCAAGTGTGTGTGTGTGTGTTGTGATTCCCTCGAATACGCAAGCAGACTACATGACACAGGAAGCGTCCTCACAATCCACCCAACGTGCGGGGCACCCCTCTTTTGGGCTGATTAGAAGGGAACACAAAAGACACCCCACATTTTTGGGGGGAGATCCTCCGATTTGGACCCCCTTTTGCGGGTTTGCGGGACCCTGCTTTGCCAATCCCAAACCTTTTTTGTTTTGCCCATAAACAAATACAAACAACTCAAAGGTGAAAGAATGGAGGTCAATCCAAGGTTGGGGGTCGGAAAACAGGTTCCCCTGAAAACAAACCCCAAGAAGTAAAGCCTCGTGGCCACTTAAAGATTTGTAGCACGATACCAGGCAGATCCGATCGCGTCTAAGCCTGGTGGCCTGTTCAGCCTGAGCTTACATACAGAGTCATACAGAAACACCCACAGCACCCATCAATCGCTGATGAGATATCTGACATTCAGAGTGGGAGCAGAGGGATCACTGTGGAAGTGATCCTGTGCAAGTACAACATTTAGACGGGAGGTGCATTTAATGAACTTTGCATTGTTCAAATAAAACAGGTGCCGTGTTTAGGTCTATAAACCCAAAACTGGTCCAAGACCCTCCACACATCCCCTTGCAGTACATTAAACCTAGAAACCCAGTAAACCCAACAATCCTATAAACCTTATAACCTTCATACATATCAAACCCTTCCTAGAAACCCTGTAAACCCATAAACCCCATAAACCTCTTAAACCTTGTAATCAAGTAAAACACATCTTGCATGGGGCAGACCTAGCCATCAATAAGCTACCTGTGTTCGTTCAGGGGTGGTTAGCGGCTACAAACGGTTCCTCGACCCCGTTTGCGCCTCGCAGTCTGCCAGCGCGCAGCAACTGGCAATCGGAAACGGGCAAAAGCGAAGTCTTTCGTCGCGGTCACTTTGGCGCTGTATATATATATATATATCAAAAAGCAACTATGATCCAACAAAAAAGCTGGCAGTAGAAACCTCCCATCATACGTAGCCTTTACTGCGTGTTTTGAGTGCTGCTCAAGGTAGCTTTAATTTCCAACCTCGAAACCTCACAAACAACCAGATGGCAGCCTACTCTAAATTGGCAACCACATAAGTTGTCAATATGTGTATTTGTGACAGGCCAATTTCGCAACATGAGGATGGGTTTGAAGGAAATTCTGGTGACTAGCTAAATGCGTTTGACACCTTGAGCAGTTGCAAGCTAACAAGCTGCAAAAGCACAGTCTTGGGACTTCCCAAAGGCAAGGCAGCAATTGGGACCACTACGGGTCGATTTCTGAAAAATGCCGTCCATGCGCAAAGCAATGTGAATGGTAGGGCGTGGATCGCAGATTTCCCCAAAGTTGGGGATAGTGGAAGTCAGGTCCCCCAAATCTGTAGAAACCTCTCTTTTTCTGCCCTTTACAGGGATTTGGCACAGCCCAAAAAGACCGCAATGCACTCCGGGTTCGGAAAATTGCGAACTTGAGAAATGTACGCACGCCTGGCAACTGGTCGCACTGGCAAGTGGCCGGGTTGTCTAACTGCTTGCGAGAAGACTGATTGCATCCATCGGGGTGAACTACGTCAGCTTGCCAACTTGAAACAAACGACCCCTAAAGAGGGCTTCGTCATGGGTGAGGCTGTAACCGAATGCCGTCGCGAGGTCGATCTTTATTTGTGCCAAACACGTTTACCACCTTCGACATCAAACAAGAAACACTTCTGCATTGAGCTGCCTCAGCATTTGCCCAACTAAATTAAAGATAAGTGCTCAAACTATTGTGCTTATTCAGTGAACCTCAAACACCAGAAACAAACAGATACCAGAAAAAGTAGGCCCTCCCTGACTACTTCATCACTTCAACAAGGGGTTTTCTTGGTATTTAAGTATTTGTGCCCAACCACGGAAAGGGGTCACGGAAAAGAACCCGGCCAAACCAAGAATCACTCCTGAGCTGCTGGGATTCCCAATGAAACCAGGGAACAATTGGCACCCAACAGCTTATTTAGCGTTGTATAAGGGCCAAAATATAGCCCACTGTTTCTCATCCCGGAAATATTTTTTAAGCCGTTGACTAACTAGTTTCTTGATTTCGTTTTTAACGGCTTCGGAAAGGTATCACCGAAGCGCACACTAATCCATCATTCCGGCGAGCTTGTTCAGACCAATAAAATCTATCATATGTTCCTTACAGTACCTCTGCCACTCAGGAACTGCTTAAATCCATCAGAATCAAGTGCTGCCACAAGGTCATTGCGCATAAAACTCTCTCGGGTGCTCCCAGCTCACTCATCTTCACATCTCCAGCTGATGCATTGACTGATGAAGCACTCTTCTAAACCATTGTGTCCAAGACAAGATTCTAGAATTTCCGCAGCATTGTCTTCCACGGTGGTGGTGATGGCGGCAGGCGGATCGGCTGCAGTCCCGAGATGGAACGGGAGGTGCCTTTGTCGCTGTTGATTCCTTGGGTGGCTTGGCAGCTAGAAGAGGTTGGCCCTGCCTTTGGAGCTGGCGTCCTCGTGTGAGCTGGCCGGAACATCTGCAGCACAGACATCATGCCAGTCTTCCCCATCGTTGGTAAAGCTCGAGTACGGGATGTGAAAAAGCCTTCATGTACTTTTTCGCTCCCTCCCTCTCCTTTGTTCTGTCCATTCAGCCAGAAGAACAGGCGCATTTATTCCAAGCGGATGCGACCAAACCGGACATGAAGGCAATGTCTGTGCAAACCGACAATGTTCACGCAGAACAGGGGGTGCATTCAACGAAAGGGCTGGCAATTCTTAAGAGAAGAGTTGGCATTCACTCCGTCTGTGTGCATTCCTACTAGGGTTGCCCTTTCTCGGGGATGTCCTTTCAAATTGTGTCATGACCAGTGCGCCAAAATCAAAAAGAAACTAGCACGGAAGCCAGAAAACGCTCACTTTTAGAGGACCCGCTTGCTATTTTCCAGCATTTAGTCCGAGCCACAACAAGTGGAGCCATGGTATGAGTATGACGCATAAAGGTCTTTGATGGCCTCTGACAATTACAAATAGTCACCCTTCTCCGGCTGCAACAACTCCCCTGGCCGGTTGGCTCTGAATCTGTATGGTTTTGCTGGATTCCATCTTGCTTTGAAGGAGTACTACCCTATCTAATATCGTTATGTGTATATATATATATATACACATATACATACATACATATATATATATATGTTGTATATTGGATACCATGATACTGGGTGTTCGTGCTATATTGTAAGGGCACCTACCTGGCACGTGGTTGGGCCGCCCATGTGAGTTTGCAGGAAGAACATAGGCGCCAAAATAATTGCACACATTTCTTGGCCCACATTTTGGGGCTACGAAGCTGAATCACACTTTCAAATGATGTTCATATCTTGCACCCCGCCCAAAAAAACAAGGAGCATCAAATAAGCATAATCTTGCAGGAGTCGCCCTTTACTCTATGACCAGGACTTAATTATCCCACAACCCCATTCTCATCATCCAAGGACCCTTGGGGCAGGTAGGCCCCGGCTCCGCTTCGATGGCAACCCCATGCCTCGCTGCGAGGCATGGCTTAGCGACCAGGCTCAACCTGCAAAGGACGGATGGGGTTGGCCCAGGTTTAAGCATTGTCCAGATGCTTATACGCATGTACGCATATATATATATATATATATATATATATGCGTATATGCATATATATATACATGTAGACCCAGCTTTAGGCATGTACACCGATAACTATATACACGCACACAGTTCGATCTGTGTTGTGCTGCTGATACTGTGACCATCATGTGCTTGTTTGGAAGATGATACATTATTATGGATGTACATATAACTGTGGAGCATCTGTATACACGTTTGTGTAGCGTGTATGTATACACGCACACACACACACAAACACACACACACACACACACACACACACACACACACACACACACACACACACACACACACACACACACACACACACACACACACACACACACACACACACACACACACACACACACACACACACACACACACACACACCCACCCACCCACCCACCCACCCACCCACCCACCCACACACACAGTGTTACTCTACACGGCGGCCGGGAATGCAATTACATGATAATAATGTGTTTAGATAGGTTGACGTCATAGATGTATCTACAGTTGGCAGCATATGTTATACATGCCGAACACTTATACACACATTCCGTTGTGTGCTTCCTTTCGTCCTCAACTTGTCACCAGCAAATACGATACTCCAGCACGGTTTCCCGCAAGTGTCCACCAATTCTTAACAAAGCTGACAAAGCTGGGAAAATCAAATCTGCACTCAAAAGGCCAAGCTCAAATCTGCAATTTCACCAATCATTCCATGGCTAAACAAATGTACCTGGCCTACATCGTGGTGAGCTCGTTTGAAGGCGAGCTCCCCATATAGACAGATACTCCGCAAGGCTTCCACCCAGGGGTTCCGATTCGGTAAGCGCACTTTCACTAGCTTGTTAAACATTTTGGCCCGAAGAGCAACATGGTTTGTAAAGCTTGGTGCGAGATGCCCGCCTAGATGCAGAGCCCGGTCTGGGAGCTTTTGGAGGGGAGCCCTGGCGGCTAAAGAGGCCCAAAGAAAAGAGTCCTTTTCTTAAATTCGCCTAGGCCAAACCAATCTTGGACCGCCAAGGGCTTCGAAACCCCAGCGAGATATCCGCCGATTCGCCGCCTCCACCCGGCAAGGCTCCAAGCGCCCTGGGCCGCCGCCCGGGAACTTGCAGCCCACCACGCCGGTGCAGTTGCAGGCCTCGCAAGGCAGAGAGAGGCAGCGAGGCTGGTATGAAGTGTCATGGGAGACCCCTTCTTGGCCTAACTCTGAGGTACACATATTTATAACTACACAACATTCAATATCCATGAAAAATATATTCCTGATGCTGCTTCTTGGTCGAAAGTCCTTATGTGGGTCATGGTTCCCTCCATAAGATGTTCATGACCAATGACCGCCCTTGCAAAAACCCAATCTAAAGGAGTCTTTTGACCGTGGCACATGCAGAGCGCTGAGCCAAGTTTGCCGAATTGGGAGACGGATTCCAGGAGAACAAGATGCCACCACTGCTTGCAGGACAGCGGAAACATGAATCATTTTGGGTCGGGTCCTACTTTCCACACACAAGAGCAAAGATCAAGACTTGGCAATACATTGTGTTTCATATGCAGTTAACCTAAATGTAGTGTTCTGAGGAGCCCAAAAAAAATGAGCCGGGCATTGATCACCCACGCTTTTAAGCCAGCAGCCGGTTCTCCTCATAAATAACTTGCTGCAAGGTGCAATCGGCGGTGCCACAGGGAGACCCGAATTTCGTTGTTTGGAACTTCCATCAAGAAGGGGTGAACAATCACGTAGCCGTTTACCTCGAGTCAGAATCAAACCTGCTCAAGGAGTCCAATGTCAACAGTGTTGCTCCGAAACGCCTGGCAAGAGTAGAACAATGGAGGTCGAAAAGATCATCATATCACCAACTTGATGTTTGGTCATCCTTTAAAGTCCTCCAACCCACCCCACAGCATATGGTTGCCATGGGCATCCTTGCTTGGTGCACCGTCCGACTGCTTTGGTGACTATGGCCATACTGAGGGTGGAATGTCTCAAAGTGTCGGTTGCAAACCTAATATTTGGCCTACAATTAAAATATCTAACATGGGTGCGTGCTTCTTTGAGGATACCCTTTCCAGGTTGGTTGATATCTTTGGGAATCCCTCCACACCCAACCAATATGGGTATGGGTCAAGTTAAACCCCCAGAGGACCGCGGGTTTCAGTCGATGCGTCTATGTACCGGGGCTTCATTTTGGGTACCTTTTTTTTGACCCCCAGCAACGAGGGTGTGAATTTCAGATCCATCTGAGACCTGCGATGCCCCTGAAGCCGCCCAAATCCAGGCCCACCCCCCTCGCTCCTGCGGGAGGAAGCGCTCAGCTGATTGAAATGGAGTTGGCAATCGGGAGGGCCGAAAGAGATACGTGCCTCGGGCGCTGGCCCCAGGGAACTCGAGGGCTCTTAAGGATATGCAGGGTGCATCCTTAAAGGCACATCCCAAAAGTCTTGGGATGCGGGCACGATTTGGACATTTCTGTGGGACAATTTGCTTTGAAGTACTTGGTTTACAAAGGATGTGGAACGCGCAAGCAAACGCTGATTGCTCCCCCCATCAATTCAGCAGGCTATGAATGTTGGGCTTCCCAAAAACATGGAACCCAAAAAGCGCGTCGCCCAAAGCAAAGGAGACTTCAAAGCATGATGTTGTGTTAAATCCACGTGAATCTGCAGGAATGCACCCGCCAGGAAAATGAACCATGCTTCTCACCCGATCACCATTTCGGCCAATTTAGCGTGAGCGTGAGTATTTGGGTAAGTTGACGTCTCACTGGGCAAAAAGATATGGGCAGCCCTGGCTTCCCTTCGAAGCGCGCATTCCCAACAGGGGTGCCCACTACCCGTCTCACGCCCAACCGCCGAGATGCAGGCGTGACAGGACAGCGGAAGGCTGGCGTCGCCCCCCCACACACGCAGCAGCCGCGAGTGGAGCAGATTCGCGGACCAGCGGCACACGGCGAGAATCCTCGGGTCGAATCAGACCCAAGCGGATTGGAGTGTCTTTTTCTGAAGTAACCTTCTTTTGTTCAGTTTGTTTTCCAAGAACATTGTCTTCCGAAATATATACATTCTAGAAACTCAGGTAGCGAGCAACAGTCAAATTACATGTTTACCGAAGAGGACATGGGACACCTTTGTTATCTATAACAATCTGAGCGAGCTCCCCCAATAATTTGAGTATGAAATTCAATAATCTAATACTACTAAGCTGAACTAAGAGATTGCAATATGGGGGACCTTCACAGTGGACATCGTTTTCCGAGGTGAGCTAGCTCAGCCACTGTCAATATGCGTTCCCAACTAACATGGGAACTTGGTATGTAACTCCCCGTTGTTCTCATGGTTTGGATTTGTCTTTAAAAAATAGGTAACCCCAGGAATGGTGGTTGTCCGTTTAGAAGGGGAAAGGAGCCCAACTAAGGCCGTGTTAAGTACTGAGTACGAGCTCATGTGGGCTTTCTCCCCCCTGATAAAAGCAAACAGGGGTTTCCCTCAAAAGATACACACCTATTTGGTGCATGTGCCCAACGTCGTCCCCCTGGTGAACCCATTTCCCTTCCTGGGCGCCCGACTCTGCGCCAGAAGACGCAGCGTTCCACGCCATGCCCGGGCCTCGGAAAGCCATCCGATCGTTTCCGGGCTGGGAATCCAATGGCTAGGTCCTCCAGTAGAGAGGATAGAAATAAGGGTACCAACTTTTTTCCGTAGTCTATTTTAGTAGGGGAACGCTCCCCAAAAAAAGGGGAGAGAAGGGCACTACTGCGGGACCGAGATGGGAATTGAGGTTCCCTTTTGATGGTTCCGAATTTGTATTTTGACACATACCTGGGCTGTCTGTTTTCAGATCCCCTGCGAAAAGTGAATATGTTTTAGTGGGTCAAATGGAAACTACCACCAAACCCTGAAAACCGAAAAACCTAAGGGGATGGTTGGGAACCACCAAGGATGGAGGTTCCCACTGTTTGTCACACTATGTGTCCCCTAAAATGGCAACGGTCTCCCTCTGGTTGCCCTGAATACCAATCAGAAGGGGACCACAAAGAGAAACACCCAAATGAGTCGTAATCAAAACCTGGTAAGGGGTCCGTCCATGACCCCAAGCGAAAGGGTATTGGTCATGGTCAAAACCACTTTGTTAATCGTGGGTTCACTGGGGGTAAACTTGAGTCAGAATCAAAACCCGGCTTTAAAGTGGTTTGCAAAGCATCCCAAAGGGCGGATGTCCGCACCTCATCATTGGGACTGTGCTAAGCTCCACTGGGGTTTGATTGTATGTCAAGCGACTGGCCTGAAACTATTCAAACTTTTTGGGCCTTTGCTGTTCAGCATCAACCGGGGAGTTGCAATGGCTATTCTTGTCATGGACGCAAAAGGAGATTCCTTTAAGTTCAGCTTTTGGGTTCCATGTGAATCTGGATAGGGGTACTGAAGTGATGAAGCCATCTACCCACAGCAAGTCTAAAGTTCGCCAACTCAAGAACAAGGCGATCCCTTCAATCTTCCCGTGCAAATTCGGAGCCTCCTCAGCACCGGAAAACAAAGCTAGCTGGTTGATGGGCATCCCTTTAGGCGCTGGAGTAAAGTTGGGGCGGTCCGAGTCCAAGTCCATCTACCACAGGTGAGCCTTCCCGTGGAAACCACAAAACCGTTCGGTGGGCAACGCTTTCGTCTACAGAAACATCAACTCATATTCCTTGGGAAGCTTTTGGGATGGCCGGGTGCTCGGGGAATGCGGGTTCTTCGCAAAGAGGCAAGCATTGAAGATGGTAGGTTTTTGTTGGTTCTCTCCTTCAAACTAATTACATGAGGGGTGTCTAATTTGATAAACCATTGATTCACTCCCCTGTAGACTGACATGGAAACCAACAAACGTGTCCCCGAGATTCCGATAAAAACAACTCCTCTTTGCTGGGTTCCGCATTCATCAGGAGTGAGCGCAGTTAGATACGGCTACTGGCATGGGCCGCCAAACTCCCGGCAAATACATACATACATACATATATATATATATATGAAATACATATACAACGTGTGGTTTCCCTTTAAATCTACCCGCCAAGGAGGTACCCTCCAATAAAAAACACATACCCACATGAGTCATGGTCGATACTATTTTGTGTTCCCAACTAACATGGGAATTTCGTGAATAACCCGCATTTGCTAATGGCCATTTGGTGAGTATGACCCCATGTCATCCCCCTTACTACCGTAGACGACGGCTAATATTGAGACTGGGACCCAGGAGAAATCGGGGTACAAACCGCGTGGTTGTATATCCACCAAACCCCCGGAGGGGGGGGGGGGGAAGTGGAAACAATCTTAGAATTCCCCCTTGTAACACTACGTTGTAGTTCATATGTATGACTCCCCTCTGTTCTAAGACATTGAGAACTGCAAAGGATATCTTTAATCCATGTCGATCTTTGATCTGTGCCAATGGTCGCTTTCAGGTCCTACTTACACACCCGAACTGGTTCTTTCTGAGCCCAAGCCCTGGAACAAAGAAGTTCAACTTGTTTCATGTCAAAGTTGTAAAAGTTCTGTTGGCATAGGTGGCCTTTTGGAAAAATAGATGGCCCTGGTCAATGGAACAAGCCCCATTTAAACCCGTACCATCTATGTTTTTCCAAACTCACCTAAACATGACACCTATGTTTGTTGGTCTCAGCCAGCCTTGGGTTTCTGTTGGGTTTCCAACTCGGGCTTCCAGGCCCAGCCTGCTTCCGATGTCTAAGGCTGCCGCCCGCTCTCTGCTCTCTCGCCCACGGCCCCACGAGCCAACGCTGGCGGATTTTCGGCGCAAGGTCGGAATCAAGCAGTTAAAAACGCGAGAAGCAGACTTGCACGGGTTTACATGGCAGGCTTAGTTTGGTTTTACATGGCTTTGCATTGGTTTACATAGGCGTTTACATGGTTTACGTGGGGGGGTACATGCTTTACGGGTTTACATGGTTACATCTGGACAAATCATATGATTCGCGAACCGTACATATCAGTACAACATGGACAACCCTTTGTGGCTGCTCTTTGAAGGGGAAACCAAGGTGAAAGCCCTAATCACAAAACACGCTTTCCTGGTTTCCTGTTGTAGCAAATATCCACAAGTTTACCGATTCCCCGGTTTGCTCAAAAATGCAGACACGCTTGTTGGTTGTTCTACCCTCACAAGAAGGGAGCCTCTTCGTGTGTAGGCAAAAAGAGAGTCACAAGGAAGACACCAGGCTCCTAGGTGTCCTTTCGCGGGGTACCGGCAAAAGCAGCGCCTTTTGGGCGTGTCTTTCTTTGGGTGACCCCGAATGGCTTCGGCTTTCCTTTTGGCTTTCCATTTAACACAAACGAAATCGGCACCCTCCAAAAAGGACACACGAATCTCCGAACCAAACTGACGTAAAGAGGACGCCTATTTGACGCTCACGGAGAGCGCGGCCAAAGTCAGCGAAGTGAACGGAACCCGAAGCGCCTGGAGGAGTTGCCCGGGGAGCAGTCCACCAAGTTCAGGAGCCCCGGGCCCAACTGCGAGCCGACGGACAGGGCACTTGGGATCACCGTGGGCTGTTCCCGTATTCCGATTGGGTCTTGAGCCAAGTCCGTGAGGCATCTGCTTTTGCCAACTCATCACGAACGAGCAAGATGCTTCACAATCTAACGAGCGTTTCGAGCCAAGATTTGTCAGCGGAATCCATCTATGTGCAATTCTGGCAATGGACCCGAAACCTGAAAAAGGCATTGAAACCCCCAAGTGAAGAACCTTCATCATGGTGACCTCCAAATGAGCTCGCTACGATCTGCTCAATTTTGGCCCATGAGGAGAAACTCCGGGCGCCACGCAAAAAGGTGGGTGATGTTCTGTGGCGAAACTTGAATCCTCCCCTTATTCGTGCTTACTCCTTTATTCCGAAATCAACAAGCCTAGCAGAGGCCACAAGCAAAGACAATTGCATGAGTTTCTCAGATTCCCTTTGCTTGGTGGTTTGTGTTCAAGAGTTTGTCCTCCATGAAACCAGGGTGTTTTCTGTGCCCAGACTGCCAAGTCTCTGAACCGTTTTTGTGGTAACCGACAGTTCGACTTTTTGAGCCCCACAGGGGAAGTAAGAACTTATGACCAAGAGCGGCTCGGAACTTTGCTGGGCAAACTGAGAGATTCCGAAAGCGACTCGGAAGCTTACCTTGTGCTGAACTTGAAGTGGATATCCAACACTTGGGATACTCTGTCCTGACGCCCACAAGGAATACTGGTTTGTATTCCCATTTACCATCTACAGGAAGCAGGAGCTTCAAATCCCCAAACCACCAAGGGATACCAGAGTTTCTACTTTTGACCAACCTCCTCTCCGGGGAGCAACGCTCGACGCCAAGTGCCCATAGGAGCCATAGGTCCCCCAAAAGGACCTGGGAGAAAAAGCAGTGAGCCCCCTCGCTTTTGTCGGAAACTCAGGGCTCATTGGCCCATGCCCCAATGCGAAACGACACACCCCCACTGTTGATAGACTGCTTGCAATCCTCAAATTACTCGGGTGTTGATTGCGGCTCAAATTTAAATGGACCATAGACTAGCCCAAATCTTTTCCAAAATGGGGGGCGGTCCTTAACATTGTCAGTTTTCTTTTGTCTCCTTTTAAGTACCAACCATAAGGGGCTCCACTTAATACCTTTTAAATCAATATCGGTTCAGATGTTTCAATATTAATATTACTATTAGACTATTATTATTCAAGAAGCCCCTAATCGCACACTAGGCTATAAAAACGCAAAGGCCAAGACATGATGAGGCTCATATAGACCATACTAGAACCCCCATGAAGGCGACGCGATAAAACCAGCTGCCAGCTATGGCTTGGTCCTTTGCCTGGACGGGCACGCTGAACTCCAGGGCCAAGATGGCCCCTCTGGGCGCGTACCTGGCAGTACGGGCCCAACATGACGGAGTCGGGACCCTGAGCTCGAGGCACGAGTCATACTCAAACCCATCGGTATGGTGCACCCCGAAAAAGGAAGAAACAACGTAAGAAGGCGGCTGCACCTATTTCTGGTTGGGCCTATCCCTTACTAACCTTCATCTACCCTGGTTTTGACTGCGGCTCGCATGAGTTACAACTATGCTTTCCATCCCATGAACTTAATGGAGTAAGAGACTTTTGTCAGGGGTCACTCTACCGCGCTTATCAGACTGTGAGGTCCATCCCAGGAGCCTAGAGCAAGCCAGGCGTAATAGATTGCGGCGAGGCCATGGGCCAAGCCATCGTCGTTCAACTCGGTCGATTGGCAATTGGGGTTTCCTATGGCTTAAACATGAGCTGTATACAGAACATTGGTTTAAAAATGGGGGTTCACTACCCTCTAGATTTCACAATGGAAGTGGACACCTAGTGGCCTGTTCAAGAGGGCTGTCTTCCGAAAGTGGGTAACCCCGAATAACCGACCCCTTACTGCCACTCTTGGCCCACATCTGGAGTAAACAGAAACCAATGTTCTTTCATGCTTGGAATACCCTAAATAAAAAAATAGTGTTGGAGGAGACCCCACTTGTCAGTCAGTTTGTGATCAAAAGCTGCCATCTTCAACCAGCAATTGTTCGGCCTGGCCCCTTCATTTTTTCAAGCGGGACGATACTCGTTCATACTATGAAAGCCCAGCTAAGAGAACAAAGTATTGAGGTAGTTTTAAACCATACTAATTTATGCGAATACCACTCATGGCAGGGCGTTGGTGACACAAGGCCACCTTCACATTCTCCAGCTGTTCATATTACTTGCTGATCAAAGGGGCCGCAATGAAATCAATCCATGTCCTCTGATCGTGACAACCAACCGATGATGCGTTTGGTCCAACCCACCACTCACCCGGGGGCCACGAAAATTCAGGGCCCAAGGATGTTTTCCCGGTCATAATCACATAATCTAGCAATTCTCCCCCGCCAAAAGGCTGGTAGTAAGACAGGTGCTGGGCGAAATGCCTAAGACCCGTTCAAAGATGCAAAGGCCCCTCCCCACTTTGCGACTTCCTTCCATCGACTACCATTGGTCACCAGCACTAGAAACGGGAGCACCACATGGGCTTCGGAGCCAGGGCGAAGGTGTCGAGACGCCTCGCGTCACTGGGCCTCGGGCCGCGGGGTGGAAAGCAGGAACATCGCACGTGGGTTTGTCTCAAAATTGAGAGACCCGCAAAATGGTTGGTGTCCTGTTTCCTTTTGGCTTGTCTTTAAATCCAACATGGGGTTAGGTTTGATGGGTATAGGCAAAGTTGTCCCAAGACGCAGCCAAAAGAGCCGAGGGTCGAGGCATGTGAGGCGAATGCTGATAGGCAACCCAACGGACGCCGATGCCCTCTTGAAATAAATGATTGCCTTCAGATCAAACCAAAACCAGACACGGCCGCAATATCCCTGAACAAAATTCCTTCGCATGCCCGTAGTTGGCCAGTCGCCCCACATGCCCATAAAAGCTGGCAAGGGGGTTGCTTGTACAAACAAGCCGGTCTTCCATGGTGCTTCCATTCCACGTTAGTGGGAGGGCATTCCCTCGCAAGTGTCCGACATCTGTCCAAAATGTGCCTTCTCCAACATGAAACAAGTCCCCATGACTACTTGATCACTGTCAAAGGGGATTCCCTTGGGATCACGTCCCACACGGCTTGTCTCGTGGCAACCATGCGACAAGCCGTGTGGGACGTGATCCCAAGGCCAACCCTAAAACCCGATTCCTCCCAACCGTCTTTGGATCGGTCTCACAACGAGGTAATTACCTCCTTTTGGAATCCTTTTGGATGTTTCAAAGGGAAACATTGTGGCAAGATGTGGCAAGCTAAAGCCCCGCCCATGTGCCACTTGCATCTCCCTCAGCCCCTTGTTGCGCCTGAGGCTTTTCCAACTGGGCACCCGGCTCCATAAGTGCAGGTGTCAGGCTCAGGATGTGGGGAAACATGATGTGCCTGTCCTTGGCAGAACGGCCCCAATGTACTAGTTGTTTCACACGGCGAGTTCTGACTGGCGTCGACGCTCAATAATTTCAAGGGCGGAACCACTGGCGTTGTCACTTGCTCTTCCATGAAGACCCTCCCTTTTGGGCAGCCAGATACCAAACCTGGGAAAAGAAGGGTTTGCACAGGAGCGATCTGCTGTTTGATTGTGAACACGAGCCAGTGTGCAGCCACTATTATCGATTGAACAACCCCCATGTTGAGCCATGGCTAGCTTGTTTCAAGGAGTCCACCCAAAACCCAAAAATAACAAAAGGGCCAGGTATTGGTTTCGCGTTGGCTCGAGTGTCCTTTCTTATGGTACCTTGGCTGGTAAAGAAACACAATCCCCACAAGCAGAAAAACCTCGAGAGGACTCCTTTCCCGAACCTTTATCTGCCCACTAGCAAAGAAAACGTGAGGGAAGGGCTGCTTTATTAGGGGAACGCCGCCCTCTTTCACATACTTGGGGGTAGGTTGGCCCATCCCGGATCCTCCCATCCGTTGCTCAAAGCTAGCGTCACAATTGGCGGCTCCGCGGTGCACCGATCAATTGTGAACTAGGTCCTCCAGTAGAGAGGTTAGAATAAGGGTACCCTGTTTTCTGTAGTCTATTTTTAGTAGGGGAACCCTCCCCCAAAAAAGGGCAAAAGGACCTAGTGATCAATTAGGGTTCGCCCCTCTGGTTTGTATAGGGAATTTAGTGAGTCCCACCCATGTCCCGCATCGCCAGGACCTTCATGCGGCACAAAATCGCTTGTTGATCCCCTGGTTCCCCACGCTCCTGTTAACTCCAAGCTCGTACCAATTCATCTATGCGCGGATCAGTAAGCTTGCAAGCGAAGCGCAAAATCTATGCCGGGTTCGAGGATGTACTTTCATCCCATGATTTTGGCCCCTTACATCCTCCGGTATAACGATTTCCCAACCACAAGTGACCTTCTGCAAAATAGATGGCCCTGGTAAATCGAAAAGCAATCTCAGTCAGGGAAGCCCAGCTTCCGATCAAACCAACCGGGACACGCCATCGCCCCACTCGGGCCGACTTCCGTCCGGGCGTCGATGACTCTGAAAGCCGGCGCGGGGTTTCTGGGGCCCGCCTTCACCAGGCCGCCCTCCTGCGAAATCCCTCCATTTACTTAAGCCCAATAGAACAAAAAAAACAATATACTTTTCAGTAGTGATAGATTCCCCTTAAAACCAACAGGGAAAAATAAAATAGATTCTGAAGCAAATGGAAGATTCTCGTGGCCGTATCCGCAGTAGCCGAGACTGAAACCCAGTGTGTGTTTGCCCATTTGGTTGAGGGAACATTGTGGAAAGTGGCTGGTGGAAAAAGCCATTATTCTTGGCAAATCTGAGCTCACAGAGCTATATAATATGTGTTGAATCTGGTTCATATTTAGTCAACCCTAAGATATCAAATGTTTTTGGAGGAGACGTTAGTATGAGTCAGGGTTGACATCATACAAAACAAGCTGGGGCACTTGGAGTACGTAGAAGAGAAAGCCGCGTCCAGAGTTGGTCGAAGAAGGTATGATGTGTGTGTGTGTGTGTGTACGCGTTCAGTTTGGATTGTAGTTGCGTGAAATGTGATTAGTTGTGTTGCGGCGTCCTTTTCGTCAGAACAGTCCAACCCTCTGTCCATGGTTGTGAAAAACAACTCTTTCCGCGAGACCGAAGTGGGATTCCCATCATCCCCTTTGCTAACTTTGTCACTTTAGACAGAAAGTGGCAACCTCAACCCCCCCTCATTTTTCGACAACAATGGTTCTGCCAGGGCAAAGGTTGGTTGAAGAATCCGGTCGCACATCCGCAGAATATGAAATGGGGACGGGTGTCCCCCCTGCAATTCCAGGGCGATTTGTTTTCGAAAGTTGGAACCACCTCAAAAGTGATTGGTGGACATGAATCCCAACCTAAATGATGACCACCAAAGGGTCCTCAAGTAAATGTCATACCTTTGTAAGGACTGGATGAAGGGAATTAGCAAACCCCTACCCCCATCCTTTTGGCCGAACTGGCAACACCAAGTGGGCGAGGACCCGGAGCACGGTTTGAGTAAGGGCATCCTTTTGGGTGATAGGGAAACCAGAAGGAACGCCGCTGCGACTGCAGGGGGTTCCAGGGTTGGGGCAAAGCTAACCTCCCACCACAATAAGAGAAGAATGCCATGCCTCTGCATCAGCATTGGATTTGCCTTGCATGAAGCCTCCAGTAATTGAAAAACCGAAAACACACCTTTTGAAGGGGCCAAAAGGTTCTGGAGGATCACCCAACCTACTCCCCACAATAAAGGATCCTGCTGTTTGCTCTGTTGAACACGTTTATAGAAATATATAACCCCCCTAACATTCTCTGCATGGATCCGTTCATTGTGCCATTCAATCGGATTCCCTCAGCACAGCCAAGTTCATTTGGGCAAGTTGCAATAGTTCAACACCTTACAGGCTTGTCTTCAAATAGGAAACCGCAATTTCAGGTAGGTGGTATCCCTGTGATCTCCCTTTTTAAACTGTCTCAAACATCATACTTCACGCCCCTGAAACAAGGAACCCCCGCGCAACGGACTCCAAGGACCTGAAGGATCAAAATCATTGCTGCCTTGTTGTTTGTTTGATCGCTTGCAAACACCATATTTTCCAGTCATGACCAGGTCCTCAAAAGCCGACTTGGCGAACATTGAACAAAAAAGCCTCTCCCCTTCAGACTAGTGGGACCTCAAAAAGACACGCTTTGAGGACCAAACGAAAGGCTCTGATTCCTCAGGTCCAATGCGGGTCAAAGGTGTGACATTTGACCCGTAAATGGTCCCAAGAGGAAACAATGGTAGTCTTCCAACAGCCGCCTTCTGATAAGGGCGGTGTGGCACCCGGGAGCCTTCTGGCAAGGGCTAAAAGCGGAAGAAAGCTGGGCCCAATAACGGGAAGTGCCCTTTGATGGATTATAGTGCAACCGCTCCGTTTTGGATTAAAAAAACCCATAGCAATCATCAAACACACCTTGATGACAGGCATGTCCAGCTTACATCCTTCAGGGCCAACCCAGTTCCAACCTTTCTCTTGTAAAGAAAGAACAGTAAGGCCAAAGATTAAAAAGGCAAGTTGAGTCTGGCAATGCCAAACACCCCAACATGGGTAATCTATTGCCTAGATTCATTGCAAAGGCCAAATGGCTCTGTTCTTTTCCCACCCACCCTCGCGTGTTGCACTTGACGTGCCCCAAACAGCCGCAACAACCGAAAGCCAACGCCAAGCAGCGAACTGAAAGCCAAACCGAAAGCCAACGAAAGTCGAGAGTCCTCCCGAAAGGCACCGTGCGTGTAATGGACGCTGTAGGCCCTGCCCCGCATCAAAGCCGGCAACGTGCAGGTGACCTGAAGCGGCCCAGGTCAAAAAAAAAAAAGGAAACGACGCGGGCGGATGGAATTTTCAAGCCTTGGCATGTCAGCAAACAGCACTTGCTCTTTTTGGAGCCGTCTAAAGATGTAGACAGGTGTTAGACCAAACTGTGGCCTCTTTATGTGCTGACCTGTCCTGAACCTAAAAAAACATGTAAAAGCCAGGGTCAAAACAAACGTCCCGGGTGATGTTGCAAGCCAGTCTTGCCCCTGCAGCAAAGCCACGGCCCAAATACACATCCAGACGCAGCCAACACTACCTGCTCACAGCGTAGCTTGCAAACAAAATGCCACGCAATTTCGCAAAGCACAGTCAACTTACCGAGTAGCATGACAACCAGCATTGCAGCCACGTGAGTGCAACATGATGTCTGGTAGAGTCGGCTTTCTAAGCCTCTGTGTTGGGATTTGTATGATCTGCCAGAGTCTAGAGCGTGTGGGAACGTGACCTGTGCTGGCACGGTATTGCGCTCGTGCCCTGCTCTCATCTTGCTAGCGGTAAACAGCAGCCTTCTCCAACACATAATAAGAGGATCAAACATTAGAAGCAGGAATCGTACATGTTAGTAGTTGAGGTTCATAATTTGAATGCCATCGACATCCGATGAAGTGTTCGGGCACACGCCTGCCTGCACTGAGTTGCCAATCAGCAACTTCAGTAACTTGGCAATGCTCATGAGGGAAAATAACAAGGCAAGCTTTCTGGTACATTATACTTACAATGCCGCGGAAATGTTGTGAACTGAACGGTGCAAAAGTGAAAGCAAGGATATCTTGCCAGGACAGTCAGCGGGTGCCCAAAAAAACGGCCGCTACTGCGGGATTGGGGAAGTGCACGGCCTGTTGGGCGAGCCGCCTGGCGCCTGACGAGCTTGCACACTTGATCACGCCCGAAGACGTGAAGCAGTCGCGAGGCTGGGCCACCAGAACTTGAACACTCGCGCGCCTTGCCCGCTGACCACCCTTCGAAACCGCTGGGAACCGTTCGGAACCGTTCAGGTGAGGCAAGGCTGCCCGAGAACGCAGGCAAAGTGCGCGATGAAGATCCA
The DNA here is from genome assembly GCA_963377175.1 of Effrenium voratum. Classification (NCBI taxonomy): domain Eukaryota; class Dinophyceae; order Suessiales; family Symbiodiniaceae; genus Effrenium; species Effrenium voratum. The sequence continues at coordinate 111,358 of CAUJNA010003777.1, read as the reverse complement.
GTTGATCCACTCAGCCAGCCCGTCTCTTTTCAGTGGAGAACCCGCCAAAGAAAACGGCATTCAGAGGGTGCCACGATGCTTCTCCTTTTTTTCTCAGCAGGGTTTTTTCTCAGCAGGGTGATTATTCGGAGAAAGGGGCCCATGATGAAAGAACTTGCATTTTTGTTCGCTGCCCTTCTCACCTTGGTCTAAAGGGGAACCACAAGGAAACCCAACACTTTGGAGGTCCCACAATTTTGACACATACCCAAGTAGCTCTGTTTGGTCTCTTGTGCTTTGACTTAAGCAGTGGTTGGTTGCTTGAATGCTTGGTTGGGAGGGCAGGCGGCCATGCCTGTGACTATTTGTCATTTTGAAGAGATTCCCTGGGTATCAATTCCTTAACCCCAGTAATTATTCCACAACCATGAGTCAAATAAACCAAACTCAAGTGCAGGGCACGTCCGTGGGCGTGTCCGTGCTGAGCGTTGGCTTTGCGACGCTGACCCCGCACGACTTCAAGCGCGAAGCGCCGCTCGCCAGCTCTCGCCACGCCTCGATAGCGAGCATGTCGTGGGCCGTCGGGCCGCACACAGGTAGGGCACGCGGTCCACATCCACGCGCCCAAGCAGACGCTTGCGACGCACAGCAATGCACCGCCTTTTTGTCGAGGGATCCGCGCAAGCCGTGGTATGCGAGCAAGGAACGTGGTTCTTCGTAGGCCCCGCACTAAGAATGAACGGACCCCACACAAATCCAAGCAGACACGTAAAAATATTCAACCAGCACACAGCATGATCCCGGTATCCCAAGAACGCCGAAGGCAACCTCTGACTGGTATAGCACTCGTTCCGCAAGATTTGGCTCTAGGTCCGACCACCACGGCTGCCCAGCTGCCCCAGTTGGCAACCAAGGGCCTTCTTCAGCCAGTTGCTTTGTAGGATGTTCAAAGAAATTCAGTTGGGAGCAAACAACAATATGTCCAATGGGGGGCAACGCACATGGAAGCTGCAAAAAAAGGTTGTTGGGTTCCTGTGACAATTGGATTTCCCTGATCTTCGCTGTTGATGCTGACGCCGGATGGATAAACTACAATATGGATGAATGGATGTGCAGGCAAGGGAAGAATAAACCCCTCCTCAATGGCACGCCGCCCCCGACTAATCGAAGGGCTGATGATGGTTGAGTGATGTTGTCTCCGTGACGGTGGAAACTGGATCCCTCTAAGCCTTTCCCCTAGTTTCCTCAAACAAAGCCGTGAGTTAGGGTCTTGCTTTCTCACTTTCGATTGAGTGGATCGGCCAAGCAACGGAGCGAAACCTGATACCAAAACATGGTCTCCCCAGACGCGTTTCAAGTCCCGGGGGGTGGATCCGGGGAGAGGGGTTTGGCAAAAAACGGAACACCCGCGGAAGGCCACGAGTTCAGGGATGCACTTTCAGAATTAAGTTGGCCCAACTGTACCCCTTGGTGTCTTTACCAAGGTACTCGTTGTACTCGGCCCGTATAGTCCTGTTGATCTTCCCTGTTTCTCTTGACCAGTCTGGGCCAGACCTGGATGTCCAAACAGTGAAGCAGGTAAGCTAAGCCTGTAAAATGGTTCTCCTCTTGCAATGGAAGTGGCCAGGCGGGTTTCGAAGACTACAACCATGCTCTTGAAAAGTAGCTTTGTTCAGATACATTGGGAAAAAGGGTCATGCTCTGCAAACAGCCCAAGCCCGGGATACTTCAAAATACACCCTGGGCCAAGGGCCTCCTACCAACCTCCGGTCCCCGGGCGCCAGGCAGTGGCGTGCCAAATGAAGCAGCTGGAGCTCGGAACGTGGATGGCCTGGGGATCCAACACGGGGCTCGCTATATCTAAAGCATCACCAAGAATGGTGGTTGTCCCTTTAGAAGGGAAAGGAGCCAATTAAGGCCGTATTGAGGGCCTAGTAAGAGCTCATTTGGGCTTTCTCTCCCTGATGGAAGCAACCAGGGGTTTCCCTCAAAAGATGCAGACCTATTCTGGGTCCTCCACTAGGGAGGTTAGAAAAAGGGTGCCCGATGTGTTTGTTTTTCTGTTTGGGAACCCTCCCCCAAAAAAGGGCAAAAGGGCACTACTGGGGGGACCTAGACAGGGCTCACGATATTTAAAACATCACCTAAAGGAAACCCACTTTGCACTTTGCATGCCTGAAACAACTAACAAGGGAACCACACGGGAAACTGCAATAAGTGTCTCGCACTTGGTCCAAGAATAGTTAGTCCAAGCTTCCATCGGAAGCTTAAACGTGGCATAAATGAGGTGGGTGCCATATGTCTGGGAAATCTTTACCGCACACTTCTGGGAGAAGCTCGGATTGGCATTGGGGACGCAGGTATTTTCAAAGTGGCCACAAAAGAGGAAAGGACCGTGAAAGCACAAATCGAGCACAGCACAAGGGGCACAAGACACAAGATAAGACAGCAAAAAAAAGTGACGAACAAAAACACATGCCTTCGCAGTCCATTTGTCATCTGGGAATTCTCATTTGCTACTAGCTCAAGCGAGCGGGCCCCAGCTAGCTTGAATTGACAAATCAAATCGACAAACCAAGGGGTTGATCCACAAAGAGGGCCGCTGCAAGCTGGGATTGCAAGCCCCAATGTGCAAAAGGTCGGTAGACCTTTTGAATTTTGATGGGACGCTTAGTTGGGTGTCTTTTTCAGGGCATCTCCCAAAAATGGTGGTTCTTGGTTTCCCTTCAAAGCCACAAAGCCGGGGTGCCCCCAACAAGACGCATTTCTTTGGTTCCAAAAAGCTCGCGAGTTCACGCCATGCAAACGGGACTAGCGAGGCATGGCCCAGGCCGGAGGCTCAACCTCCGGAAACCCGAGGCATGGCCCGGCGTTTTTCTTGTCTCGGGACTCGGCGCCGCGAAAAAACTGGAACCCGGCGTCCTGTTCTCGGGTGAGCAACCTCTTGGATCGAGATCCACGGGAGCTTAATACCCCCTCCACCCAAAAAAAGAAAGAAACAAAGGGTGAACACCGCCAAAAACGCCGTGGGTTTCGACTGGCACCATCATGAAGCAAAAACGGAAATTCGAAAGAACTCTAGTAGAACACATTCAGCAAATCAACATGAGTCTGGGCCTTTCACACCTGAACGCCCACTTCCCACCAATCCTAACCATCTGCTAAGCTGGAAAACAAAGTCTTCCTTTAAGGCCATCCGAAGTGCAATTGGGGCTCCCAATTTTTACGTCGCACCACTTCCCTACCCGGAGGTCTCTTCAAACAGCTTCGGTGGGACCTGTGCGCTGGGGGCTAACAAACCTGCGGGTTGCGCGCCACCCGCAACCTTCAGCCAAGGAGCCCCTGGGCTGTCCGGGTCAAAGGGCAAGGGCCTCGGCACGGACGGTAGTGGATGGATTGGTAAGTTGGTTGGTGCGTGGCTGGGTTGGTGGGTTGGTGGGTTGGCGGGTGGTGGGTTGGTGGGTTCGTTCGTTCGTTCCTTCGTTTGTTGCTTCCTTGATTGCTTGCTTGCTTGCTGCTTTGCTTGATTTCTTTCTTTGCTTGCTTGATAGGCTGCAATGCTGGCAGGTTGTTTGGCTGCTTGGTCGCTTGGTTCGCTGGTCGCAAATTGGTTTGACACAGTGTTCCAACTGACCCGCGGAGTTGACTGGCCAAAATTCTGAGTTAGCTCTGTTGGCCCCACAAAATCATTACACCATCCACCAAGCCAATACATCTGAGTTTGCCGACACAACGGATAAGTTGACAAAGGAGGCCTGCTTTGGACACCAGACCTTAGGATGAGCGTAATGCTGATTAAGGATCGCGCAAGGTCGGCTGGCCCATTCTTACAAGTCCAGGTGCTTTCGAAACCAAACAAGACACATGTCCTATTTTCATTTGGGCTGAATGCGTGTTTCTTATTCTGATTTGCTTTTGAATGGGGGAAGTATCAGCAGCCACTCTTCAGATGGGCTTGACCCACATTGGAACCGGTCAAAGCAGTTCACCGCAGCCTGGACCTGCTTGGACCACTCCAAATGCTCTCGATTCGCTTCATGGCCCAGTGCTTCTTGAGGTAACCACGGGAAACCATATGAAACTATATATAAATTTAAAGTTTAAGAGACGGGCTGTCTCATCTGTCTCTGAAAATCGTATTAAGACGTTGACGACCAGCATCGCCAACCCGTAATAGAGGTTTCCTTTGTACATGGCAATATGGATTCCATCCTTTCAGCCTCCGGGCTTCCTACAGTTGACCCTGAAAGGTTCCAGCGACCGTCCAAAGGCCAACAGTTCTCCCGTTCTACCAGCATGGTTGTACTCCGCGGCAGATTCAGATGGAACCCAAACAAGCCTCAACCTTGAGAAAAAGCCTAGAAGACGGGTATGCACTCCTCCAGATTAATTCAGAACCCACTTCACCTTGACCGCCGAACCCACCGCTTTTAGAGGAAACTTCAGTGGGGCGCTCATCTGGTGGGGCTCTATGTCAACTGTCCACCATGGAACCATGGAAGTGCACAAAAAGGTTCGCAAATGCGCACCAAAAAGTTCGGCGCAATTCCGCGTGTGGTCTCAACATTTCTGCCCGGAACCCGCGGTGGGGGTCCAGTTTTCAGCTGAAAGCCGCGCATTTCCCCTCGGGTGTGGACTCCTAGCGCCATTTACCTAGTCTTCGACCCCCTGCAAACGCTTAAACACGTTGTTGGATAGTCGAGAAGCAGAGAAGGTCAAAGGTCAAAGCCAACAAACTTGGGGCCAAGCGATGTCGAACGCCTTCCGAAATACGCAGCTCCCAAACCCCGTTGCCCAGTGAAACAACGAAATAGAACATAATTGGTCTCCACACGTAAACAAAATCTTACATGCTCAAACACGACTGCGGGTCAGAAAGGATGCATAAAACAAACATGGGCTGTAAGCAATGCCGCTTTTCCAGAGGACGCTCCGTGTCTCGCTATCTGAGTAGATTGACCAAACTAAGTCAATACTGTTGATTGAACTCGTCCAAACCCAAAACCCAAAACGGCCAGGACCTCAGGGACTGAGTTTTGGGGCGCGAATCGCCTGACTTTCGTTGCGCTCGGGTTGTTGGCCGAATCGCATCTCCGTGGCATTGGTCTCGTTGGAGAGATCGCTGTCATTGTAGCCTGCCGGGCCAGGACAGGTTGAAGGGGCCCCTGTCCGTCAAACCCTGAATTATCACCCAATGAAACATGCGCCTGACGAGGGTATGCGAATCCTTTGAACTTACATACCCCTGAATACATAGAGAGGGTTCAAAGGGGGGTACGCGCTGCTTTCTTGTTGGGTTCATGGCCATGGAGTCAGGCCATGACTCCATGGCCTGTTGAAAGGGCGCTTCAACCACCAAGTCACAGGAATACAGGAATGTGATATCCAATCGCTCTCCGTGTGAGAAAGCTACATTTATAATGCGGGGCTGTCTGATGAGCTCAAGATGCGATCGCCAGTGCTTGACATAGATCAGCTGCGTAGCCCGTCCACTGGCAGGGTAAAAAGTGACCTCCTCCGCTTCTGCGTCCGTACAGAGTTGCAGCAAAAGCAAGCAGCTCAACCGCCTCTGCGAGGCCCCTCATGAGCTTGAGCTTGATGCCCGCCGAAGGCGAGGGCGTTACGCCATTCAGCTCCGCTCGGCAACCGTCTCGAGGTAGTGCACCACATCCCACCATGCATGCGTCTGTCGCTTTTACATAGGCGCATATCCCTTCGGGTGGCAGCTATCCCGGGTTCCTCATGTGTTCCCTTTAAACATCACCCCAAAGAGACTCAAACAACATCGCATCGGCAAGCAAGAGGTGATGGTCAAACCACCGCAAATATGCGGACCAATGATTGTTCTAGTCTTCCAGGTTGCCATTCAAAGGGCAGGCACTCGTCTAAACATACATTTTCAAAGGGGTCACTGCATCCCCCAGATGAAGTGTTGATCAATTGAGTGGAATCAAAGAAGCAACTTGCCCCTCCTCATTTTGGGAGGTCCTAACGAGCTGGGAAACAGAGACAAAGACTCCCGCTTCCATGAAAAGAGTGAACCTGGGTCGGGGCTATATTATATAGTTTAAATATACATCAAACTATACTATCGTTTGAACAACCTCCTTTTGGCTAGCATTCAAAGGGGGCCAAGGGTCTGGCTGTAAAAACCGACTGGGCCCCATCCTAGAACGAGCCCATGTTGGCTTTTTTTTTCCGGGGGTGGACTCATCTTGGTGGAAACAAACTTCAGCACTTGAGGCTCAAGAAAAGCTGGAACTTGTGAGGTGGGGTTGTTTCCACCGGGGGTACCCAAAGAATGGGGCCCGGATTCACTTTGGTGTCTCTGTGAAATACGCCAATAACGGCACCAATCCCTAATCAAGACCCCCCTCGCAAATGGGTTCTAACAAATAGGCTATAGGATGCGACACACGGGATTCTCTTTTGGTGCAAGCTGGATATTGGAACCTGTTTAGCAACCCAAAAGCGCGTATTCCAGGCATGCACCTGACCCGTTCAGTTGGCGGACTTTCGGCGAACCATTTGTTTTTTTCTGAGTTGACTCCAAGCAGGCGAAACAGCAGCCACCACTTGACTTTCGATTTCCATTGTTCTTCTTGCTGTCCGTTTCTCTGTTGCCCAGTGACCGTGGTCGAAAAGCGGAATCTTTTTTGCAGTTGACCTGGTCCCAAACCCAAAACGAACAAATAAAAGCTGAATCCACTAAACTGGGGTTTGGTGTCCACAATCCCCCGGTCCAAATGGGGCTATCTTTTTGGAAGGGTGCATGTACGCCCTTTTGGGGTGGGAAAGGAAAACCAAAAAGGAGATCGTTGGCATTTCGAGGGGTCCCCCACTTCAACACACCTCGGTGTTAAAGAAGGAGTCTGGACAAATGCTTCACAATTACCAGGCCCCCCCCAAGCCTGGCAAATGGTCGGTTGAGAGACCTCCTGCTTTTTTGGGGGGGGCCATTTGCCAGCCGTTGAGGGGGTGCTGGTGCTTATCCCTTTTTGCATCAATGGCTCAGCTGTTCAGTGACCCTGGAAAAAAGGGAACCCTTTTTGGGGAAGACCATTTTTTGTGGGGCAGCCACCAGAATAAAAGGGGAAAAGGGTGCCACTGAACAACTGAGATGGACTCAGCGCCCACACACAAAAACCACCTACCGATCCATGAGCCCCGGGCCCTCCAACTCCTCGCGCAGCACCTGGCGCCAGGTCCGAGCCGTTGAACGACCCGTTGAAACCAACAAGCTGGTGGGGTTCAGCCCCCAGTTTGGGTGACCTGGCTGTGGCTCAGAAACAGGTACCCAACATGGAAGCCTGGTAAGTGGGAACGTGGACTAAAACTCACGGTGCGGTGGTCTAATTTTGACCCATGCCCACCTTTGGCCGACCTTTTTTTTCTTCTTCTGGCCCCCAAAAAACGCCAGGAGGTCACTTGGCGGACCCTTCACCCTGCGACGTGTCGAGTCCCGGGTTCGCTTCGGCCGCGCTTCCGGGTCCCGGGCCCTTGCCATGGGATCGGCACCTGCGACGCGAAACCAGCAGGGGCCGACGTCGACCAGGAGTGAAAGGGAAACCAGAGGGAAACACCCCAGGTGATAGAGTTGGATCAAAGGCCCAGGTGATAGAGTTGGATCAAAGTCAACACTTCCCAGGTGATAAAGATCAAGGGCCCTGGAAGTCTTTGAATGGAGTTGTGCTTGAAGACCAAGTTTGTGAGAGTTCATTGACTCAAAATTGGCAGTTATTTAGCATGGTAAGGTCGAATGAGACCTCGGCTGGGAGGGAGTTTGCCTCAACGGTTGGCCGGGAAGCCCGGAAAACAACAAGTAATAGCTAGCTCCAGCGAGGTTCACTAGCCCGCGGTGTGCAGGCCAGGGATTTCATGGCTCGCCTTACCCCAAGGCAAACTGAACCAACCCGCGGTGGAGTGCCCCATTGAAGCAGATTCTGGCCACTTTTTGGGGGGGTACCCCTCCTGTATGAATCCAGCAGGTTGAGGAAATCCGGATTTTACGATTGGGGTGCCCCGAAATGGGACAATCACCGCCCGCTTGTGGCTTATCAGGAGATGCCGACAAAACACAAGCACTTGTTAGACACAAGCACTTGTTAAAGTTCCTCCTTTCGGAAACATCCCAAGGAAGATGGCTTCCACCTTTTTCTATTATTCCAAACTCAAAAATAACCGAAGGTCATCGCTGCCGAGCTTCCCCACAAGCTCGCCATCACATTGGCAGATTTATCACACAGATTCCCTCCTTTTACCCCCGAATCCGCAAGCTCTTCTGCCCAGATCTATCTAAGAACCACTGCAATAGTGAGCTCGCTAGCGACCGGCTGAGTCATGGGCCCGCAAACTCAATCGACTGGCGGCCGGATCGAACATTGCCTAAACCAACCAAATGGGACACATTGGGCCTCTACGCGTGTAGGGGGGCCAAGAACTTTGCCAAGGCAGTCTCAAATGGAGTGTCCATAAACTCACTGACTGACGATCGACGTCTTAGCCACCAACTTTGATTGCCGCTGCCGCCGTCCGTGGAGTTGTCCAGCATCCTGCGATGTTGTTTCGGTCCCTAAAGTGGCTTCGCAGGGGTTCCCTCAAATGAAAGACTGGTCTTTGAAGGAAGAACTTGGGACAAAGAAACCACAATGCAAAGAGTGCATTTGCAGCCTGCAATTTGGGCACGAAAGGCCGGCTTCCTTAGGCCAACCATCAAACCCACAGTGAAAACCGTCGGGTTCCCCATACTTCCCCAGGCTGTAAGCATGACCGTTGGGGTTCCCAGGTTCAATTGACTTGGTTTTTCGAGGTATAACGCAGCCTCAGTCCAGATCACAGTAAACATAGCTTGAGCATCTTTAGGTCACACGGAAGCTCCACTCTCCCTTTGCCATGGTGGACGTGGCTTCCCAGCATCAACTCCATAGTGAGACATAAAGACAAAGACAAACATACCTAGTATCCCAAAAAGAGGCGACCCCTCAAATCTGAGGGTTTCTTCTGGTTTCCCTTCGAAGCCATCTGAAACAAAGTGCACAATTTTGCGATATGCCCAGTTGACTCTCCGACAAAAGGTGCGTGTGTAGGCCGGCTCAGTTCGCCCTTCCAAGATCCTATGGGTGTCATGGGCGGTTTGTTGTTCAAATAGTACGGTACGCCGCGCCCCCAAAAAGACCACGACATAACGAAAAGAGGACTGTCAGTCGGCGTCCATATGGACACAGGACATCTCACTCCAGGGGCCCATCTGTGCAGGGCGCATCCAGTCTGCTTTCCTTCGGTTTGGATTTGTACGGCATCTCCAGGAAAAAGACAAACACATGCACGTGCAAACACCGGCCACCTCCAGGATTCATGTTTTCCCTTCGGATTTCAGCATAGGGAGCCTCGATTGCAGAGGTTTACTTTTCCTACACGGAAAAGCTGCCGCGTCCTGGGAATCCTTGGCATAGCTGGTGCTTCCTGCAACTGAGACACCCAAAGCAATCGCTGGGCGAAGATCTGAGGGCAAATCATATCTGCAGATTCTGTTTCAGATTTAGTGCACCCTAAAACATACATCTGGAAAACACTGGAAAGATCAGCTTCAGATATGGTCTCAAGTTTGGTCTAATAATTGATCTGGAGGAGACCCCAGTTTGCTTCTGGGATGCAACAACCTTCTGCTGTACTTAAGGGCCCCTATGGAAACAATTTTCCCTGCCAAGGTTGTTCATCCAATGTCTTGGGCGAGCAAACTTGGCCTCCATTCGCCTACTCGGTTGTTGCCAGCACAACAGAATTATTACAAATTGCGGTTGTTGCAAGTCATGACCTGCGTCCGCTTCAAGGCAATCGGACTTTTCGTGTTTGAACCTTTCGTAGATGGTTCCTTTTCGTGGCGCCCCCGAAAATTGGCGGCGTCCCTTCGACTTCTCCTTCGGCTTCTCCTCAACACCTTCTCATCAAGGCTACCAACCCCGAAACACGCCAAATTGGAAGTGTCGAACATTTCCCCGAAGCAGCCCCAAAGCACACAAACCGATTACAGTTTCCAAATATGTTGCAGGCCTTGCTACCGTGAAAGCCGGAGTTTACAAACTCCAACAAATGCGTGTTTGCCTTTTGGTTTCCCTGTCAAAGTCAATACTATCCAAAGGGGGTCCATATTGAGACACACCCACATAGCCCTTCCCATGATTGTCATGAAACCAGGAAGTAAAATCACCCAACCTTGCCAAAAGCTGCACTCAGGCGCTCAGGTGACGAAGATCGGACAAACATCGTTCGGCAATTTTCTTTGTCCAGATCTGGGGTACAGAGAAAAAAGTATATTTGCAGAGACAACCGTAAACAAAACAAACACATATATTTGCAGGGCTTGCTTCATAGTTGGAGAGACCAAAGGGAAAAACAAATAGCATATATAGAAGAGTTCGCTCCACCCTAAGTTACAGAATTCGTTTTGGAGGAGTCCCCAGCTTTGGGCGTTTTAGGTCCAAACCGCCAACTTTGGGGTGGGTGTCCCTTTGAATTCCGGCAGAAACCACCGCAAGGCCACAGTCAAAAGGATACGCACGCGTCATGTCAACGCGGTTGGCAGATCCTCGAACTGGGCAAAGTCCCCTAGAGCTCATGATTTTGGCCTATACAAAAAGGAGAGACAAATCAACGAGTGAATCATGTAGTGTAGTGAACGTCAGGTTTGACTACCTCAGATCTTGCCCGCAAGCAAAATGGCACGTTTGGATTCTGAAGCATATTACGCGTGCCGAACATGTCAAATAAGATCAAATGGATGCCAAGAGAGCCCCCATACGTAGATCAGCCCTTTGAGACATGCACCCTTTCTTGTGATTGATTGAAACCATGTTCAAAAACGACCCCAGGAATACAAGAGCCCCATTTGATCTTTGACTCTTCAGGTAATTCTCTTGCTCTGCTTCCCTCGAACCCTCGCGCAAATGAAAGGCCTCAATGAGGACGATGGCTCCCGGGCCGGCCTGAAGGGAAAGTTCGGGACTTGCTTGGATGGATTTGGATGGTCAGATAAAGAAAGTTACAACCAAAGTTATAAGTCAAACCAACCCTTGTCCCACTGAACAAACCCTGATTACAACCTACTAAGTTGCTTGAACATCCAAGCAAAGGTCACAATACTGGAGTTGGATGGGGTTGGCGAAAATGTTGATAAGGTTGCAGCTAAACGTAACTGGATACGGCTGATAAACTGAATCCGCGCAGTTTGTAAGTGGTTTATCCATCATCTTTCATTAATCCATCCCATCTAGTGCAGGGCTTGTCCATCCATGAGCTTGTGCCCCAACCAAGAAACATAATATGCTTTGATTGACTAAATCTAGTGAACCTTGACACGTACAATCATTTCAAAAGAAACCCCAGTCCTCCCCTTCCCATACCTGGCCTTAAAAAAGACCTCTTTAGCGCGATACTTGGGAAAACAAAGGGAGGAGAGGGAGGGCATTAGGGTGAAGGTGAACCCTATAACACACGTGTTGCACAGTTTCACGAAAGGTGTTCCGGCTTGCAAGCTTACCTCAAAGTGGCATTGCCACAAGGCGAAGCTTAAAACCAACGGAACTGAGGTCAGGGCGTCAAAAAGTGGCAGCCTAAAACCACATGTGGGGCTCCCATGGGCTCCCTCTATGTCTCAGCATCAATTTTGAGACATACCAACAATTCCCCTCAAACATATCTTTCCAACCGTTGGTACGGTAGCAAAAAACAATGCTTTGACACCCCGCACTAAACATGAACAGAACCAAAAACCCAACAACATGCCAACAACAGTGAAGATCAGGAATCACTTTTGTCCGTCTCCGTTAAGAATCACTTGGGGCATTGAAAAGAGCTGAAACATTTGTTTGGGGCGCTTTCCCGCTTTCCATTGTTTCCCTCAGGTACGACCATTGATCACCATCGCGGGGCATCCGTACGTTGAAGGCTGTTGACTACTTGGGTTACAAGCTTTGGTTAAAAAAACAGCCCGGTCCGGTTGCTGACCAAGCTTCAACAGACAGCCTTTTCCGGTGCTGATTTTCAAACACCCCCCTTTGGCGCCACGAACAACTTACAAACATGTTTACCAGACAATGCCCTTTTCCAAATAAGCAAATGGGAGCAATGATGCCAGGTAAGCGCCCAAAACTGCTTGAGTGTTGGTTCTACCCTCAAAAAGGACGCAGCCATATTGTAGCCCTTCCTGTGGTTGCCATAGGGGGGGGGAACCATCGACTAAACGTGCTAAAAGAGGCAAACGACCTAATCTGTGTGCAGATGTATCCCGTTTCCCTGCCGAAGACGAACAGGAGGTCTGAAAGAGAATCGAGTTGAGGTCTGTTAAACCCTTCGGGGTAGTGTTGAAGCCGGACCAACTCACCTGGCGGATTCGTAGGTTAGCCGGAAACAAAGCAAGATTGAACGTTTTGGGCCTGACTGAAATGTTGAACCAAAAGGTTCCCGCTTGCAAGCTAAACAGGTAAGCTAAAGCAATAATTAAAACATCCCCACCCCTAAAGCTTATGGAACGGGCATGCCCACGATAGCACCCCTAGGTCAGTTTTCCATGGGAAGCTACGTGCTTCCCAGCTAGGGGAGCCAGAGCCCACGCTTCCGAATTCGCTTCCATCGGCTCACTGCGCTGTGGCCTGCACTGGCACGTCGAATTGGAGCTGCAAGCTAGTGGTCATGGGCACCTGGCACTCGCGGATTCGCAGAACGGGAATGCGTGATGGGTTCAATCTGGGGGGAGGGGTTGGTGACACTACGTTTGAGAGTGGTGATGTGAAAATGAAATAATTGCGTTATGTGTGTCCAACTTAGACTGTCACTCTGCAATTTGTGTGTGCCATGCAAACAATGAATACAAATTACTTGGCAGCGCTTTCAATAGTCCTGCTCCGGTAAAAGCCATCCTCAACAGAAAAAATAAATATAAAACATATTTTGCAACTCCATCGCCACAACCTTCTCTTTGCAGCATGCGCTCGCACAGGCTGGCTTGCAGCGTTGAATCTGCGTTAAATGAAATCAGTCACGATATATCTGTTCGCCTTTGACAATTGCGCTTGGGACGTCCGTCCTGGGACCAACGTGCGGAACCTATCAACAAGCTCCATGGGTGTTCGCCGGTCTTTCGCAAATCTTTCGCGCAAGTTGCTTCAAAATAGCCCAGCCAACCTTTTGGTTTGCACCATGCACAAGGGAACCGGGGTTGCGGGGTTGTAAGTAAAGCTGATGCACAAGGGAGCGGGGTCTGAAAATATTCAAGTGCACAGACACCTCCAAAAAGCCGATGCGGATCTTTTCGCAAACTCCATGGCCGGAGGGACTTGAACCAAATTAAAGTAGGAATACTCTGTAGTTTGTTGCTACATTTTGCCAACAAAGATCAAGGAAGCCAAAAGATAGGACTGGGCTGGCCATACTTTCTACGAATAAGGTGCTTCAAAGATGCCTGTGGGCCGTCGGAAGAAATACGCCCGCTTTGGTTGATCAGTGGCGCTCCCTTGCAGGTTGACATGGAACCGAAGCATTGCACATGTATCTGGGCTTTTCCCACAAGAAATGCTTGTCCGGCCACGTAAGCTGACTGTTTCTTGCTCACCATATGCCCCCCAAACCAGTCCTTTCTTATCCGCTTTGAACATCACCCCACCAAACGGAAACTCACCTTAAACGGGCCACAAAGGTAATGGTTAGAGGGGGAAATATACCTTTGGCACATTGGAGAAGTGCCTAACTTTTCAGAAACTCTCATTTGGGTACATTTTACTTGGGATAGACGGGTACACTTCTAGAGGGTTGGAAGCACACACACACACACACACACGATGTTTAGCAAAGTATCCTTCGGGCGACCCCCTTTTCGGGGTTCATGTTATTGGGGAATTTCACCCATTTCAGAGCGAACCCGCATCACTTAACCAGCATTTGCTCGTGCTTCACGCTTTGCTTTTTTGGGGGGCGGGCCTCCTTTCAAAAACCGAACCAGGTTTGCTCACATGCCCAAGATCCATCTCTAACCCCTTCGCACCTTTGAGGTCACCCCCTGAGAAACCACCTTGTTCTGGGGGCAGCGGCTCGACTCCCCCGATCAAATCGCGCGGAAACTCAGCGCCTCGGTGGCCCCGTCTGATGGCCAGGTTGCCAGCAGCTGGAGCTCGCGGTCGCTGTACTGGTCCTAGGGGCATTTGCCATTTGGGCGTGGGTCAAAATGAAACCACCAGGGGACCGCAGGTTTTAGTCCATGTTTCCATTCACCAGGGCTCCATTTCGGGTACCTTTTTTGACCCACAGCCATTTCAGACTTGGGGTGTTACACCAGGATTTACCACAGGCTTAGATGGCGGTTCCACATGGGTTTCACATGGGTTTTACATGGGCCTTACATGGGTTCTGCATGGGTTTTACACGGGCTTTCATGGGTTTTACATGGGCCTCAAAACTGCAACAACCTCAAACATTTGATGCCCGCGACAGAACCTGGGAAGGCTAACACAAAGTCGACCCCACTTTCTGGCACATGGGTCATTCACCTCTTTGCTCTTTGGCTTTCGTAAACTGGGGAAACCCTGCTCATTCGCTCACCCCAAAGCGACAGTCAGTTAAGACATGTTACATGTTAAAACCAAGAGTGATCTGGGCAAGTTATGACAAATTTTGCTGATGGCAACGGTTTCCTCTTGGTTTCCCTTTGCCAATCAAACGGGGCATTTGAGGCCGAGACAAGTTGAGGCTTCACTCTTCTTGTACAGCAGCCGATTTGTCGATGTACCCTTTAAGGGAACACATTGGGGCAAGGCCTTAAAATAGGAGACCCCCACAATTTGTGCCTCTCTCTTCCCTTCCCCTTTAAACCAGCCCCAAACAAAAAGCGACAACAAGTGACAAACCCATTTGGCAAACCAAAAAAATCGACGCCCGACTCGCTGCGGAGAATTTCCGTTCGCCTTGGCCAAAGCCACCCGGAAGACCAGCTCGCCGTCGCCCGGCTCCGCGGGGTTGCCGGCGAGGTCGAAGAAGAGCTGGGCGTTCAGCTCCAGCCTGGACTCAACCAGCTCCAAAATATGTCGAGGGGCTGATGCCCCGTTCTCTTGCCAAAAACCAGCCGTCTTCCCTGGGATTCCGGAGGTTTTCTGGAAAGAAGGATCCCTGGAAAGAACAAACAAGGTACCCCTAGAATATGTGCTCAAAGCTGTCTGAAATCATGGATGGGAACTCCAGCCTTGGCACCCAAAGAAACTGTGAAAAAAACTTGCTTGGGCGGGAACTTCCCTCTTACTAGGGATGCTTCCGGATGGAGATACCCAGCCTCTTGCTGAAGGGGTTGCTCCAAAGACTTTATGGGTATCCCTCCTTTGTCCTTCCGGAGAATTCAGAACGAGTAAGACATGTTGTAGGAAAACAGAGGTTCCCTACGGCAAACACCCAAAATCTACCGCATACTTTGCGGGCGGTCGACTTGCACTGT
Organism: Effrenium voratum; assembly: GCA_963377175.1. NCBI lineage: Eukaryota > Dinophyceae > Suessiales > Symbiodiniaceae > Effrenium > Effrenium voratum. The sequence goes on along the minus strand of CAUJNA010003777.1, from coordinate 95,907 downwards.
TTGGGGTGTCCCTTCAAGGGACAGGGATGGGTTCTAGGGATGCTCCCAGGATCAAACCAAATTAGAGCAACCCTGCAATGTTTCGAGGACTCCAGTTGACAAAAACAAACACACACATGCATCCCTTCATGGTTATGAAAACAGGCCCCCTTTCTTTGATCAAATACCAAATGGACTCGCAACAAAAGAAGAATCCCAGTACTCAGGATGGCTTCTAAACAGTTCAAGTAGTTGAACTGTCTAAGTGAATCATCTGCTGAGTGTTAGTACTTCATGCAATCGAATGACTCCACAAAAAACATCTATTCATTCGACTTCAATTTGCAGTAAGCTAGAATTTGGAGCCTGAGCAACCTTTCCCACCAAGCTTGCGCGAAGCCAGTTGACACCTTCGCAGCCTGTCAAGGCAAGCCTGCCCCTTTCAAGACCCTCCCGAACAGGGAAGACCTTATTTGGCCTTATTTGTTTAGCCTTGTTCCCCCACCACCCTATAGGGTTGCAAAAGGGTGCCACTGCGAAACTGGGCCCTTAGACCAAAAGCTCACAAGCACCGTCCTGAGTTGCTGTCAACCTGCGCCGCCTTAAGCAGCCCGGATTCCAGCATTCTTCAAACACCGCACCCAGAGACAACTCACTCACTGGTAATACTTGAAACGGAACCCTGGCCGTGCCCTGCAACTGGGTTTTGTTTCTACTCACGTGCTTGGGTATGAAAATCGCCACCTGTACATTGCAGAGGTCCTTACACGTCCCCATGAAAAAACAAACTATGGCATAACCCATTCAATCCCAACAGAAGGGACATAGAAGGACCCCTGCAGTGCCTATCTGATATCTACGTGCTGAAAATCGGGGCAGCTGTACATTCGGCTCATGCGAACCACTTGTCCTTTGGCAGTGCCTGCCA